>OW679194.1:162072792-162113780 GCA_940337035.1 Agriotes lineatus | reverse complement strand
ATGTGTTACAAATTTATGAGGGGCGGTATATGTTATATTATACAGGGCAGTCCATTGAGCTAGAATACAGTTTATGGGCTTTGTATGCGTTAGACAGAAGTAGACGTATATTATTTAAAATCTAGTATCCTAGAATTCAGTGTTTTCTAAAAACAAAACCTTTTGATTCTGCGGATGCTAGATATTAATCGCATGTAGGTCTGTTTATGGCTAACGCATACAAAATCCATAAACTGTATTCTAGCACATTTGATTACTTATGTTCACATTTTCCTCCACCAATCTGTATATTATGATATATATCACTGAAATGGGAAAAAATCCTCTTACTCATGATACCACATACAACTATGGGTTCCATATACAAAAATACAACTTTATGGTATAACTCGAATTTCAGAACTTTTTTGAATAACTGACTACCCCCTGCATTCGTATCGAAAAAGTACCAGACGAATGTCCAATTACTTTTATCTATTTTTATAAATAAGCGAGATGTGGTCACAAAACGAAAAATCGAAAAATTAGGAAAATAAATCTGAACTCGCTTAATAAAAGAAACGATAATTAGCTATTGTAGGTATCGGAACGTTAAGAATTTGCTACGTCTTGTAATGTCTATGACGTATTCCGAATTTCCACCCATTGTGTTTTTCGTCGGAATTTTAATGCCTCTAATGTTCTCTCGCGGAAGGCACGTAGAGTTGAAATGATAGAATTGGTTAAATTGCTAGTTATCTGTATACAGATTGGTGGCGGAAAATGTGAACATAAGTAATCAAATGTGCTAGAATACAGTTTATGGACTTTGTATGCATTAGGAACTTTATAAATTTGGGTGGAAGGTTCAATTTGTTACGTAAGGTAGTGCTAAGAAGGAATTTTTTGAAATTCAAACCCTAAGAGGGCAAAAAGAGGTAAAATGGGTTTTTACGAATTCCTTAATGTCTCTTACACCCGGTGCAAAAATTTTCAATGCAATTGCTTAGAAATTTATTTCAGTATTTTTCCCTAATCAACCCCTAAAGGTGCAAATATGTGTTCGGGGTGAATTTTGACAAATTTACCCCTAAGGGAGTAAAAAGAGATAAATGTGTTTTCACAAATTCCTCAATATCTCTTAGACCCGGCTACCGCCTCGTCAAAAGAAGTAACATTTTCACGTTCTAAAATCATTAATTTCGCGCACTTAATACAAAAATAGCCTTTTCCAACTCATACAATTATTGAGGTTTTTCCTAATTAAAATTTGAACTTAATATATGCAAAAAACCTGACACTTGACAGTTTGACACAATGATATCGTTAGTTACCAAAATACACTGTGTTATTTCCTATGTTTTTTTATTTACAAAAACCACAATAATTTATTCGGTAGTGATTAATAGTAATTTACGATGCAAGTGCGTAAAGCTAGTCTTTATAGTCACGAGTGGGGCAGAGTTAAAACCCGAGTGAACGAGCGTATTAATCCCCGCGAGTGACTAAAGATGCTTTACGCATGTGTATCGTACAAGATTTTATCTAAAATAGAATCTACAAAACACGGTAAATATAAGAAAAATATTTAAATGTAAATTGCAAACGGTCGTAATTTTGCGTGGTTAAAAATTTTAAAACCGTGGCTACTGACGACGTGCCGAATGAAATCTTTTAAACACGTTGCTGCTGACGACGTAAACTAATAAAAACATGTTATTAAACAGTCGTTTTACAAACTTAAAATTGCCAACTAAAAGTCAATTTTACACTGTCGTAGATAAAGTAAATTTTATCCACTATTATCATTAAAGTGTTACTCTAGCAACGTGGTTTTAGTGGATAAAGCACTTACAACTTTATAGGTCGGTGTTGGAAAGTAGTTATGTATGGTCCAATTGAATAAATAGGCATTTTATCCATAAGGGCAAAACTTTAGCTCACGAGACAGCCGAGTGAGCCGAGAGTTTTTTTTTATCATGTAACAACTCAGCCTGAGATAATTTCCCTGAATGGATAAAATCTCTTTATTCATGTGTAGCATATAAAACTTTTTCCAATACGTACAATTAATTTTATAAATAAGTTTTAAAATTGAATAAATAATTTTAAATATGTAATTATTCTACTTGGTTGTGTACCAGTTTCCACGGTAACATATATGTATTTTGTAAGTTGCTATGGATTATTAACTACTTTATTCCCTAGCGAATAAAGTAACTCTTTGTCCATCCTCGTCATTAAAATTTTGCTTTACCATAAAGATTTGCTCAGATACAATACAGCTTTATAAATAGGCATTGGAAAAGAAATTTACTTCACTACTATAGCCAACATATATAGAAACAGAGAACAAAAACGTAAGTGTATCTAATAGCTATTTATACAACAAGTGCTAAAAGTTGATGTTTATGCACCAGACAATAACACTTTTAGCACGAGTTTGCATACAATATTTTTTCTACGACCTTAATTTTTCTGTTATTAATCCATAAATGTCGATTTAACAAAGCTTTGCATTTATGACGGTTATAATTTATGTCATAATGAAGAGATGGCCTTGACGTGCAGATGAATACTTGTGAAGCCAGTACTGTCAAATTAATTATTTAGAAAACCTCTAACGCAAGAAGTAACTAGAATAACTTTACAACCTCACTTCCAGTTCGAAATTGTAGTTTTATAACCTCACTTCACTTTATAACACATGTGCTAAAAGTAAACAGCTGATCGCATTTTAAACACGCTAAATTATAAAACGTCAATTTTAGTGAAAAAATCTAGCGCTAAAGGGCCTAGGTACTTTTAGTGGTGGTCGTAGAAAAAAAATGTAGGCACCACTCCGCTGCCGACCGAGCTGGACAAACGCTTCAGAAAAACCGCGACTTTTTCCAACAATTTCAACACTTTCGTCTACAATATATTTTTCAAAATGTATGTTTGCCTAATATTTTTATTGACTTGCAACCCGACCACGTCAATCATGTTGCAATAAAAATAATTAAAATTCAACAGTATTCAATTACCATATACATATATGGAAGTATAAGGTCTGCACACTTACTTGGATGCCTGCACGTCTTCAGCTATGAACTTCAATCTAGCCCGAAATTTCTATGAAAATGTGCTTAAAAAAGTTGGGCTTTATGATCAAAATCAAACTTAGGCGTTATGACCCAGTTGGGCGTTGTGCCCAGAATCAAAAGTGGGCGTTGTGACCAAAATCGAAATTGGGCGTTGTGACCAAGTTGGGCGTTGTGACCAAAATCGAAGTTGGGCGTTATGACCATAAATGTGGTTTCAGTGGCGTCGATAGCTCTCTCCTATAACAGGCGTCAGTGGGCGTTGTGACCAAGTTGGGCGTTGTGACCAATATCGTTTTTGGTCGTTATGACCAAGTTGGGCGTTACGACCAAAATAAAAATTGGGCGTTGTGACCTAGTTGGGCGTTGTGACTAGAATTGAAGTTGGGCGTTATGACCAAATTCTGAGTTGGGGTTTGTGACCAGTGGGCGTTGTGTCATAGCCCCTGTCCATCGACCTATTATAGCAAAATTTGTACAACGAACGGCCAAGAAGCAGATTTATAATAATAAAAGCAAACTGAAGGGATCCAAAATAGTAATTCGTGAAGATCTAACGTGGAAAAATTGCAACTAGTGAAAGCAGCTGCAAATAAGTTTGGCCACAATGTACGAGGGTGGGCTGAAATATAATGCACACATGCTTGCAGAACGCGAACGAAATGACCGACAGAGATGCGCACAGCTACATTCGGAAGCTACATCCTTCTTTATGCGCATGCCAAGTTTGAAGGAGTTTCGTTCACCAGTTCGTTTTTTAATAGAGGAAGTATGCAGATGTGTTCTCGTGCCATGTCAACGCGAATTAAACAGCGCGCGGTTATCGAAATTCATCGCCGTTTATACCGACGATACTGTTGACAGGACTACTGTTAATCGGTGTGTATTTAAATATCGTGGTTGCCAACCTAATTAATGATGAAAAACGCAACTATCCCCAAAAAAACTTCTTTTGACTGTGTTTTGGGATGCCAAAGGAGTTTATGTGGCCAATTATCTGGAACGAGGGGCAACGGTAAATTCTTCTAAATACTTAGAGACTAAAACAGCTTCGACGTCGAATTTGTCGCGTTAGAGGCAGCCTGTCGCCAATAATCTTGCAACATGACAACGCTCCTCCCCACACCTCACGCGCAACCGAAGAGGCTCTGCGGAAGCTGTGTTAAACAGAACATTTATTTTACTTTTCTTTCAAAGCGCAATTTAAATTTATTTCATTGCTGTTTATGGGATCGACTCAGATGATCAGTAACAAAAAATGTTATAACTTGGTAGCTGCGCGCTTAAATATATGGTCACTCATAATACCAAAAATAAATTATATTCGAACAATTATTACAGATTACGATATATTATTTTTATCAGAAACTTATCTTACTTCTAAAAATTATTCATTACTTCGAAAAGACAGCGACGGTCATGGTGGCGCTGTTGCGGTGTACATACGAGAATCCTTGAGTTAAAATAATTAATACAACCAACAGCATTGCACAGTGGTGGTTTTCTGTAAAAATAAAATCAATTATAAAACGTTTATTGATAATTTAGAAATATCGTTTACATTATATGCATCAGCATCGGATGAAATATTTTGCTTAGGTGATTTAAATGTTAACATGTTGGATTTTTGGCAATCAAATACTAAATACTTATCTGAATTTCTAGACTTATTGAATCTGCATCAACATATCACATCCCCTCCCAGAATTACATGAGATAAACAGTCCCTTATAGATGCCATAATATCTAGCAATGCGACATTAGTGAAATCTTCTGGTGTTAGAGTGAATAATGAATCCGACCATGATTTGGTTTACTGCATTATTAATATAAACTTCCCTAAGCAACCTTCAATAATGAAAACCTTCCGCGGTCTTAAGTATTTTGATGATATCTCTTTCCAGAGGAATTGGAAATTGTTGCCCTTGCAAGAAATATATATTACCACCAATATAAACGACACACTTGCTATATTAAACAGTAATATAATAAATTTGTTCGATAAACATGCTCCTTGGAGGACAGTAAAAATTACTAAGAGGCCCGCTCTTTGGTTGACGGACAACATCAATTTAAAGATGAAGTTAAGAGACAAGGCAAAAAACAGATTCAAAAAGTCCAAAAGCGGAGGACACTGGGAATATTATAATTCCCTTAGAAATCTGACCAATCAAAGTATAATTAACGAGTAAAAAGCGTATTATGCTCAAAAATCTCAAGAGAAAAAATCAATTTGGAAGTACCTTAAACTCTAAATATTGGAAATAAAGTTAATTATCAAATTCCAGATAACTTATCTAACGTAGAACAAATTAATAATAATTTTATTGAAAATCGTAGGACACTCATTAATGACCAATAGAAAAATTAGTTCACGAGCCGTAACCAAGACAACAACAAAATTTCTTGGATTTTTTTTTTAGGTAGACATTACTTCTTTTTAGAGTTTGTATCGTTACGATTTTCTTACGGAATCTGCATTCGAGCATTAATTCATATCCGGAAATTATTTTTCGTGCATTCCAACAACGTCCTAATTTGCCCGAGCGGGACGTGATTGCAATCTGTTATGATAATAACAATAAGCAAATTAGATTTAAGATCATGACAATTACAGTGATAATTTACATGTGGAGTAAACGCCCATTGCCGGTCCTCCATTCAACAAACTTAAAACATAAAAATAATTTTTGTTTATTACATACTAACATAAGAAGCATATCCAAAAATTTTAGTATTAACTGAAGAACTGCATTCATTATTTGACTGTATTATACTCACTGAAACATGATTAATAGAAAATATAAACTGTTTCAGCCTAACAGGATACACCACTTTCTATGACCACAGTAGATTTAATAAAAGTGACGGCGTCGTGGTGTTTGTTAGAGCATATCTGCCTGTGGCTATTAATTTAACTGAACATGATGGCAATTACAATGTAATGAAATTGCAAATAACAAAATATAACCAAAAAATATGGTGTAACTTCTATTTATAAATCACCTGCTTATAATACTAATAAATTTTTAAACTAACTTGATTACCATATAAAAAAATTATGTAACTTGGAGAATGAATTGATAGTAGGCGACTTAAATATTGATATTTTAAATTACAATGACATAAACACACACAACTATTTGGATATTCTTTCAAAACAGGGTCCAGTTCTTACATAAATACACCTACCAGAAATAATAAAACATGCTTAGATCACATTTTTTTCAAAACTAACATTTGTAAAGATCAAATCACACCCATGATATTAAATTCAAAAACAACTGATCACAGTCTTCTTATTCTAAACATTACTTTCCCAAATAAAGCAGAAGCTTATGGCGATGTGCAGGAGTGCAGGAGAGCTACACTAAAGAAATTCAAACAATTTACTATAAAAAACTAACAGAAGTTTTACAAAAAATTGAATGGAATTCGATCATATCTGAAGATACTAACAAATCGCTTGAAAATGTTATCGAAATAATTCAAGGTGAAACAGAAAAATGTAGTTACATCAGGACATTATCTCATAAATTCAGAAAACGAAAACCCTGGATTACAAATGGCATAATTAAATCAATTCACGTCAGGGTCGTCAGGGATAAGCTATATCATCAAATGCGCTTATATCCACAAAGTAATGTAATCTGGAAACATATGAAAGGTATAAATCAACAATAAATACTCTCATTGTCAAAACTAAAAACAAATATTACCGTCAACAAATTGAACTCAATAAAAAAAATTTACAAAGATTGTGGAATATTGCTAAAGAAGCATTAAATAATGAACCACAAAAACAGTCAATTAATTGTTTAACTATTGATGATAAAACTATAGAATGCAAAACTGATATAGCCAATGAATTTAATAAATACTTTGTTAACGTTAGTAAGGTATTGTCTAAATAAATTCAGTTGGACAAAGCAAAAACATCTCTCATGATTAGTCAAATTTCGAATTTAGAGCATAGCATATTTCTTACCCCCAACTAATTCTCAGGAGATTACAACAATTATAAAACAGCTTAAAAATAACAAATCTTCCGGTATAGACAATATTAAATTTGAAACTTTAAAATCAACTTCAAATATTATTGCATCATCTTTTGCTACAATTTTTAATAACTGTTTTTTGCAAGGATCGTTTCTTAATTGTCTCACAGTTGCTGTTATAACTCCGATACATAAAGGTGGACCGCTAAACTGTATTTCAAATTATAGACCTATATCTATTATATCCAATGTAGCTAAATTTTTTGAAAAATTAATACATATTAGGCTCACGTCGTTTCTCAAAGAGCATAAAGTGCTTTCAAAATATCAGTTCGGCTTCACACAAAATAAGAGCAGAAATGACGCGATTGCATTACTATGTGAGCGCATATACAACGCATTAGACAATTCAGAACCTTGTGTTGCAGTATTTCTCGATCTCGCTAAGCCATTTCACACAGTAGAACATACTATTATTCTAAACAAATTATATAAATGTGGAATTCGAAGAACTACATTAAGTATTTCCAAAAATTATTTAAATGATATAACACAACTAGTTAATATTTATCAGACTCGAAGCTCTTCGGAAATAATTACATGTGGAGTACCCCAAGGTACCATACTTGGACCTGTACTATTCTTAGTATACTGATGGGGCCATAATTATGGTATATAACAGCAATGAGATAACATGAACAACAAAATAGAATGCTTGGGTAAAAAAGAGATGACCATACGAAAAAGTTATTCTAGTAGGCATGCTTGGTTGACATCTGTCATAATTAAAATAAACGTCAGGCCTACTCGAATATTTGCTACTATGTTTATCTCTTTCTTACTCAAGCAATAGGTGTTATTTTCTTGTTCATGTTATCTTATTGCTCTTATACCGGGTGTCTTAAAATGAATTACATCTAGTATGCTTTGAATTACCCATAATGCAATCTAAAATTTTACTTGAAATTGGCAATACTGTACGTCTATGTCAAATTCGAGGTTAGCAGGTTATATTTTGCGTCAGTTTGTGTCAAAACTGACGCAAAACATAACCTGATAACCTCGAATTTGACATAGACTTACAGTCTTGCCAATTTTAAGTAAAGTTTTGGATTGCATTATGGGAAATTCCAAGCATACTAGATGTAATTCATTTTAAGACACCCGGTATATAATTGTGGCCCCATCGGTATATAAATGACCTTCTATTATCTACTGATTTGAATCGTCAGCTGATTGCTTACGAGAATGATGCTGTCCTGATTCTGCAAGCAGAAAGTTGGCCTGCGGTGAGAACTGCAGTAACACAAGATTTGTCTATTATAAAAGGTTGGTTAAATGCAAATATATTAAGTCTGAATTATTCAAAAAGTGTGTTTATTACTGTTAGTATATATGCAAATAGTCAAGCTGATTTTACTAACATTACAGTTCATGGTACAAATTTCCCTGTAACTGCTCGTAATGGTAAATGCAACATAAACATAAAAAAGGTAATTTCCACCAAGTATCTTGGAATCACCGTGGACCAACACATGCGATGGAACATTCAAATAAAAAATATATGCACTAGATTAAGCAAAAATATAAATGTCATTAAGAAATTAAAAGAAATATTATTAGTTAAACAACTTTACTGTTTTTACTAGGCTTTGGTACAGTCCATCTTGTTCTATGGCATACTAGGTTGGGGTGGAGCAGCCCGTCTTTACATGAAGAGGGTTGAAATAATACAAAAGTATATATTAAAAATTATTTTAGGAAAGCCTAGTATATATCCGACTTACCTTGTTTTTGGTGATTCGAATGTCATGACATTGCAACAATTATTCTATAGTGCCATGTTAATATATATTTGGAAAAATTCACAAAGCATAAATACGCATAATCATAATTACATTACTAGACACAAAACGGATGCTATCCTACATAAAGTAAATAAATCAGTCGGACAAAAATGTTTCAGTTACTACATACCAAAGCTCTATAATAACTTCCAGTTGTACATTAAAGAAAATATCTTAGACATACATCGGAATAATTTTAATAAACTTGCAAAAGGTTTCTACTTAATTTGTCATAGATTAAATTTTTGCTTATATTTTAAATTCAATCACTTTTTTCATAGATTTTTTCAAGCACATGCATGATCGATGCAAAGTTAATAATATCTGCAAAGCCACACACAGCTGCTTTTATAACTAAGTGGTGTATCTTTGATTTCTTTATTGTATTATAATATTCATTTATTTATTGTAACAATATTTATTACTGTTACTCGCTTAAAATTCGATTATGTAAAACGAAAATAAAGAACTTTATTATTATTATTATTATTATTATCAACTCCAAGAAAAGTTTGAAGTACCTACTGTAAATCAACATGCACGTAAAAGGGTTTACACAAAACTTCCCTTGCTCGAAATACATCAATTTGCAAAAACAGTAACATAGTCCGTTGGGGGTCGAACTTCGCGCTTCCATGTGAATATTTCCAGCCCAGTTTCTAGTCCGCCGGGCGGGTCCGCTGCTTGCAGCCGCTTGAACAACTGAACCACGAGCATGCTCGAATTGTACGAATTTCTGCTGTGTTAAAGACACAAATTCTATAGAAACCGTACAAAATAGAGAGTTGGTAGAAGTTAATTAAAAGACCATTTTAGAGGTATTCAACTGGAAAATCGCCTATCTCACATCAATACACATTAAAAATGTAAAATTTGAAAAAAAATCGTTAGAGCCGTTTTTGAAGAAACCTGAAAAATCACAAGAGTAAACACCATACTTTCGGTAATGCAATTTTCTTCAAAAGCTTGCTGTCGCATCTAGATAGTACACACAACTTATATATGAAGTTTCGACGTCATACCTCTTTTCATTTTTGAGATATTCTGTTCACACACAGACACACAAACTGACTGACAGACCAATGAACAAAAATATGTTTTTTGGGTTCAGGGGGGTCTAAAACGTGAAGATCTGTTGAAAACTTAATTTCGAATTTTTGAGGTGAATACTTCCTGTATAGTAAAGGAGGTAACAATATACATAAAAAACTGAAACGTGTGCTACCTCAAAAAATAATCACAACCTCCGGTTCTAGTAGTAGTGGATAAATAACAATTCGTTATATTAACAATGTCTTTCTTAATTATTGAACTGAAATGAATTAATTACCGAAGGAAGATTGTACGCTGACCTCAGTTATTTAGACATCTGTGTGATATAATAACTGAACCATGTGTAACAATTAGTTTATTCTTCTGGTTGTTTATTTTAAAAAAGCGATAAACTGGTATGTAAAACACAAAAAAGTCAAATTGTATAACAAAATATTTTGATAAATTAGTAATAGAGATTTTCTGTTACAAAATTTTGACACTAGAACTATTTTATAGGCTTTAAGGATGATTAAAATAGTAGATTATGCAACGAGGGAGAGAAATGCGTTATTTTGCTGAGATGCAATTTGTAACTCGAGGGCGAAGCCCAAGAGTCACATAGCACTGAAGCAAAATAGCAGTTTCTCAGAACTGCATATATATACTATTTTTTTCACCTTGTAGGAAGATTTAAAACTACAAACCTGTTTTTTTTAAACGTAATTTATTGACATTTTTAAATTTTAAAGTTGGTAGCACTGTAAGTCCATGTTAAATTCGAGGTTATCAGGTTAGGTTTTCCATCAGTTTTGACACAGACTGACGCAAAACCTAACCTGCCAACCTTCAATTTAACATAATTGTTGTTTCAGTCATAATGAAAACTCCCTAGGGAAATGTTTGTCTTATTTTGTCTCTCGAGTGTAAATGCTTTACTTCTGTCACAATTTTGATGCTGTAGAAACCGACTTCTACTCCCGGTCGTGGAAAAATTAAATTTAGAGTCCTTAAAATATTGCATCTGTTAAATAATACCTCAAATTAATTATTCTATAGACGCATGGCGCTGTCTGAGCGTAGAATACCAGACACTTGACATTACACTGATTAACTTTCTATAAATTACTCTTCATCAATTCTTATGCTGTTAAATTGCTGCAGATTTCATTTATGAGTCTGTAAACTAATTAAATATTAATAAATTACTAAACAAGTAACCCACATTAATAATTTTCGATGTTTAAATCAAATTCTGGGCAACATTTTTAATAATATTCTCAGCATACATACATACATTAAGATATTGACCTAGGTAGGTTCTTCTGTTTAGTGTGATTGGTTTCATTTTACTTAATTCTAAATTAATATTTATTCCACTGCCTATAACAGAAATTTCTCAAATCTGTTTATGGTTCGGAATACGAACATCCTTCTCACGGATTCAAATATATCAAGGACTAAATTCCACACATTCCAGTTAGGAGCTGGAATTTAGAAACAAAAAATATCAACTAAGTTATCTCAAAAGCGAGGTTAGAGAAATTAGAGCATACTAAATGAAAAAAAAATATTAAAATTGTTATCTGCATTCTTGAAATTCCAACAATTTTGCATTCGTTCTTAGCCGGCGATGCCGTTTATAATATAATTTAAAGGTACACAACTATAGACATCTGATTAGTCTTTCTGAGAGATTTAAACATTTGCTCTCATTACTACAATTGGCGTTTGATATTAGTGCAATTTCAAAATCTAGGCCTTATTTTTACTTGGATTCCTAATCCGATTCACTTTAAAATTATTTGCAATTTTAATAAAATATTTCAAGCCACCACTCACCTGATTTTAATTCCTGTTCACCGAAACTTCGTACCGAACCCACAAAGCTGTTAACATTAGTTTCTACATAATAATTAATGCTGTCTTCCAGATTTTTCTCAGCAGTACTCCCAACAGTATCATTCTTAACTAAGTTTTGAAAATCCGTGTTGCTTATAGTAATATTTTTTGTATTTTTATAGTAGTCACCGCCACTTTTGGAAACGGCACATATAACTGAAGTAATGCACAACAGCGCAGACACAACAAGTAAAAACATGGTAACGTGCAAGTACGATCTATTTTCAGAATGGCAATCTCCTAATAGTTACTGCCGTAGAAATTGCGGAATTTTTCAACGTTCCTGAACTTTTCAATCCGAAATCTGCCATCGGAGTGAAGGTTAAACGTACTAACACTACGCATCCGCATATCTATGATGATGGTCACGGCCAGCTGGTTTGCTGCTCTCATTTACCACCTTTCTTCGCGTAAACCTAAGAAACCTCTGCAGGAAGCGGCTGGATTCACATGCGTACGCTTAATTTGCTTCCAGGCAACAAGTCAAACTGTTAGACTGAAGCTATTAAGAATATATAAAAAAGGAAAAGTGTATACTCGGCCAAGCCCAAATAGGCCCACTTTTTCCTGATGTTAGTAATTATATTATTAGCCTTAGACGTATTTAATAATTATGCTTTCTACATGTATTACCACAAAGACAATTCAATTACATATTATCAAGTTAAAAAATCATAAATATGTTAGTTCAATTTCACCAACAGGAAACTAGATTTTATTATTTAATGTTTTCCGTTGGGAAACTTTTATCTTTAAAATCATAACATGAGGTTAATTTAAGCAACATGTTTTAAAGTGTTACAGGTTGACGATACATCGCATTTATAGCAAGGTCATCGATAAACTATTTTAGGGGAGAGGTTTTGATGTAACTGTATGTTGCAGTAACTATGGTTATGAAAAAGGTAAGCGCATAAAACTAACAGTAAATTAAGTATGTCAACTGGGATTGGAGATATCAAATGCACGTACCTGCAGTGTTCTAAAAGCCTTAAGAGAATGCAATAAGCAAGGAACTTTAGTACGTGAGTTGCAATTCTATACCAAATTGTTGAAGTTGGGCAGCATTTGCTAACAAGCAGATTTATAAACCTCTTTTACGATACAATTTGAATTGATGGAACGATATGAAGTACACCAACATTTATTACACAATACACATATGTTCACCAAATATCTCGATATACGGCTCTTCATAATATTAATGAAATATAAGAAGCTCGTACTCTTGGTTAAACCTGTAATTATCTTGCATGTTCGACGAAGCTTTCATTTACTTCATGATTGTTTAGCAATTATAAAATATCGTTTACTGTCAATGGATACAAGGTAGTACATTTTCAGAGATAATATACAGGGTATTTCTGAAGGACGTAGCATACGAAGACATAACTTGTTTTAGACATAGATATGTATACAGTGTACCACAGACTCGTTCTCACCATGGAGAGCTCCTTTATTATGATAAATAAAGGTTTAGTTAAATAAAATTAAATATTCCATAGGTAAACTTGTACCAAACCCCATAAATAAACTTTGAATATTTAAAGTAATTTAGGCGCTGTAGCAAAAAAGGTGAATTTTCGAATTGTGATTTTCTTAACTCATCTATTTTAAAAGATAGTCGAATTTGCACTTTCTTAAGACACTTTTCTAATAGTAATCTGTGTGGTGTATTGCATTTTTGAAAACTGTTATCAGTAAAAACCTAAAGTTTAGACAAAAATCCTAAAATACCTGAAACCGTTTATTTTGATGACTTCTACATAAATGCAATTTTTGGTAGGTATGCACTCCTGTTTCGTTTTATTTATAAATTAATATATAACGCATAAAACTACCAAAAGACCAATTGAAAGTACTTATTGTGATGGATTTTCTTATAAATGCCATTTTCGGATAAATACTGACAGAAATGCCTACCTTGTAGTAAAAGCGTAACAAAAGCTGAACCCACCCTTGAAGGTTACAGCACTTACGCGAAGGAAAGTAATAGCCCATTTATTACAGAAATTAAATCATTCACTGGGATTATTGTTCACAACAGTTGTAAAAACCCACAATTTGCAATGTATTTTTACTCATAATATTGGAGTTTAGTTTCAGTTTGGTTTTGAACTTGATCGTGGTATCAGTTCTAGTATAGATCGTATATCGCGCACATTTAAAAATGCCGAAAGTAAAAATGCATATTTGTATTGCCAACTTTGTATTTTTCTAGTGCCTAAATGCCAGCTTATTTTACAATTTTTAATGCCTGAACTTCTAGACTTTAGTTATAATAATTAAGTTACAACATTCTACTTTATTTTTTATATGGGGCTCTTAGTTATTTGTTATTCCTATTACTAAAACTAATGTTAAAGGATCAGTTGTGAATCAGTTGTCATTGCAGTTTTCACCACTTGTTTTCAAATTAGGTATGACAAATTATACACTCTAGTCGCATTTTAAACGAATGAATAAATTATTCTGAATAAAATAATGACAAAACCTAAGGTCATATCTAATATTCTTTCGAAAACCACTATTATCGCCATTTCAGTTAGCAAATTATACAAAGTCTCCCCGAAAGGTGCGGAAAATAATGAACCACATACTAGAGCTCAAGGTAAGTCGATTTATCCCAAATTACATATTTACAAAAGTCCACCTCTGAAGATTTACAGCCACCTAAAGATGGTAAAAAATGCTTGACCGTGTCTCTTGTATGAAATTAAAATAGCAGGTAGGCTTTGAAAATAATAATTTTCATTAAAAACTACAAGGTAAACAACACTATAGATGGAAAATCGGAACCAATGTTCAAAATGTCCTCAACTTTCAATAATACATTAAAAAATCCTTCTCCGTACTACTGCATGCAATTAAAATAACAGGTAGGCTTTGGAACTGTTAATTTAATTGTTTGGTAAACCTCAGAAATACGAGTGTTTTCAAAGTCTACCTGTGCATATTAATTTCATACAACAGACGCGGTAAAACATTTTTCATCATCTTGAAATGGCTGTAAATCCTCAGGGATGGATTTTTGTATATAGGTAATTTGAGTTAAATCGGCTTACCTTGAGCTCTAGTATATGTGGTTATTTTTTTCAGCACCTTTCAGGGACACCCTGTATATTAGAAGATGAATGACATCCGCTGTCGGTTTCGGTCTAATAGTTTTAATATTATTAACTTTTGTTCCTTTGAAAAAAACTGAAAAGCACCAATTCCACATTACGTTTTTTAACTATGCACAAATTATATACCCAATCTTCTCTTTGCTCGTCGTTTGTATTTTAAAAGTTGCTTACAGATACGGAAATCGTCCATTCTGGTAATATATTTCAACCAGTTATTTCTGTATTGGTCTATTCTTTCAGTTAAGTTGAAAATGTTTCGTTCTTGACGTATCTCCTCACCTCTTTTATAATATAATAATGTGTAACCCGCCACACATATTAAACATTTCATTTCTGATGCTTCAATCAGTTGCTTATCCTTCTGAGCAAGAGTCCAGTTTTCTGATACATATAAAAGTGCAGGAACGGCTATAATTTTGTAAAACTTTAATTTTGTGCTTGTAGTGGTTGATTTCAGATTTATCTTTATAGTTCCACATATATACTTACATTTATGTAATTTATTATAGAGGTCTTTATTTTCCGTGTATGTAGCCTAGATTATTAAAGCAGTCTTATTTTCTAAAACAATTTTGGCTCTTATTGGGTCATCGCCTTTAAAAGCTAGTACCTTTCTCTTTGACGTCGAGATTTCTAAGTTGTACTTTTTCGATATTGTGTTGAATTTGTATATTGCATATTGTAAATTGTTTTCAGTGTTTGCTAGAATTACCTGATCGCCCGCAAATAATATTGTATTTATTTTAGAGCCATTTATACTGAAATTTATTTTTATTGTTTTCTGCCATTCTTCAATGACTTCGTCTATAATGATTGCTCTGATATTAATTATAGCAATACTTTTGTTTTAAAATTATTGTCGCCTTCATGCGCCTTGGTATGATGGAGATTAGATTTTCAATAATTTCCTGGGGAATATTCTCCCATTCTGTAATTATTGCATCTACCAGTTCAATGCGGTTGGCAGGTGAGTGTGGGTGCACGACTTCGGACTTTTTTAAAGAACGTCCAATAGATGCTCCATGAGATTTAAGACGGGGCTGATAGGTGGCCAAATCATTAACGGAACATTACAAAGCCACCACCAAAACGGACCTTTGGAGAGATATTGCAACTTGCAAATATATCTCCTTCCCTTCGTCAGGCACGCTGGCGGCCATCAAGATATGTGGAAAAATGCAGTCTTTGAATTTTGTGGTCTCTGGTGAGTAGTAGTTTTATTCCGGTCTTCTGCTGCTTAAGCCAGCTTCATTTAAACGTTTTCTGACTGTTCGAGACGATATTACAAGATTGCGAACAGCTGCAAGCTCATTCTTTATTGAAGTACTATTGGATTGGTTCGTCGTTTTCGCCCTTGTCCTGGCCTTCGATAGTAAAATCCTGTCTCGTTAAATCGTCTAACCATGCGACTTATGCTGGAATGATTTCTTCATATGAAATGTATCGAATTCTTCATCTAGCAAAGTTGATACCCTTACTGTCTCCTCCATGGATAAATTTCTTGGGCCATTCATTTTTAAAGTTTGAAACACTCCTAACTGATACAATCGATAACAAAAAAACTTGATGGCTAAATATAATTTGTCTTTCTGTCTAGTTTCAGAACAGATTTTAAATCAATTTTCGGTAAAAGCGACTTTACTTGACAATTGTAATATTAAAACAAAACATTTCTTGACAGCATTTGTTTGAAACACCAGAGAAAGTCCAAAAGCTACTTGCAAGACAGTTAGTAAACTAAAAGTTATCAATATCTTGGAATTAAAAACAAATATAATTTCAATTTTGCAAAAAAAATAAAAACTAAAGGGGTTGATGCAATAAGAATGTAATGCAAGCTCTACCGGTTGTGGACGCAAATATTATTTAGTGGTTTGCGCATAACGCGTTTATCAGATGCATCACAGGGGTGAAGCTGGCGTCTCTGATTCAGTAACACATAAAAGTGAAGAGGCCACTTCGTTGGGTCGGGGTGAGAAGATTTACAACCTGTAACATGCGGGTGCAGACGAGAATATCGATTTTTGACGTCGGATTAAACAGAATCCTGATGTTTTTCATCCGTAAATTGTTCATTCAAAAATGAATCAATGTTTTAGGTTTACCTTATATCTAAAAAAAGTATTCCTTAGTCTTGAAATAGACTGATTTTTTAATAAAGAATATGAGAGGCAAAGCATAAAAGGCAAAAAGACACAAAAAAACGAATACAGTTGGCAACTCAAACACAAGGTTTGAAGCTAGAACAGCGAGCATAGATAATATAACCCACAACGAGTGAACTGTTTGACGTTGTAGAGTTATGTTTTAGTTGCATCATGGCCACCAACATGTAAACGAGAAAGTACTGTGATGCAAGGTTTTATGCAACTTGTGCGACATGCGTCTGCTTGTATTATAAAGGACTCTACTATTAGGTGTTGTTCTGTGAGATGCACTAAGTGCCATTTGGTAGAGGTCTCGTCCCAGTTCATTTTAGGATCCCTTAGAATGCGACGTGTCTTTTCCCAAGCTCATAAGTGGCTTTCTGTTACCTGCTGCCTTATGTGAGCTTTTCCTAAGAGGCAACGTGAGGCACTGATGTTTAGCAAGTTAAATTAGCTTTGCAGCGTGATCAGCAACAACTGATTGGATTGGCAATCCAACATTTTGCTTGAAATTGGCAAGACTGTAAGTCAATGTCAAATTCGAGGTTAGCAGGTTAGATTTTGCGTCAGTTTGTGTCAAAACTAATGCAAAACCTAACCTGATACGCTCAAATTTGACATAGACTTACAGGTTAATTTCTCAAATCTTTCTTCACTGATTATTGGAAGATTAAAAGTGCCGTTATTAACTAAATCAGGACTGTAAGCTAAGTAATTGATTTTCTCTCATTGGCACATAAGCGCACAAGCGACATAAACGCCATATGCTCTGAATTTATGAGTTGGTGCATTGTCATACAGCATTGAAACCTTAAAATGTAAGTGAAATCCAGCTGTCACTACTATATTATTTTATTTTTTAATTTGGTGAGTGTTATTTCATAGGTTTGATATTAATAAAACCCAATTAAAGAACCGTAATTTACATAAAAGCTGTCCACTCGTAATTATGCATATATGTCCACTTTAACATCTGTTGTAATTTCTATAACTTGAAAAGGCCCAGTTTAAATTACAGACGTCTCGTATACGAATGCATAATTTCTTTCGTATGATAACGGCAGACGATCCGTTATCTGTTTATAGCCGCTGCTTACAGTTTATGTTCTTTTTATTACTTTATAACTGAAAGATACCTTAAAATTCTACTGATAATTGTTAACCACTAAATACACGCATTTAGTGGACAACTAATTAAACCTTGATCTAATAGACTTGTCTGTCCGGGACTCTGTTTTGTCTGTCCGGGACGCTGTTTCAGCAGCCAAACCGTAAGAGATAGAGAAAAAAGTATGAAAGTTATATGTTTGGAATGGTCATGTCAGGTCAGGAACCGAATTTCAGTCACGTGACATTTCCCGTTTTCGAGAAATCACGTGATTTCCGTCCGTCCGGGACGCTGGTCCGTCCGGGACGCTGTTTCAGCAGCCAAACCGTAAGAGATAGACAAAAAAAGTTATGAAAGTTATATGTTTGGAATGGTCATGTCAGGTCAGGAACCGAATTTCAGTCACGTGACACTTCCAGTTTTCGAGAAATCACGTGATTTCCGTCCGTCCGGGACGCTGGTCCGTCCGGGACGCTGTTTCAGCAGCCAAACCGTAAGAGATAGACAAAAAAAGTTATGAAAGTTATATGTTTGGAATGGTCATGTCAGGTCAGGAACCGAATTTCAGTCACGTGACACTTCCAGTTTTCGAGAAATCACGTGATTTTCGTCCGTCTGGGACGCTGGTCCGTCCGGGACGCTGTTTCAGCAGCCAAACCGTAAGAGATAGACAAAAAAAGTATGAAAGTTATATGTTTGGAATGGTCATATCAGGTCAGGAACCGAATTTCAGTCACGTGACACTTCCGGGACGCTGGTCCGTCCGGGAAGCTGTTCTATTTGAAAAACGGTCTTTTTTGTTTTATTAAATGATACATTTGTCTCACTGGTTGCTAGTAGCGTTTAATTTCTTAAAAACTTTACACAGAAATTCAAAACTGCGGCATGTACTGAATTCTGCGAGAGTTAAAGTAAACTTATTGTTGAAAAATCAACTATTTAGTTTAGTACAATTAAAAATTATAAATATTAATCACGTACTTTAAAGTAACTGAACGTCCAATTACTATTGTTCACTGAGTAGTAGGTACAATATTATGTGTCACGAGATCTCATGCTTCAGGAAATATACTTAAACAACAATAATGTGTGTATAGTTTTACTCATTACCTCATTTTTATAAAACTGCATAAGTATTATTACATTGTTATGGTTGAATACAATGTTCTTAATAGAGTCATTTTAGTAACAGTCTTCAAGGAAATACATTTGACAATTATACAAACGATATAGTTGTGGTCTATTTAGTACTCAAGTTAATCGTCTTTATCACTCAAGTGGGCATTGCATTCTTCATACAAGTAAAATTTAAGCAAAGCGGTACTCAAATATGAGTTTCTCTAATTACTAAAAATCAATTTAGAGATTTCATAAGAACCTTCTTAATACTGAAGTTTTCTCATGTTTCTAAATGAAAAACAGTTTTGTTTGAAGTTTCTCAACATTGAACCAACATAGTCTCCACGATCTCCCGAAGTATTACTTTCAGGTCCGACCTGTTTTGCTAATACGCAATTTTTGCCGCAACCGCTCAATTAATTGCGACCAAACCAAAATTATATGAAAGGTGTCATAAAACTGCATAATTTTTGTGCAGACCGCATCCGCTTTAACGTTAAATGAACGTCGGAAAATGCACTTTAGTAAAGGTGCCCCGTAGGAGGGATGTACACACGCTATCTCGAGAACGACATATGCTATCAAGATGATTTCTGCACCGATTTATGTAAAATATTACTGCAAAGAACTGAAAAGCTTTTGGGAGATATAAGTCGTTTTCCTTTGTATGTGTTTTTCGATTTTGGTTCATGATGTAATAATAGCCGTTAAGCGACCGTGGAGTTACGGAGCACGATGGTGTAATGGCACAGAGCTGGGCAAATGAGCTTAAGGTCGCCTAAATTAACGTGTCTTACGCCCATGTCCCACTGTATTTTTCTATAAACAGAATTTTGATAGTGTGACAGCCCACAGTTTTGTACAAATTGCTCACCGAATTATCTGTTTAAGGCGTCTGTATTTTGATGACGTCACGTTGAAGGCTTTTATAAAAACTTTTGGAATAGAACCATTTCTATAATTATAATTTCATTGGAGGTTAATGGCTAGGCTCAGCCTACTGGGGATTTACAACGATTCGAAACTGTTGTTTGAACGCTTAACACTTGACCTTGACTTGTGTTATGGATAGCATGTACTTTTCAATTCAATTTGATTTTATTTAATTAAAAATGGCCACACGTTGTCTAACGAACAACAAACCGCCAATTCAATGGAATTATATCAGGGTGGCCCCATCTTATATGCGATTTTGCATATAAACCTAACCCTATCCCAACATCTAGGTGTATTTTTGTTTTATTTGAAGAACAACATATCACATCAACCTTGTAGATCCTGTAAATAGTAATTTTTTATTCACATATACCTTTTCTATTGTAAAGCGAAAAAAATCTGGTGTGATATAGGCACACAACTTTTACTGTAATCTTACAATTAGCCAAAAATTCGATTTTTAATTTTCTCTACGATCGTTTCAAAATGGCAACTTTTGCACAGTTTTTAGTGTTAAAAGTGACGTTTGTAGCACTCTTAATATTAGCGCCCGAATTACGTCTTTTTTGCACGTTGCCATGGGTGGCGAGTTTTAATACTATATTAAAACACGCTCTGTCATAAATTTGAATGTCAACATAACCTAGAATATCTAACACAATGTGAGGGAAAAAGTGTCATCGAACTAAGTTTTTATATTTTTGTTACGATCGTAGAAAAAATAGCGTATGATACACGTGTATAAGACCCATTACAGCACTAGGGACGTTAAAAGCACTCCGCTTTGTGTCGTGCTCTTAAACTCGTCGCACGTGCTTTAAAGGCGTACTTACCTATACACTAGTATCTTAATATACTACTTAGGATTTTGCCAAAAATTTTCAAAAAATAAAAGTTCTACAGAAACCGTATAAAATAGAGCATTAGTTCAAGAGACAAATTTTCTCTAAAATTATAACCTGAGTTCAAAAATGTAATAATATACCGGGTGTTCTATTTAAAGTAGGAGTTAGTTATCAAAAAGAGGAAAAGACAAAAGAAACCCATTTTAGTAGTATTCAACTGAAAAATCACCTATTTCACATCAATACACATTCAAAATTAATAAAAATGTTTGAAAAAATCGTTAGAGCCGTTTTGGAAAAAATCGAAGAAACTGAAAAAGCACAAAAGTAAACACCATACTTCCGGTTATGCGATTTTCTTCAAAAGCTTGCTGTCGCATCTAGATGGTACACAAAACTTATATATGAAGTTTCAACGCCATAGCTCTTTTCGTTTTTGAGATATTCTGTTCGCAAACAGACACCATCTCCTCAGTGTAGGTTGACAACAATGTGTGCAAATTGATCTTTGTCTTCTCCTGTTCTAAATAGACCATGATCATAGATTCTTATTTAATCTCTGATGTTCTTTAACCAGGAGTGTTTTTCCCGCCTACTCCGCGCCTGCCTCTATTTTTCCTTCCATAATTAGTTTTCTCAAGGCAACATTTGGTTGTCTGATGATATGGCCTAGGTAGGCAGTTTATCTTTCCTTTATACCGAGCAATAGTTCTCGTTCCCTCACAGACCGCCTCAATACTTCCTAATTGGCCACACGGCCAGTTCGCGAGATACGTAAGAGCCTTCTGAGCACACACATCTCAAAAGCTTCGAGCCGGTTCAGGGAGTTCATCTTCAACGACCATTACTCGTACCCATACAGCAATAGAGAACATATAGAACAATGCACAAAGCGATATCTTAAATCTAGGTTGAGTGGTATATTGCAGGGCAACGGATGCATCTTATTAAAAGTGTTTCGGGCTTGCTTGATATGGCTGCGAATCTCAACACAGGGTTCTAAGTTAGAAGTGATCCACGCTCCAAGATATTTGAATTTTCGTACGATTTCAACGGGTCTTCCGTAAATCTCTACCACAGGTTGTAGCTTAGGTCTTTTGTTGAAGATTATTATCTTAGTTTCTTTCACGTTAATTTTTAGAACCATTCGATTTACTGCAATAGTAAGTTTATTAAGTAGTGTTCGCCGCTCTTTCGGAGTTTCGGCTATTATAGCTGTATCATCGGCGTATCGAAGGTTATTGAGCACCCCTCCGTTGACCTTAATTCCTTCTTCTCTGTTATTCAATGCCGTGTCAAAAGTATACTCCGAGTATAAGTTGAACATCAAGGGGGATAACACGCACCCCTGTATGACTCCTCTCTCTATTTGTACTTATTCAGTTGTTTTGTCATTCACCTTTACACTAGACGTCTGTTGCCAATACAAATTCTTTATTAGTTTAATGTCGTATCTATTCTGAATAGTTTCGTGTGTTGTCTCCTGTCGAATGCATTTGCATAGTAAAGAAATGCAATAAAAACGTCCTTCTGTCGGTCTCGATATTTTTGTTGAAGTACAGACACACAAAATAGTGCTTCTCTCATTCCCAGTCCGGATCTATCGTCCAAATCCATTTTTATATATCGTGTTATGTGCAATCTTGATTAGAAATTTTCAAATATAGGTCAAGCAACAGGAAGCTAAGACCGTACTTGCTGGGAAAAAATCAAGAAGTTTTGCAAATTGACAATTTATGCACAGTTTCATATCCTGAATAGCATACTAAATTTGCAATCTTGGAGTGTGTCCGCTCTCGCCAACACCTTGGACAAATGGCGTCTAAAATCAGTTTTCTAATAGTATATGCCTACCAGTATCTTCTAGATAAAAAATACGTATTACAAAAATTAAAGAGAGTCCACATTTCTTTGTAAAGTAAATATTTTTAGATTTAATATCAGGTGAAACGAGCAGTTTAGTGGCGTAGCAATTCACGAGCTTCGGGGATGTTTAGTAGGGCTTTTGGTTAGTTTTATGTGGTGGTGATATGCAAGTCCTTACGTTTTCGTGGCTTTAATGCCCCGAGCTCATTAAAGAAAGTTTTTCCTACGCCTTGTGCGGATTTTTTTGTTTGCGCTGGAAAACACCACCTACGGCCGTATGAACTTTTCGACCGAGAGCTCGAAAACCGCGTTCAGTTTCCTCCAAAACTGAGCCCAGAACCTCTTGCGGGCTAAGTAGCTTCCAAAGCTGCTTTGTTTTAACGTGTTGTAAATTGGTGTTTGTGTCATAAAACTGTGATTATATTATAGCATGTATTAATTAGTTTAGAGCGATCCTGTGATTTCGATTTATGCTATTTGTTGTGATAACTACTGTAAACTTGTACTGCGATATTTACACGAAATTATATGATCTTTATTGCTAGTATACAGGGTGAGTTAGTTAGGGTTGATTGCATTTATTTGGAGCTATCTTTCAGGAAGTGTGATATAGCCTGGGTTTTGAGTTTACAATTTCTCGTTAGATCACCGGAGTGCATTTGTCTTATTTCAAAAATTGTTGGCGCTCTGGGCATTCAGTTAATGATTGTTCTACCGTTTCACTTTCGTTCTTAAGAACTACACGCCTCCAAACGCTGAGCTGTGTACCACATTTTTGTTTCCTTGGAAGATCGCCCAGAAATTAATTTAAAAAGGCCTAACAGAGTGTTGTTATTTAATTGCATAGATGCTAAATTGTTACGCGATATTGCACTTGTTATTAATTAGTTATTAATTAATGATTACTCCTTTCCACACAACTATGAGGTGCGTTTTTTCATTGTGGTTTTCCGGAATGAAGTGTCCTAAATTCTACTTTACAGCAGGCCTAGTCTACATTAGTAGTTTTCGCGAAGTTTTATAGTTTTCGTCATTTTGATGGTCTGGAGGAATTTGCATTATTAACTTCTACTTCTATAGAGCTTGGCTGAGTGTCGTGCTCCTTTTCTGTACTCTCCTCTTCAGAATCATTTTCCTGGGCACCTTCTTATACCGACAGTTTTTAATGAAGGTTTGGATTTGTTCATCTTCCTCAAAGTCGTTTAAAACACCAACAACGTTTGCTCAAGACTGTTCGTTGCAGTAAAGGTAAATGATAGAGCACTTTAAACCTGACTTCCTGCAGCTACATCCTGAGGTGAGGCGCATTTTTTTTTTTGCATTTACAAGTGAGGAATTTAAGCAGAACTTCAGAAGCAGGATCTTTAGTTGTCCTGACTGAAGTAAGTCTACCCTTACTTCTCTTGTACAAGTCTGAACTTAATGGTTTGGAGTGAATGCTGTTGTGCCACTGCTCATGTGGGTGGAAATGCAGCAAGACTCAACTTTCTCTCTTACTGATCTGGCGAAGTGTTGGTACCGGGGAAAATCCAAAGATTTATTTTTTAGAATCTCTACAGTGTAAAATTGTTTTCCTCCTGTTTGCTTTATCAGCTGAATATCTGTCGAATACAATCATTGCATTCGAACCTTAGTCTCTTAGCACGTACTTTATGCACTTGACTGCTTTGACAGCTCAGGTATAGGTATAAATAATAATTACTTAATAACTAATCATGGACGAGTACAATTTCGGGTGGCAAGGGAGCATTTATGCAATTTTTCTAATTTACATGAGATCAACTTAAAACTATTTCCTTCACAAAAGAATGTTTTAGACAAAACTTGTAGAGAATTTGATCCTCTACAATTTTTTGTCTAAGGGATACTGGAATCAAGATAGTATCAAGAAACAGATTTTGAACACCATTCCCCCAAGAAGGCGGAGCGTGCGGACACGCACCAAAGTCGTAAATTTAGTATGTTATTCACAATACCAAACTGTACTAAATTGCAAAATTTGCAAAACTTCTTAATATCTTTCCAGGCAAAAATACCTATTGCTTGGCCTAATGGTCCATCAAGCTTATAAGCCGATGTTATTTACTCTTTCTTGCATTTGATATTTTAGCGATAGAGATGAATACTGAATGGAGGAATAGTACCAGTCTTGCATATACTGTTAAGCAGCTTTACTAGAATGTTTAAGTTTTCACTATTAATGGATTTTATTATTTCTAAATGTAATTTTCTGAGCTAGAATTCTTTCCATTTTTCTCGTTTTTATTGCCTTTTCCACTTCTGAACTGAGTATTGGCAGAGCTTTTTCTATCTCTCTTTCGTTGACAAACTGACGAGTTTCTCCAGCATGGAACAGTTCCCAGATGTATGCTGACCAGTGTTGTAAGTACTCTTCGTTTGTAATCGACCGTCTACTAACTTTTTATAGTACTTCCGTAGTTCTTTGTTTTTTTTGTCCTGTTACCTCTTTACTTTATTGTGAATAGCCCAGTGGTCATGTTTATGCACTTCCAGTTTCTCCCATTTTGTCTTCATCTAAATTTCCTCTGACTCTCTGAATTTTTTCTGTATTTTCTTATGTATCCTACGATACTTGTCAAGATCTTTATTTTTATATGTTCTGCTGCTTCTCCTCGGTCATCCACTCCTGTTTCATTCTTTTATGTGTGGGTCATATATCTTGTTCTTCGATGCTTGTTTCCGATTTCGTTCGTGTTTATTTTAAAGGCTTTAAGTTCATTATTTATTTTTTGTTTAACCTTTACGTTTATATTTGGCCTTCTCAATTTATTAATGTCAACAGACCTTGTTTGTTTCTGTTTTATTTTCTTTATTCTTATTTTATCTTTCCCACTACCGAATTATGATCGGAATTTATGTCTGTTCCTGGATAAATGCGTATTTCATGTATGCCATTTCTATATCTTGTGTCGATCAAGATGTAGTCAATCAACTTAATTCCTACGTTGTCATTTGCTTGCTGTGGTGACTGCCACGTATACAAGCGTCTTTTAGGTAATTTACACCAAGTATTTGCAATCATAAAGCTCTCATCTTGGTAAAATTAGACAAGAGTGTTACCGCGAGCATTCCTCTCCCTAATACAAATTTACCGACACTTTCATGCACTTGAATTTCACCGACTTTTGCGTTTTTTGTAAGTTTGAGGAGTTCTTGAATTTTCTTGTAGAAATCTTGTATGTCAAAATCGGGCTTATAAGCTGTTGGTGCATAATACTGGGTAATATTAATATTGACCAATAATTGTGATCTCATGTGTGGAAGAAGTGTTCTGTCGGAGTGGAGTATAAATTTAATAAACTGACTTCTTATTTTTTTAATTATAATGAGTATAAGAGTAGTACAGTGTAAATTGTCTGTTCGGCATGTTCCGGATCTCATTTCACTAATGTCAAGAACCTCGATGTTAATTCTGTCCATTTCTTTGACAACATTTTTCCAATTTTTCAGCCATATACAGGCTTTTGACGTTCCATGTACCTATCTTAATAGTTGTTGTTTTGCTTTTATGCTTTATATTAAGTGTTTTATTTTGTATGCTTATTTTTCACGGATTTCGCTGGTTTACGACCTGGGAAGTTCTGCAGTTTTTCCGAGAACCGATTCCCTGCCGGATCTTGGGTTTCGTAAGTCATTATCAGTAAGGGTTTCTTGTTTGTCATATGTCGCCATATTGTTTGTCTTGGGATGTGCTAATGACCTTTAATGCATTGGTTTCCTCTTGTCTTTTGCATCTTTATGTCGTTGTCCTCTGTGGATGCTCAGCCTTTTGGGGCAATTTCTCACCCCATGAACAAAAGAGTTACCTCACCTCAGTCTACTCCTCCGCCCTCTGTACAAAGGCCGTTGGCAGATTGAGGGGGATCGCTTATAGAAGCGATCACTTCGTGCTGTTTGGTCAGGGACTGATTATTCGTCAGACACGTCTGCTTATTGCTTATTTCGAAGCTAACCTCGATATCTATCTGTTCACTCTCAGCCACCTGTGGCCCTGCTGGTAGTCTGCAGTCTGCAGTCTGTAATAAAGTCTTGTAAAAAGGGCGACAATCGCAAACCACAAGACTGTAATCCAACCTCACCTTTCAGCTTTGCGCCAAACAGCTGATGGCGTTTTTATTAAAACTTCGGACAAAATTCTGATAGTGGGATATGTCTTAAAAACATTTTGATGGTACGCTTTTATAAAAAATGTTATCAAAACTTTTCATATTTTTTTTACAATGAGACTTCTAGGACCGGACGTCCCAAAGAACGCACAGAAAAATCTGCTGCATCCCAACACTGTGCGGATATATCGATAAGGCGCTTGCAGCTCCCCATTTTGTTTCTAATTATCATTATATCTATCTTTCGTCATAACATTCCTGGCTAAATTACTTTTAAAGCATAAAACCAAACTACATGTGGGTAACCTTTATGGCATTGTTACAATCACCTACATTTCATTCACGCCACATCAATTTACCATACGTACAGCAGGTGATGAAAGATAGAAAGTACTTTCATTTAATTTGTCTGGTGTTGCTCTAACAGGTGCAATACGTGAACCGACGTTTAGCAATTTTATTTGAGAAAAAATTAGACCGTGTAAATGAGATTCACCACGTAGATGGTATTTTATTTGAATTAAAAATTCAGCAGCGTCTTCGTTGCTTGTAAATGCGTGACCGTCTGCTGTATATTTGGATAATGTTCAAAGAGGGGCTAAGTGTGTTTCTTTAATTCTTTTATTCGCACAACCTATATAAAGCCAGTGAACGAATAAAAACGAATTTAGTCAAAAATCTAAATATTATACTATGGTTTATTTTAATGCATAAACAAGGAGCAATGTTGCGTATGCATATAAAGCAACCGCCTTAATTTTTAATATGTGACTACTTTTTATATATTATGTCGTGTTTCAGTTTGTGAATTTTGACTGTCAACGTGCAGTTTTTGATCAAATTTGTATAAAAAAATTAAAGACAAATCAGTTTTTGTTTAGGTAAAAAAGTTGGATATATGACATACATATTCGATAGTATATTGTGTGACAAGTTGAGAAAAATCTAGTTTTTTGAATAAGGCGCAAATCCAAGATGAATAATACGTCGAGAATGAAAATTCACTTTTCTTACGTATTGAGCATGCTACTTTTCACGTACTGTAGGAAAACGCCTAAATATTTTGATATAAAATTATCAAAAATCAATCAGAAAACTGTTACTATGAAGAAAAGTACCACGTTTCCAGACGATTTTGGTATTAAGGCATACAGTACATTTGAAAAATGTGTATTACTGAAGATATCATAGTCATCCTTTGAGGCAACGTTCTCAACCTTTATTTAGTTTTATCCTTTTTTGATTAATATCAGTTTTTGTTATTTCGTCTTGTAATTCCGGTGCTGGGTACAGTGACAGAACATGCTAGTGATTGAAAATCTTTGTCTGTACATAAAATAAAAAGACTTTACTATTTTCTTGTAAAAGATTGTAAAATTGCATATAAAATAACTAGAAGTAAAAATATTTTCACCATTAGGGAAGAGCTTATTATGACAGCTGCGATGATATAGTATAAATTGTGTTTGGAGACAATTTTATCAAACAACTACAGTGGATACCACCAAACGATGCCGTTGTTCGTTGAATTAACGATATATCTGTCGATATACAACAACTTGTACCTAAAATTGATAAAAATATTCTAATTTTAGTTTGACAAGGCAACCGGTAGCAGCAAGGACTGTAATTTATTTATTTATGGTGGATTTTACAGTGGATTATCAGAAGTTGAAAAGTTTTTGTTTCGCAAACCACTAGGAAGAAGAGCCACATCACCTGAATAACATTGTTACAAATATATACAATATATACATGAGACAAACATCTAGCGAAAAAATTGTGTGAGACTTGGGTGGTACTTGAGCAATATCTGACAGTATGAAAATTTAGAAGAGCTTGTGAAAGAAAAATCTTAAAAATATATGTGTAAGATTCAGAGAAAAGCTCTTGTTGTAAAAGACATGAAAAGTGGTCTAAATATGATATTAACAACAGTGGTAATTATAATTAAAATATTATCGAGTGACCTTTGTAATATGTTATTTGGGTTGCCTGCTCCACTCTATCTGTTCGGTGGCTCAAGTATAGTATTTCTCGCCATGTAAAATTAATGCAAAAGATATAATAATTGATGTTATTTAACATCAACTGTTAATTATTCAAGTGGTTTAACTTGAGTAGATAGTCGATGATTTACAGTTCCGGCCAATATAACTAAGGACACATAAAAATATCATAAGCCGCTACTTTCATCTCAACACTTTATGATATCAGTGCATTCTACATTGTGTTTCTCTTTTTCAATCACTCAGTATATCGTCAGCATACCGTTTATACAGGGTGTCCCAAAAAGAATGGGACACTGATTACTCATAGATTCCTTACGTTATAGTAAATCTTTTAAACCTAATATACCTTAGTACAAAGTCCCTTCAGTAAGTAGTTATAGGGTCTCAAAGTTCAATTTTTAATTTTTATTTTATTATTATTATTATTACTAACACAGTAGAGGACAAACCAACAATAGACGAACAGCTAGCACCATTACAAGATCTTCTTAAAACAAAAGAAGATGTCTACGGCATAACATACGACGAACTTAAAAAATATATATTAGAAGTATCTAACGCACCCGATCCACTAACTGTCACAAGAAAATACACAAAAGATGTAAACCGCTTCCTCGATAACCTCACAGACCTATATGCCTCCTTAATACATCGCCGCATTAAGTATAAGTTTACAAGAATAATCGGCATCGTTAAAAAGAGTCTCAGAAGAGAAGCAGATGGCGATGACACTTCGGAACAGTCCCAGTCCCAAATGGACTGTCTTTCCCAAACAGATTAAGGATGAAAATTATTCAATTCAACTGTAATGGTTACTATACCCGACTAAACGAGATACAACAACTTCTTAAAGATCAACAGCCGAACATACTATGTTTACAAGAAACGCACTTAAAACAAGAAAGAACGCCATACTTAAAAGGATATAAATCCTACAACAAATATCGTGCAAACCAAGCCTGGGGCGGAGTCAGCACTTTTATAAAACAGGAAATACACTCGGAAACTGTACAGCTCCATACAAACCTTGAAGTAGTTGCCATACAAATATATCTTCCGCAGAAATGGGTAATATGCAATATATACATACCACCGAACTACCAACTGGAAAGTACGGAACTGGAAAACCTAATTAACAACTTACCCATCCCGTATATAATTGTTGGAGATTTTAACTCACATAACAGCATCTGGGGAAGCGAGAAAACAAACGGCAAAGGAAGAATAGTAGAAAACATATTAGACAACAGCAACCACCTGACACTCCTTAATGACGGACGCCCTACACATTTTGATTTTAAAACAACAACATTTTCGGCCATTGATTTATCTCTCTGTCATGCACGACTAAGCCATCTCCTAACATGGTCACCGCTTCATAGTCTATATGGAAGCGACCACTACCCGATATTGCTAAATACAAGTATAAATTTATCGAAGCACACAACTCCACAAAAATGGAAAATAGCTAATGCTAATTGGACCCTTTTTACCGAAAAAATGGAGCTAAACAATATATTATTTTCAGAAGAAGATGATATAGAAACAAGTGTAACACAAATTACTAATAAAATCTTAGAGGCAGCTTCCTTATCAATTCCTATATGCCAATTCAATGACCAAAAGTACCAAGTACCCTGGTGGAATGCTGAATGCAAACACGTAACAAAAATTAAAAATAAAGCATTCAACAAATACAAAAAGTTTAAAACCATACAAAACTTAGTTGAATACAAAAAAGCAAGAGCAATTGCTAGAAGGGTTGTTAGAAATAGCAAACAGAAATCATGGGAAAACTATGTAAGTTCAATAAACGCAACAACAAGTAATAAAGAAGTCTGGGACAAGATTCGAAGGATAAAGGGAACAAAAACGTACTTTAATATACCAGCACTCAAAATCAACTCGAACATCCTAACAACCGACAAAGAAATAGCCGATACAATTAGTAATACATTTGCCCATACCTCTAACTCAGACAACTATGACCCCTCCTTCATAGATTACAAAGAAAGAATAGAAAGACAACCCTTCAAAATACCTCACGACAACTTAGAAATTTATAATAGCTGCTTTACATATGATGAATTGCAAGACGCCCTACAAAATACCAAAGACTCATCTCCTGGCCCGGATACAATTCACTACGAAATGTTGAAAAATCTACCTTCTTCCTCGAAAAACACCATTTTAAAGCTATATAACCATATATGGAGTAGCAACACATATCCAAGTTTATGGAGGGACGCTATAATAATCCCGATACTAAAGCCGAATAAAGAAACTACGTCTCCGAATAGCTATCGCCCAATATCCTTAACAAATACGTTATGTAAACTCCTAGAAAGTATGGTAAACAGAAGGCTAACCTGGTACTTAGAAGACCAAAACAAACTAGCTGTCGAACAGAGCGGTTTCCGTAAGAAACGGTCCACGCTAGATCAACTTTCAAAATTGGAAATGGAAATTAAAAACGCCTTTGTAACTAAACAAGAGATAATAGCTATTTTCCTAGACCTCGAAAAAGCCTACGATATGACTTGGAAATTCAAAATTAAAAAAACTTTAGTGGAGTGGGGATTGAAAGGAAGACTGGTGCATTTTATTGAAAATTTTATGTCTGACAGAACGTTTAAAGTTAGAATCGGAAACACACTATCCAAGAAACAACTCCAAGAGAATGGCGTTCCACAGGGATCAGTTCTGAGTGTATCCCTATTCCTAATCGCAATAAATGATATAATAGAAGCAGTTAAAAACCCAGTTAAAGTATTACTTTTTGCGGATGACATTATAATATACTCCATAGATTCAGACATCAAACGAGTTCAAGCATCCTTACAAAATTCTCTAAATAATCTACAACATTGGAGCATGACCAATGGACTTAAATTTTCAATAGAAAAAACAAAAAGTATCCACTTTTCAAGAAAGCACAATCCCGAAAACCCCATATTAAACTTAAATGGACAACCGCTCGAATATGTTACGGAAATGCGCTATCTAGGAGTAATATATGATCAGAAATTAACATGGACACCACATCTCCGCCATATAAAAGATAACTGCAAAAAAGCTCTAAACATAATTAAGGTTGTTTCCCATAATCATTGGGGAGCAAAGAGGGATACACTTATGACTTTAGTCAATACCCTGGTTAGATCCAAATTGGAATACGCTAGTTTCATATACGGAGGGGCAAAACCTAACATCCTAAAAGTTTTAGACTCTGTATATAATACAAGTCTAAGAATAGCAATGGGAGCCTTCAGAAGTAGTCCAATTCTAAGCCTTTACAGCGAAACTGGCCAGATGCCACTAGAGTACAGAAGAAAGCTACAGCTACTAAATTATACGCTCACGGTTACAACTAACAATCAACACCCCAATTACCTCTCTGTAGTCCAACCTCATTATCAAAATCTATATCACCTAAGGCCCTATATGATACCCCCTTATAATATTCGCGCGCTAAACTTAAGGAATGAACTACAGATAAACCATAGCAACCTATTCCACTTACCACAAACCACCCCTCCATGGACACAAAAAAAACCCCAAACACGGATAGAACTCACACAATTCCCAAAACATGATACCCTACCAGTAATTTATAAAACAAAACTAAACGAACTTGTTAGTGAATTCCCAAACTATGAACATCTATATACCGACGGCTCGAGAACAAACGGAAACACCGGAAGTGCATTTACATACGGCAACTATTCCGAAAGTTTTAAGCTCAGTGATAGTGCATCGGTCTTCACAGCAGAGCTTCACGCAATTCAAATGGCACTGGAGTTTGCCCTAAAACGTTCAGAAGCCAACTTCCTGGTTTTAACGGACTCTTTAAGTGCCACTGAAATATTGGAAAATGTATATAGCGATAACCCGTATGCAATAAAAATTCATGATATACTCAGCCAACTACGAAAGTCAAATAAGTCTGTAACATTTATATGGATCCCTGGACATATCGGTATTCATGGAAATGAAGCCGCAGACCGCGCAGCAAAGCAAGCAACAATAAAACAGGACATTGATGATAAGAACTTACCAATATATGACCTAAAATCAGAGCAAAGAAACATAATCAATAAGAAATGGTATGCCTACTGGGACCAAAGTCAAGACAACAAGCTGAGAGTAATCAAGAATACACCAGAGAACTGCATCCCACAGCTACCACTTAAAAGAAGGGAAGAAGTAGTGTACAGTAGATTAAGAATAGGTCATTGTTTACTGACACACGGATACCTGCTGCGAAGAGAACCACCTCCAGAATGTGATCAATGCGCTACAAACATCACTGTCAAACACATCTTGTGTAGCTGTACAAAATACTCCGAAGAAAGAAAGTTGTGCAATATCGAAGGTCTCGAGATACAAAATGTATTAAATAATAGTAAAACCAGCATTCAAAACCTTTTTAAATACTTAAAACTGACTAACTTGTACTGTAACATATAAGTGTAAACAAACTGTAATAAGTGTCTAAAATCACAGTTGTTAGGGCACTTTAAATAATTAATAAAAAAAAAAAATAAAAAAAAAAAAAATTTTTTTGTTAAGTTCCACCAAAGAATATAGATAGGGGAAGAAGGACAGCGTTATGGGCTATAACGTATATGCTGTGATTTGGGTTGCATAACTATTTACTTGGTTAAATATATCATTTTTTGTTCGAAAATGCCGCTGGGAGCTCCTAGCGTCAAAGTGCTTACCTTATCAGTGGCATTCAGCATGTAAATGCGTCATTAGCATTTTTGAGCTATAACAGTGTTGCAAGAACTTTCTCTCTACAATTCCAATAGTTTTACAATGGTTGTACCTACCCGAAATAAACTTGTATTCTGCCAAAGAATATTTAAGTAGTTTGATTCTGCTTACATCTAAGTTAAGTTAGTTACAAAGAATATTAAATATAGGTGTATATTCTTTGGTTTGTTTTGTTATTATTTAAAACATTTGTTGTCAATCGGATGAACTGGTACCAAGTAAAATAAAGGTTTTATAAGTTTCACATGCAACACTTTTAAACATTTAATAGGTAGCTAGGTACCTATAAAAATTACATAAGAGGTTTCTAATATAATTTCAACAAAAAGTTCACCGATGAGCGCAAGATTATACGGAATACGGATTGTCCCCACTTTATTCTCACAAAATTCTATAATGAATATAGAATTAGCTATGTACAAATAATGAAAAAAAAAACATTAATAAACAATATACGGATTTTATTTAAAAATTTTAATACGAGAGGAAATTATTGTTCAAGTAATGTTGACGATTAATATAGTTTACAGTGATCTATTTTAAAAAGCAAATAAAAACAAAAATAATATTGTATCTTGTGAAGTTGATACGTATAGAGTACAGTACGGCTACTAAAACAGTACGCCTTGAATATCTCATTTACTTGATGCATTAAAAAATATCTATTTAGGCACATTTAAGTTGGCGATCTCTCTAGGTATAGTCTCAGCAAAGAATAAGACAATATTATTCGAACATTTATTATCGACATTAAATTATCTTTCAGAAATGTATGCAAAAATTTAATTTGGTGATTAGGGATCTGACCCAAGTCCTGTACAATCTGTTATTAAAAAAAATGAATCGGGGCGGTTTTCACAGAAAACTCACAATTATTTAATAATTTATACTCTAGTTTAAATTACTGCACTTTAAACGTAAATTAGAGTAGAAACGAAAAAGAACTTATGTGGTTAAGGAGCTGCAAACTAATCGAGGGTTGGGGTTCAATACCCAACAATATACCTTTTTTTAACAAATTATCTGTTTTCTTTATTTACCTTGGGGTTAAGTGGTAGAACAGTATGCTAATTCGATTAGCACGCCTGAACTTTGCCCCTTTGAGCAACTTATGTATTCATAATTCAAGTATATTGTAAAATAACAATTTCATTTATTTTTGCTCAATAAACGACATTTATTATTATTATTATTATACTTAAGTCGCTCAAAAATTATGCCAAATAGCTATTTTTAAATAAATTATTATTACTTGCATTTGACATAATTTTTGGGCGATATAAATAATAATTTGTTAATAAAGAGTTAGGTAGCTATTGTTAGGGATTGAACCCCAATTTGCCCCAACCTTTTACGGGTTTAATTACTTTTTTTTTAAGGCAGATTATAGGAAATTTGAGTCAGATCCATTAACGCCAGTTTAAATTAAAATATTTTGAAATAAAGATATACATTTCTTACTCTCGCCAATTTCAATGATCTATTAAATAAATGAGATTTTCAAGGTGTAAATATTACATACAATAAAACAATATAATATACAAAGTTACAAAGAATAGGAAGTACGCAAATATATCTGTAAGCATATAAACGTACATTTTTTAAGCTTTAAACATTACTTAAATGTTGTATTTTTTTGTTGGGTGTACCAGACTGGTTTGTAGTCCTTAAATCTTGCGATAGCCATTTCAACGTTTTATGGAGTTTGCACGTAACTAAATGATTAATTAAAAACAGTTTATGAGAGTAACATGTGTCTTGCTCGTTAAGCCACCCTGGTACTAAAATTTTCACTTTATTTACACTATATGCTAATAATGTTTTCTTAAAACTTACACACGACTTACTATTTTTAAAATAATATTCAAAATGTTCAAGTAACATTGTAACTATTTTTATTAAAATACTTGAAGGTTTTTTTAGGTAAATAACACAGTCGCCCGCACCATAGTCTTTTTGCTGTAAAAACAGTTCATTATGATGCACTACAGAGTCACGGCTGCACATATTTTGACACTGATCACAATTAAAACGTAAAAGCGTTTTATGAATGACATAACCAGCTACATATACCGTCGCACAAGATTCTAATGTGGCTTCTTGATTTGGTTGTGTTGAAACTTCTATTACCTCACTGAGTAAACTGAGGTCACCATCTTCTGCTAATTCAGTTTGTTCAGCAACTGTATATGGTATGTCCTCAACATATCCCATGACGTCTTTTTCTGGCACTTCAACATTCGCCATGTTGACAACAGCATCTACATCAACTTCGCAGTTGGAGCTCTCTGTAGGATGCTGCAATTTAACCAGAATGTTGAACTGTAGTGCTTGGCGGAAAGATTTTACTGTGGGGTTCGAAGAATTGCCTCCCCTATACCTCAGGACAGCGAAAAGATTTTCTAGAGAATCTTGGTTTAGTCTGCTGGTCAGGAGGAAATGATACCCTTCTTGTTTTAAGTCTTCCCATAGCTCCATAACTGACTGCATGGTTAAAATAAGTCCCTTAAAACAATAAACACCTTGGTTCACCTTGTTATTAGATGTATATGTTTGCCAAGTCTTAACCCACTGCAAATACTCTTTCAAATTATTTTCAGTACGCGGTACGTTGACGGATAGAGCACATGCATATGGGTTACGGTCTTTCAGCATTCGACTGTTTAAGCCATCAAATAAATAGTTAATTTTCTGTACGAATTCTGCAGTATCCAGAGCGCTGGTGCTTTTTAACTCGCCCGTTCCAACAGCAGTTCTTATCGTAGCACTCATGGTGTTGGAAAACACTTGCGTTGCAAATTTAACCCTCATTCGCTGGAAAGTATTGGGGTAGATGTGGGCATCCGTGATTTTTACAGCTGCTCGAACAGTACAAGAAGATTTATCTATTTTGTATGCCTCTTCGATATCTTTCCATATCTTTCCAAGAAACTTTCTTGCCCTCCACGTAAAAATCCTTTGATAGAAGATTATTCCGTACGCTTTTTATCAAGTGCGGTACGTCATATATTGCAAAAATTTTTGCGTCGCAGACAAAAAAATACGGCTGTTCTGCAGTAACTCCTAGATTTAAAAATGCAGCTCTATTTGTAGCAGCTTGGTCACTAGTAACAGCACGCACTTTAAGTCCTATTCTTTGTAACTCTTCGATGTTTTTAATAATGAGGGAAGATAGCTCTCCATGTTTAATGGTACCTGAAGAAACATCAAAGCTGACAGGAATCTTCCATTTGTGAATAAGTCCTCTTGCCATAAACACTAGTGCATGACTAGCGATTTTGCTTTTCCGTCCAAGATGTCCTAAATCTTCGAAACCTTCAATCATATCTTGGCGTGGATTATATTCTAGACCTTTCTTTAAATGCATTTCGTCAAGTAATACGACACACTGTTTTTCATCATCGGTCATGCTGTTAACTTTAACAGCCAGTTTTTTCATTAGTTCCGTACTGGTGCCTGTATTAAGTTGGTTTAACCGTAACCATGAAACTATTGTAGATTTGGAGGGCATAGTAAATTTCTCTCATAAAAAAGTAGAGGGCTGGAGATTTGTGGTACATATTTAAGGTCAATTCTTTTTCAGCTTCTGTCCAAGGTTGTTTAGATTTGTGAGAAAGTTGCATATTTACAAAGACGCGAACGGTTTTTGGTTTCAAGCCCAGTGCATCTAAATTAGCCCCCTTTCGTGCACATTGCTTCTTCATACGGTAAATTTGTGAATTTTTTGCCACCACTTGTCTTCGCAGTTTTGCAATTTTTTGATGTAGCACAGCAGAACTACGGCGCTTTCTTGTTTTGGTAGGTGTTGGCATTTCTAACATGGCCTGTTGAAATATGGTTTTTAAAAATAAAACATACTAATAACAGAAAAGATTTTCATGCTGTAGGCTCCATTAAAATGCTTTACAAGCTCATTGTTTTGCCTACATATTTCTACACAATTTATCAGAGAATTCAAAACGTCAATAATTTTTCTGTATTTTATGAAACTGCCAACTTTTGTTCATTTTGTGTTATTGAATAAAAACTCCTAAAGAAGTGAAAATTGATCACCCTGTATACTTACTGCTTGGGATTTAGTTTTGATTTAATTAATAAAACTTTAAAAGAAATTTTAACTAATTATACCTTATTTAATTAGTACCTACACGAAGATCGAGCAACAAATTTGGGGAAACTATAAGATTTAAGCCCCTATAATCGGACATCGTGTTAACCTACTATCGATGGAAAATTTAAAAATTTTATTATACAGTGTGGTGATAAAGTTCTACACAAAATTAATAATTTTGTTATTTAATGTTTTTTGGGAAAACCCTGACACGTCAATTTTATTCTTTAAAAAGTGGACATGGCACCGTCCATACACTTTCCCATACTGGAAATTGTTCATATTTTCTTTTGCATTTAACAGTATAGTTGTTTTCCTCAAAACGGCTGCTTGAGCGCTATCGTAAAACCCCGCCTCCTAACATGGTTAGGTGAAATTTTCGAAGTCCCTGAAAATCATATTTTGTATGGCATAAAAATTCGATTTTTTTATTTTCTGATTCTTTGAAGCAAAATAGTAACGACAATTAGAATAAACAATAAATTTTTCAAAAATAGAAGGGTGATGGAGGCTTTTGTTTCTGCGCTATGACGTCATTATTAATTTTTTCAAATGGAAATCCTATTTTCCCCCCTTATGTTGATAGATCTCGCCAGTTAAATGGTGATATAAAAAATTAGTACCCCACATAACAATTTTTTGAGAAAAATACACATAAAGTTTAAAAAATTCAGATTTTTTTTTAATTAAAATAAAGCACCACATCTGTTTCCTTAGAAACGTTAAATTGTTGACTTTGACACATTTGTGAAACAGTGGTAAATATTTTAAAATCAAAATTAGGTAGTTTTTGTCATAGCTCTTATTTTCATTAAAAATAAATTCTGAATTGTTTGAACTTCATGTGTATTTTTCTCAAAACAATTGTTACCTACGAGGGGCACTAATTTTTTTACATCATCATTTAACTGGTGAGGAGATCTATCAAAATAAGGGGGAAAATTGAGTCTTTTTAAAAAATAAAATGACGTGTTTCGGGGTTTTCCCAAAAAACATTAAATAAGAAAATAATGAATTTTGTGCGGGACGTTATCACCACACTGTATACAGAACGGGCATTTTTAAAGGAACTAACCTGTATCATAGACGAATCCGGTATGGTATCTGCATCTAATTGCATAGGCGAAGCAATATGATCTTCATCCAAATGAAAAGAGCCCGAACTAGACGTCGCTTTACCATAGACCCTTGGCATGATCTCTTTTTTAAATGCGAGTTCTTTGGGCGACACTGGCGATGTTGCGTGGTCAGGTTGCATGGCAGTTTTGTAATTTAAGGGAGCAGCATTATGACTCAGCCTATTTTTTCTTGAATTCATAAACTGCTTTTCGGAAAAATGCATGGCACACACAGTTCTTTCACGTAATTGTTCTTCAGATAACGTGAAAAGCTGTGGATTGCCACAATTAATCAACCACAAATCGCGTCTTTCTTTTTCTATAGGAAAACGAAAAAAGCTTAAATCGCAGTCGGTTCTGCGATTTCGCTTACATTCAAAATATACGCACGAATTAACCATGATTAAGATTAAGCGTTCGAGTGATCAATTTCGGAAAAGGAAACGTCAAAAGAGTATACGACAACACTGAAGACAAACTTCAGCACAACTGAATGTGAATTTCCAGAAGAAATTCTTATAAGCTGTCCTGTTAATTAGCCTAAGGAATGGGACACGTCTTATCAGGAAAGCACATCAGTAAGGAACGATGCTAATGAAGAATTAATCGAAAGTAGGTAACGACCTATGACTATTGACTTATTTACGATAGAACTGACCGAAAAACCTATTTTCATAAAACGTAAAACATTTGCCAAACTTTAATATTTGTGGAAAAAATATCAAATAGAAGTCACTAATAATAACTTTTGAGCATATGATTAAACTTTGAGTAGTTAGTAGCTTATTATTTCTTATTGCAGTATGTTTAGAAAGTTTTCACTGCAAATTGTCTTTTGTTTTGTTACATAGCAACCAGAGCACACTATTCATTTGTTTTTACAACTAACACAGTCAAGGCACACTAGATTAAAAAGTGTTTTATAAAATATTTTAAAAGTTTGTGAAAATAAGTATGTGAAACCATGCATGAATGAAAAGGGAAAAAAATAAGCTTTCCAATGATGCAAAATTTTGATATCCATTCCATTTAAAAAAATGTAAGTTTGGGCTGTACCTCGAAGATTACGAATCAGAAAAATATTAAAGTAGGCCTATTCTGTAGAGCCTACAATTCCCTACAAGCTCTTTTTTGAAAATTGAAATTATATGAAATAATAAAAAAGTTATGCATGGTTGAAAAAATCGACCAGTTTCAGTTTTTCGATTATAACAAGTAGGCTATGCGTTTTTTTCGGAAAAACAGAAGTGTCAATAAATTGGCCTCATAAATGTGCACCTTTTTCCCCATTTGACCGAAGTTGTATCTCTTACCGTTTCCGAGATGCCAATGGTGGCACCTCGAAAATTACTCCACTCTGTATAAAATCTTGTGTATATTTTGAGCGCAAAATCAAATTGCCAATTTCGCTCTTATACAAATAGCTGTTAAAATCATAACTCTGTAACTTCCTTGCAATCTGGCAACGCTGAGACGCGTTCTTGGGGAAAATGCGACAGGGATCTGTAAATGCGTCCCCGACCGTAGCCGTGAACGAGTTCATTAGTACTGGCGGCGGCTGCTTGAGGGCCAGGCAAGAACTGAGGAGCTTTTAAATAATACGCTAATAACCCATAAGGCTGTCCTTCTTCCTCTATCTATATTCTTTGGTCAAACTAACGGGTGTTCATAAACAGTCGTCATCCCAGTAGGTTTTGACTTCAGAAGCGTATGTCTATTAAAATTGAGAAAAAATGCACTATGACAGTACTCAATGACGTTTCATTGTGTTGCACGAATTAATCAAAGACATAACATTTTGTTTTTCAAAGCAACTGGGATGACGACTGTTTATGAACACCCGTTAAATCT
>OW679194.1:161957424-162072769 GCA_940337035.1 Agriotes lineatus | reverse complement strand
ATTAAAGGTCGGTGCTTTTACCTGTTTTTTTTTTTTTTATTTTTTTTTATTTAAAGCAATGCGCTTCGACTGCATGGTCATTAGCGCTTACAATGATGTAATTACATTAGTGTTGATTAATATAGTGAGTTACAGTATTTACATATAAAGAGTCTGTGTGGTATATTTATATTTTGTTATATAATTTGGTGGCCTTGAAGAAATTAAGTATTTTGCTGTAGTGATCTGGACTAAGGGCTTCCTGGAGTGTAGCGGGTATCCCTAGTGTGTCGCGGTGTTTTATGTATTTTGGACAATCGATTATGATGTGCCTTATAGAATTCACTAGTTGACAAGAATCACATCTTTCTGGTTGTGCATTTTTGAAGAGGTGGCTGTGGGTCATTCGAGTGTGCCCTATCTGGAGCCTGGTGATTATAATATCTTCTCTTCTAGTTAGCTGAGTTTTTCCTTTTACCATAATGCGCGGTTTTATTTGTCTCAGTTTATTATCTGTTGTCGTGTGCCATTTCTCTTGCCATCTTTGCTTGGTCTTTTGCTTTACTTCATTTTTAAAGTCTTCTTGGGGAATTGCTATGTTCAGTAAAGGTTCTAACATGGAATTTTTTGCTGAACGGTCTGCCATTTCGTTGCCAGAAATGCCTATATGGGATGGTATCCATGTAAATGCTATTTGTTTTCCTGTTGATGTAGCTTGGTGGAGTTCTGCTTGGATTTGTTTAGCTAGCGGATTTTTCGGATGTATTGACTGGATACTGTGTAGCGAACTAAGTGAGTCTGTACATATCATGAATTTGGTATCAGTAGAGTCTTGGATGTATTTTAAGCTTTGTAAGATAGCAAACAGTTCACCACTGTAGGAGCTTATCATTTCAGGAAGATGGTACGTCATGGTGGTTTGCCGGACTATGACCGCTGCGCCTGTTCCGGAGTCTGTTTTTGAGGCGTCCGTAAATATCAACACGTAGTCTTTATGCTTGTTGCAGATTTCATTAAATAATTGTTTATATTGAAGTGCGTTGGTGCTTTCCTTAGGGTATTGGGTTAATTGGAGAAGGAGTTTTGTGGGGAAATTTTTCCATGGGATATTGGTATTTATGGTATTGGATTTCATGATTTTGGGAAATGGCAAGTTTAATTCGATCGAGATGTTGTGGATCCTATAACTAATGGGCATGCTACTGTTATTTCTATTGGGTTGCGGAATCGATTTAGGAAAGATGTATCTAAAAGTGGGGTGATCAGGATTTGCTGTTATGTTGGCTGCGTATGTCATGGCTAGTTGTTGCCGCCTGTACTGAAGTGAAGGTTCACCAGATATGCAAAGTATACTATCTATGGGGCTACTGCGAAAGGCACCAGTTGCTATCCTTAGTGCTGTGTTATGGGTAACATCGATTAATTTTAGGTGTCTAGGATGTGCAGATGCATAGATTATGCTACCGTAATCCAGTTTTGATCGTATTAATGTTCGGTATAAATATATCAGTGTGTAGCTATCAGCTCCCCAATCATGGTGTGACAATATTTTAAATAGATTTAGTCTTTTTGAACATTCGACTTTTAGCTGGCGTAAGTGAGTAATCCAAGTGAGCTTCTTATCTATTAGTAGTCCCAAAAATTTGATGTTATTAACAAACGGTAGTCTTTTTCCGTTAATTGTTAAGGTAGGATCGACGTGGATGCCCCGTAATCTGCAGAAGTGTATGCACTGGGATTTGGAAGTAGAAAATCGGAGCCCAGTATTCTTAATCCATTTTTCCAGCCTATTTATAGTGAATTGTAAGGTTTCTTCTATATTTGAGATGGTTTTACCCTTGCAGTAAATTGCAATATCATCTGCATACAGTGAGATTTTTACTGGAGACGTTACACATTTTGTTATTTCGTTTAAGGATATCAGGAAAAGAGTAACACTGAGTATTGAGCCCTGTGGGACGCCGTTATTTTGTACATGTTTGTTTGATAAAGTGTTCCCAATTCGGACTCGGTACGAGCGGTTTGTCAAAAAGTTTTTGATAAAGTTTAAAATATTACCCTCTAATCCGTACTTTTCGAGTTGCTTAATGATGTGGTGTCTCGAAACTGTGTCGTAAGCTTTTTCCAGGTCCAGAAATATGGATATTAGATGCTGTTTCGTTTGGAATGCATTATGTATTTCTGTTTCCAGACAAACCAGCTGATCCGTTGTTGATCGTCCCCGTCTAAAGCCGCTTTGATGATTGTTCAGTAGTTTATTTGATTCTAAGAACCAAATTAACCTCTGATTTATCATTTTTTCTAATGTTTTGCAGACACATGATGTAAGGGCGATTGGTCTGTAGCTTGCCGGGTCAGTTGTCGTTTTATTTGGTTTGAGAATTGGTACGATAATCGCTTCGCGCCACTCATCAGGAAAATAGTTGTTTTGCCACAGGTAATTGTAGATTTTTAGTAGGTGTTCTTTACTATTTGTAGGTAAATTCTGAAGCATTTCGTATGGGATGTCGTCAATCCCTGGGCTTGTAAATTTACACTCTTTTAGGCATAAATCCAATTCCCATATGGTGAAAGGAAGGTTGATATCGATAACTTTGGACTGGTCTATGTTTAATTCGATTACTTCTGTATCAGGTGAGTTGTTGTTGATGGTGCTAGAGTTATTAAAGTTGTTATTGAAGTTACGGTGGAAGTATCTTGCGAGTGTATTTGCAATGTCTGTTGGTGTGGTATAGTGTGTATTATTTTCAGTTAATGAGGCTAAGTTATTTTGTATATTTACACCTTTAATTCTTCGAATTTTATTCCAGACTTCCTTAATCGGTGTGTCACTGTTCAAGGAGGAAACATACTTTTCCCATGATTGCTTCTTACTTCTTTTAATGGTTAATCGTGCTAGGGCTCGGCACTTCTTGAAGTTGATTAAGTTTTCAACGTTACGGTGTTTTTTGTAATAGTTGAATGCTTTTTTGCTTGCTTTGATGGTTTTCGCACATTCAGGGTTCCACCAAGGTACAGCTCGATGTGTTGGCGGGTTGGATTTCTTACCTATTGATTGCTCTGCTGCATTAAGGATTATTGATGTGAAGTTTCTTACGAGTGTACTTGGATCATCCGCATTTGTGATTGTCGAACACATATGCTCAGTTAATTCTGCATAGAGTATCCAATTTGCTTGGTTTAATTTCCATTTGCGTACTGGCGTGATTTTTGGGGGTAATGTGTTAGGCAGTGAAATTTTGATTGGGAAGTGGTCACTGTCGTAAAGATATTTAAGTACTTCCCAGTCTATTGTAGCCGCAGTTATAGGGTCACTTAGGGTTAGGTCAATCGTTGAGAAGCTGCCTGTAGCTGAATAAAAATGAGTAGGGGCTCCGCTGTTTAATAGTACTACGTCGTCGTGTTCTATGATTTTTTCGACTATACGGCCTTTTGGGTTTGTGAAGGTCGAACCCCACATAATGTTGTGGCTATTGAAGTCACCGCATATTAAAAATGGTGATGGTAATTGTTGAACTATGCTTTCAAGTTGTTGCTGGGAGATATCTTTAGATGGCGGGATATAGATGTTACATAATGTCATTTGATTTCTGGTTAGCTCTAGTTTCACCGCAATCGCTTCTAATTCGGTTGTGATCGGGACTTCTTCTGAGTGTATTCGGTTCTGCACCACTATTGCGACTCCGCCGGCGCCGTGGCCATCTGTTTCTCTATCTTTACGGTATATTTGGTAACCTTTTATTGTTGTTATCTCTGATTGTTTAAAATTGGTTTCTTGCAGACATATACATATGGGTTGGTGTTTTGATGTTAAGATCTTGTATTGCTCCAAGTGGGATTTGTAGCCATTGATGTTCCATTGGAGAATAGTAGTTGTGGTAGTCATATGTGAAATATAGCTGGAGGTTGTAAATTTAGTATTCTAAATCGGAGGTGTCTGCTTCCATTTTAGATTTTTCGCTGAGTAACTGAGAATTTATCTTTTTGATTATTCTGGTTATTCTGGATTTAATTCCGCGATCTTTTAGGTTCGGATAGATACTGTTTAGCATGTGTATAAGTGAATCGATATTATCTGTGTACTCTCTCGCCAGCCCCAAAGGATCAGGATTCCCTTGACAATTTTCTAAGAAGCCTTGGAGATTGGTAAAATTTATTGGATACAGTTGTGGGTTGGTTTGCATGGTTTCTTTAATTGTTTGTAGTTGCATTCCAATATTAGGTGTATCTGAGTCGGATTCACTAGTGAGTTGACTCTTGTATCGTTTGTTGCGGGGGTGAAGTGGGGATTTTTGTTTTGGGATATTTGGCGAAGGAATTGCAAATGGATTGGGAACTTCGGATAAGACTGGCTGTTGGGTTTGTGTTTCTTTTAGTGAGAGATTTTCTTTTTCCGTTGTGGTTTGGAGTAAAGGAGGGTAGTTGGATTGGTCGGTATTGGTTGCGATGGGTGGGTTTATAGTTTGTGACATGGATTTGTTTGGGCATTGGTTTGCTGTGTGGCCTTCCTTACGGCATATATAGCAAGACATGGCGTCGGTTGATATAAAAATACGATATTGCGTGTTTTCGAAATTGATTAAGAAGGTGTCTGGAACTTTTATTTGGTCATTTGGGGTGATGTAGATCTGTCTGCGGAAGCTGAGAATATGACTGTAATTTTCGTCGTACATGCCAGCTTTAAGATATACCATAGGAGAGACTAATTTTAATTCCATTTGCTTCAGTTGATTTTCAATTACGTTATTCGGTATTGATGGACATACATTTGACAAAACGAGTTTCTGCGCTGGGGTAACTAATTTACGGGCTTGAATAATTGTTTCATTTATTTTTATAGAACCATACTTGGTCATAAATTCTTCAACTAAAATTTGCTTGGCAAAGTATATGCAGATTCTGTTATTTGAGATTCTTGAACAAAAGGTGATATTTTTAGGCCCCATTAATGTTCCTACTGCAAGTACATATTCACGCAGGGGTATACCGTCAACAGCATTAAGTAGGATAGCTTGGTCTTTTTTGGGGTTTGATGGAGTAATTGGTGTATTTGTAGAAGTTTTAACGGCATTTGCAAAGGATCCTGTTGGGTGTGATTGTGGTAAGATAATGTTTTCGCTACTTACGGGTGTTTTTATAGGAGTTGTAGAGGTCATTGTAGGTTTCTGTTTTGTGCAGTAAGGGTAAGAAGTTTATCGCTTCGCTTCGACGAGGCCAGATGTGGCTCGTCTGGTGCGGGGTGATAAGCACTATTCGAGCACGGTTTAGTAAAAACAACACGATGTACCGAAAATTGTTAATAAATTGATGCACTGCAATAATTAGTCACAATCTCGCTTGACGTCCGTACTGTAGCACGGTCGAACATCGAATCCATTTTATTGTTGAATATGTTTGCATATCGAATATTTACTTTTTATAACGCTAAAATATTGACTAGTGATGCAATTGTGTTATGTAACCTTTTACACTTGTGTGTGTACTGCTGTGATATTTGTTTGTACGTTGGAGTTTTTACAAGGGAATGTAATGAGTAATTAATTTCTTTTGCAAAAGAAACATTCCTGTGATAAACCGATTTACTTGCCGTAGAATTTACTCGACCGTTTGTATATAGTCACATTTAGGGCATAAGTTTGTTTCAAAAGAAAAATTTAGGAGATTTCTGTAAATAGTAGCCACATAACTCATAGATAATTTAAGTTACGCAAATATTCAAAGTGAATTTCACGCTTACCACCAACTACGATTCGGGTTTCTTTGATGGTCTGTCGGTAAAATGTGGTGTTATGTTTTGGAAAACGAAGCTAAAGTACACTTGTAGATTATATTTTAGCCACACAAAGAGCTGCAAACGTATAGGGCCTCATGTTAGCATACGTTGGCACATAATAAAATATTTTGAACATATTTTTGTGCGATACAGTGCTCGCTTCCAACTGCGCTTATAAACATCTAATCGTACAGTGTATAAGGTTGGAGTGCGTGTAAAACAGGGCAAAAACATCAGAAATCATACACTCGCTGGAACTGCTATCGGAACTGGCCATTGGGCTGCAGCTGCAGAAGTCAAGGGCTGTAGCTGAAGTAAGTGTGTGTTCATGATCGTGCGGCCTGCAAGCAGAGAAAATTAAATATTGTGCAATGAAAGCTGCGAACTTACGTATCAGTGACATTAGAGCCATTACAATATGCTCCATGAGGAGTCCGTGCAACCTATAAAGTAGTACATACTTAGAGGAGGTTCTTGGACATATGGAGGTTTCATCCACTAGCAGAGCTGTTGGAATATTCGATTTCGTGAGAAATTGCAAGATGCAAGGGTCACGTAGGTCTATGTGCGTAGACCTTCGTTAATAAAATTTTCCCCTTGTTGATAACATTCACACACGTGCAGCACGGTTGTGCAACGACTTTTGTGCGGGGCGAAGCTCTATCTATGCTAAAAACGCCCTGACATGGCATTAGATCGATTCTGTTTGAGATTCTTAAAAATTTGTGCTTCAAAATGCGTTGAAAGCAATTGTGCTATTATTTTTGTGTTTAGACCAAATGATATTGTGTAATTAATTTAAGTATATTTTGAAATTAGCGTTTGGGTTTTGTTTATTTCTTTTCAAGCGTCCCATTTCAATTGTTTTTAAACCGACGTCAATTTCAATCAATTAATGGCTTTAGAACCTTTTGATTTTCCGCTGGTATAAAAGGAGATGACGCCGAACTTTCTAGAATTTGTTAATTTATTTTGATATTTTGACAAACCACGCACTGTTTTCCATTTTAGGGGTTAAGTTGATTGTTTTGACATGACGCTTGTTATAATTTGTTTATGAACTAGTTACTTACGTGCAAATAAATAGCTATCTTCTGTGTACGGTGTTTTCATTCAAAATTAGTGCTGATTTATCCTGTTTTGCTGCAATTTACACAATTTCTTTGAAGGAAGTTGAATTTGTTCGAGGTTCAAGCAGCGGCCATCTTGGAGACATTTGGCAAAATGGGAGTTTGAAAAGGCCATTAATTAAAACAAAGGTGTTCTCTTTCTGATCCTGAAATAATTTTATTATTGTTCACTTCCATTAACCCACGAACTATCTAAAAATGTGCGTTGTAGTTTATGAACCCTGAATTACTAAATGCATACAATAGGAGTCTCTTATAATTTCTTTCTTGTAAAATAGCTGCTAGGTATGCCCAGAATAATTATTTTTTGTGCAAAAAGCAGGTTCCAGAATAAATTCTAGATGCAAAGGGTATCCCTTAATGAAATGAAATATTAATTTGAATTTTTATAAAAGCATCTATAGTAGCAGTACATGTACAGCGCATGCTGCATAGACATAACACACACATACAAGGTGTCCAAAAAATGGCGGATTAACTCTACGGTGCGTTATTGAGGGATGCCTTATGAACCCTGGAAAAATATGAAAAAAAATCCCTGGGCCGTATTTTTCGAAATATTTCGAAATTAATAAAAATAAATCTGGCAACATTGATACTGCAACAATTTCTCAATCAAAAATGTATCCATAGTAAGTTGTTAATATGTTGGTGACACTGTAAGTCTATGTCAAATTCGAGGTTAGTAGGTTAGGTTTTGCGTCAGTTTTGACACAAACTGTCGCAAAACCTAACCTGCTAACATCGAATTTGACATGAACTTACAGTGCCACCAACATATTATTCATACAACAAATATTTCAATGCCAAGCTTGATTTCGTATATTATTATTGTACAAAGCCTGTTTGCCATATTTAGTAATTGACAAACTCAACAGGAAATCAGTTTTTTAAAATACTTAAATATTGAAAACAATTTAGTTAAATCCCAAGAATATTAAAAAAACAGATATTTTAATAAGTCCCAGATATATTTGACACTATAATTATACACTAGTTATTTAAATAAATGGATTTCATTACCCACCTTTGACCAGAAATATTTCGAAAAATACGGCCCAGGGAATTTTTTTCATATTTTTCCATGGTTCATTAGGCATCCCCAAGTAACGCACTGTAGAGTTAATCCGCCATTTTTTGGACACCCTGTATAATCGACCGGAAAAAGCCAAATGATGAATATCTCCAGCGTACGCTGGAGCTATAAACATTTATAATCACTCGGTATAATTTTAGCCACAAGTTTGAACAAAAACGTGACTTCAATCATTTTGCAATTCCAAACTAAAATAAAATAAGAAACATATTATAGAATGTTAGAGAATACAACGAACGAAGAGTATCCTTTGTTGCTATCCATCTCATGATGTTTCCTTTAACTTTGATATGATTAAGGCTTAAAGCAACTTGCAATGTTATCTAAGTAGCGTAGACGTTGATAATTAAATGAAAATAGTTAAAAGGAATGTGGATTTACACCCACGGTGTTTAAAAATTAGTACTGTAAATTGGAAGGGTGGTAGATTTTCACAGAATTTAAAAAAATTAAATACAATTTTCTCTAAACCTGCTTTGGGTTCTATAGGGTGATAAAAGGAGTTCAAATAATACCTATTTTAATTACAATTTTTATTTCCCTAGGAAAATAAATTGATTTAAAAGTAACTACATATTAGTTACTCCTACTGACCAATTACTGTACTTATCTTTTTTTAAATCATTTAAATCATCAAAAATATTTTTAATAAAATATGCATTGCTTGAACTCCTTTTATCTCCTCTAGAATCGAAACGAGAAGGTTTAGAAAAAAGTTGTTTTACGAAAATGTATCGCTCTTCCAATTTACGGTACCTACTTATTTCTGAAACACCCTTAATATAAGAGAATTCCAATAATTAAATAATCTGTTTAAAAAAAGTGTTATCGGTCACTTAATAACATACATGACCAGTTTATGTAGTATAAACTATGAGAAGGCTGCGTATGTAAGCAGTCATAATACGTATTATCGTTGTACAATATGAATGATCGAGCACCTTTGACCTGAAAGAATAATTATACTCTACGAATGGTTACAGAAGGAAATGCGTACGTCAATAATTTATTTTAATGGCGATAATTTCTATTATATCATCAGTAAAATAAATTACGAGAAATACTGCATAATATGTTCGAAGATTACGTTTAAGTTTTGGGAAGAGATTGTACTTTTGAAATAATCGCTCAAGTTCTTCAAACACAATTTCTATAACTGAATAATCCAGGAGGTAGAATTCCGTGAGTAGAAACTAGAAATCCTTATTTGATTGTTTTTATTAACTTTTTTACAACTACAAACCAATTCTTATCACAGTTTAGCAACAAGTATAATGTACTACAGAAGAAAAAAATCGTCGAAAAATTGGCAGTGTTACTGTAATGAAATTGTTTTATACTGTAATGGTATGTCTAATTAGTGTTGTAATATGTTATTAATTTAATTTTTAAAATAAGGGTACCACGCAAATATTTTTCGTATTCGTGTTATCAAATCTTAGGTTGATTAAAAGTTACTTGTAAATTGATAGATAAAAATAAATAGTTGTATGCCCTTTATAATATTTTATTTATCTGCAATTAATCCAATAATACGCTAGCTCAAATCGATCAAGCACAGACTCATCTCGGTTGGGTCCACCCTGAATGCATAATTTATTAAAATTATTAAATACGGATCTGTTTCCGCATAAGCTCAAACGCACACAATCTAAAACTGAAATTGGGTCAAATATAAGTCAAGATGGACGTCGTTTGCAAGATCGCGTCAAATTGAATAAACAAAACAAGTGAAATCGATCACAGTTCTATTGGTAACTATTTAAATTAGTTGGTTTTCACCGCATTAATCCTCATTGGTTTCTAGCATTTGTTTATGTGGCCCGCTTCTATCTCCCAATTGTTTATTTTGGCGTGGGTCTGGATCACACTAACGGATAACCTCAAATAATGGATTTTGAGCTTCCTGGCAGACTAGAGTCACTCGTACGGCAATGGAACTGGCCTGGATTGCATTGAGTATTGCTCTTCTTAAGCATGCATGAATTTTCCGGTGCTCACTTAATTATTTTTAGGATTTAGAGTACCTGCACTAGCCGGTCTTATATATGGGGTGTTCGTAGGCTATGCTGATTTCGTTGTGGGGCTGCTATGGGCCGAATCCTGCTGTTGGGGCACGGGCACGTACCCCACGGGCTGCTGAATAGCACTGGTGTCTTCCCCAATGGGCTGGCTAGACTGGTAGACCTCCTCGTAGCTGTCGGAACTAAGGCTGCTTCGGATCGAGGTTATGTCAAACAGCATCGGACACCTCAACAATTTTTGGTGGCGGATTTTGATAAAAATAATACCACATGGACACCAAAATTTGCTCAACACACTGGTAAAGTTTCAGACATGTATTTTTATTTTTAATATCAGACATTTTATTTAATTTTAATACAGAGCACAATTTCACACGTCAAGCCATTAATTTATTCATTTGTCTTTTTTCTTTGTTATAAACAAAAGCTAGTTAGTTTCAAATTAATTACGGATGTTAACATGGTTCAAAACACTGAATATTAACAATAAATTCTACTTAAAACTAGGATTCTGTACAGTAATATTACACCTAAAATAATTGTTTACATTTACATTAATTTTGCGTGTCTATTTGTCACTGCACGTCTTTTTAATTTGAGTTTAAATATTCACATGTCACTGCACTGATTAGAGTATTTAATTCGAGCATTTCCTGCACTGGCTTCCTTTGAATTCACTGATTTATTTTCCACACATTTTTCATATGCATCTGCTGTTTCCTTTTCTGCACTTTCTATAACCCTTGCCGTTTGATTCTTACGGTTTCCTTCAAATGCTTTAATGCCTTCATTCTTATCTGCTCGTTGCATGTTCATAAGCTTATATATCTTTCAATTACCTTTCTTATAAAACCGTGACTGGATTTCAATATTAAACTGTACCTGAATTCTACGCTTCATTCCCTTGCGTTTGCGATCCATCTTGTAATTATTAAATTTCATTCGGCTTGGCATTTACTTTAGCACAGACCTAATCAATTAACTGAACTTACATTCAACTTAGATCCCTGTTCAAATTGAGCTTGGCTTATTGCGTTCATTAATTAATTATTCTGCAGTTACTGGCAGCTCATTACAAATGTATTCATTCTGGCAAATTCAAGTTTTAGATTTGCAGTTATATAAAATATCTCACTCTGAGCTTTCATGAAATGTCCATTAATTTGGCAATGCTAACAGAGTTGATTGGTAGGGCTTAAAACCATAGCAATACATACTTCCATGGATAATTTCGAAATACAACCGGAACACGTTCTTAGTTTATTCTCAGAAAATCTCAGTTTTGAAGCAACTGCCTCAAAGTTCAACACCATTTAAAAGTAAAATAAGAAATAAGAAATAGGTAGTAATCGAATACGAAATGAAAATATTGTATGGACGGTATAAAATAGTATAATCAAACATTATTTTCATCTAGTATGGCTATGTAATAGTTCCTAATTCATGAATGCTATAACTCACTTAAAAATCAAATGAAATGTGTAACATTTAAGTACAAATGTAGTTACATTCGTAAATTAGGAGCTATTCCATAGCCATACTAGATGAATGGCTTGGTTCAAATATTTTCGAACATTCGCCCCAAAATAAACTCGACAGTTATCGTACTGGAACCAAAACTCCTGATTTTCATCTGCTGCTTCTTCTACCGTAGTTACGGCCAATGTTACTAATTAAATATTCGAAACATGGATCTGCCTTTAAAGTGCCGGTAATTTCTAATGGCCCAATAATTTTGTTACTAAAAATGCTAGTCCAAATTCTAATTTTCTTAAAACACTGACCTTGTATTAAGATTGATACAGAGATTTTTTTGAGCGTGAGTTCAATACCTAGTGTTTTGGGTATTAGATTAATTATTAAGGGAAAATGTGCATTGAGCTGTAAAGCAAATGAACAAAAGAAAGTTGCGATCTCAATTTATTTCTTCTTGCGTTTCGTTGATTTTCTTCGCCCATCTGGAATACTTTTTCATGCAGTTTGCATGGGTGGTACTTAGTATCTACATAAATCATTCCCAACACACCTTCCAATGCTTTATTTCTGTGCGAGTATTATTTACCTATTAATTTGTAGATATGGGTTACCAAATCAGATGTAAACACAGTTACCTCCTCTACGTATTTTAAATTTTGAACTAAGATGTTCCATCACTATTACGATGGAATAGGATTGGACATTTAACTGAAAACGTTTTCATTATGAATACCCTTTCCCCAATGGAATAATCTGAATTCAGTTTGCTATACGGAAGGTACAAGATTAAGCAATGCGCGTCATTAATAATGTAATTGAAAGTAAGCAATCTTACCAATTTTACGAAAACAACCAGATAGGTTTTCAATAAACAATATGTTTAAAATGAGAAATTTTCATTGAATGATTAAAAATTTAGCTTCGTACTTATGTAAACATACTTCTATTTTTAGTATCACCCAATACTTAACGAAACTCTTATCGACTGATAGTGGCTGCACAAAAATAAATACTTGAGAGCTTGCAGCTATACATAAAATGTGGGCTATACTTACCCTATCTCACCGTAAATCCCCAGAAAAAATGTTGGGTGATGCTTCGTGTATCACGATATCACAAGCACATCTTATTTACGTTACAACAACTCTATGATGGGTTTGCATGACAATCAATTAGTAAGATTTTGTATCTTAAGGTTTATAATTGTCAAATTTAATAAAAATTGTTTGAATTCTCTAATCGCAAACAATTTTATATTTTTATTCATAAGGGTTTAAGAAAAAGATGAAAGGACATAGTTTTGCTATACATTTCGACTCCTAAAAGGAGTCATTACCCATTTTTGACAACAAACACTTTATAAGTCCGCGAGATAACTGACATAAAGACATGTTTCTGCTACCATGTGCTATGCTACTGCCCAAACGCCGCTGCTGGTAGATGTGGAACCCGTTATTCAGCCTTGGATCTGCATCTGTCAGTAAAATGGCCGGAGCCCCGTAAATACCCAAATTTTTACAATAAAAATAGTAGTGCTTTTCAAACTGATTTAATTCACATACACAATTCCTTTGTTATGATACACTGGCACATGTAGGGTCTAATTTTAGTTATATTTAATTTTGAAAGTGACTTTGGCATTTTCTAAAATTTCAGGCCTTAAAACATAGCGTTTACGTTATTATATTCGAAGTTAAACCGAGTGTAACCCATATAGTTCTACACTAATTTGTTTCGAATTTAGCCGCGCCCAAAAAAGTTTTTCAATTATTTTTTGAATTTTCTGTTATTCGCTGTAAATTTGCCACGTTGCCTAAATGACGGTTATGAACAAAACCGGAGCAGATCACGCACCTGGCTCCACCGAAAAATCAATACCGAGTGATTTTTTAAAAACTCAATTGCAGCAGGCCCTGGATAGCCTGAATCAGTTGGCAACACTGAAATGTACTGTTGGTGGCACTGTAAGTCTATGTCAAATTCGAGGATAGCAGGTTAGGTTTTGCGTCAGTTTTGACACAGACCATTTTCGAGGAAACTATTCCTCGGATAAAAAATGTGTTATGCGTTTTTGTGGGAAATTTAATGCCCTTTCATTTTTGTAATATCAGTTTTTGTGATAAAGTTGATATTTCATAAGATATTTACAAAAAAACTATAAAACTATATCTTCTTTCCAAGATGGCGGCGCCGGTTCACCTTGAATTTATCGGAACTTTTTATATATTCAATAGTACGCCCAAATAAACATCCTCACCAAATTTTAAAACTTCTCAATTTATTTTTTTTATATTTCCTTCGTTGACTGGGCTAATATACCTACATATGTAAAATCTTATGGTTTTGAGAGCCCTGCGCTGTTGGGGTTTGATTTATTTAAAGTAACAATTTTCAGATGGTTAAGGGGCTGTTTCAATTTAAAAAATATGATTAGTCATAGTGTATGAGTATACTCCCCGCAAAAATAGTCGCAAATACCCGACATCAAGAATACTCAAGGAATGCTAATTTACAAGGTCAAGATTTTAGCACGCATTTTACCGAATATGTGAACTGTACCCATTACTTGGCCGAAGACTTGTAGTGTCACTTTCTACACAGTAAACTTACATTGTTTGGAGTTCTTATGACAGCACTGTGGTCACTTTCGTAAGATTGTTTTGTAATATTTTATGTAGGTGACGCTGCAACTAAACCTAGGATAAAGTTCATAATTGCGATGAAAAACTGAGAAGTGAGACAAAATTTGTCTAATGATGTTTGAGCAATAGTGATATTTTTACAGTAAAGCAAGTGAGTATATGTCAAAACAAAATTGCACTAACAGTTTATGGTTAAGAATATTGGTTTCACCGTGTGAAAGCTCTTTGTCTTATTCTTGATACTTTCCATTGAGTAATACCCAACATTATCGAAATGAAATCAAGATTGCAAAGCACAGTGGTTCTGGTTTAAATCAAAGCTCCAAAGTAAGTTCTAGGCCTGTTCTTAAATTATCATTACGCAAATAAGAGAATGGATTCGATATTATTATCCCATCTAAGGAAAACTAATAATTTTTTATAGCGGAAGATTCAAAATATAATTATAAGGAATTTTTCGTGGATAGATTTTAAGTAGATAAGTGAATGTAACCTAATTAACAACCTTTATGGTACGTTGGAATTCATTCAAAAACTAATTATACCAGCACTAAAAATCGCCTTTAATATGATAGGAGCATTAATTTTAAGTTATTATAGCTGTCAAAACGTCTGTTAATAACAGGAATGCTAATATTTCCTTTGATATATTTGTAATGCTACAGTACTTACATACAATTTTGAATAAATCTGCTGTGTAATTTATTTTTACATACGTGTATACATTCTTTTTTGTAAAATGTATTGAAAGATGTAATGATTTATATAAGTTAATTCAACAATATTTTACCGTTAGTTCGTTTTGATAAAATGTCTTGCAAAAGTGCGATTTCAAAAAGTTTCAACATTCTGTAAGAAAATACTTTAGCGTCGCTAATTATTAGTTTAGGACGTCTTGTTTTCAAAGCTTCATCAGAAACGTTTTACAACACACTGTCTTTAAAATCTACTAAGGGAGTGCAGCCCACAGAGAAATTTCTATGATGCATAAAAGCTAGGTTTTAATTATTTTGTAAATGATATAGTGGTAGTCGTGATTGCGGAAGGCGGATAACTATTATGTTTTCATTTTGCAACCTCGTTAATATGTATTATTATAAGAAAGAGGTATTCAATTATTACTTAATAAAATTTCAGATTAGTCAGCGATAAATAATATTAAAATTTAAATATTATGCAAGCTGAAAATTAAATCTATTGAAATTAAATTTATACGTTGGCAATGACTATAATAAATTAACCCAAGTAACCATTAAAATCTTTAGTGGTTTTTACGATAAAGAATTGGCTCACTGATAAAGAAAAATACAGTACTATATAACTCCATTAAAAACCATAGTAAGCAGGTATACAAAATGGGACAATAAAATGATCTGACAAAACGTAATCGACAACAACGAGTTTTAAACATTTGATTTGGATGTCGAATTTTAGTACACAATTATCAATTTTTGACTTCTGGAACTTCAAAATTACAAAATTCCTACAATTATCGTATAATATAATGCATGCTATATACAGGATGTCTCCGAAACAGCTAGACACGGCTTAACTACAGATCCCCCAAAATAAGACAGTTTAACTCAACTTACCTATATCTAAATGCGATTAGTTAAGCTAGTATTCTGCTTCAAAGTTCTTTAAAATAACCAATTTTCACCATAACTGTATGGCACTCCATGTGGATGTAAGTAATCTTTTCAAATAATATTAGTTATTATCGATGGACTAGTAAGGATTAAAACATAGGTGTCACAATGTAGACTAGAGAGGTTTTTTGTATCTTTCCAATTGTTAAAACTTTCACAGAACAAGTAAAATATGAGTGTGCGCCTTACGTTGTTTTGAAACAGGTCATTTAAGCCTAATCCACTTCAGTATCTTTAAGCCCGTTTTTCTTTTGGACGTTGAGGGTTGAAAAGTGCCAACCTATACCTTTTTTAATATCGGGTTTATCATTTCTATTTTGTGATAAAAAACTGTTCCGTCAATCTTTCTGGACATGGCATTCTTTGATTATACCTATATCTATCTCTTCATGGTATTTTATGTTGGCGAATAATTGCCTCCCTGCAGTTAAAATAATCTGTAGAGCCTTCGAAATCAGCCCCATCACCGCTGCGAGATGTTTTGCAGCCTTTCGGATATTTGCCAGATATGGTTTTCAGGAACGTCTATAGTGCTGGATCTTTGGTAGTGGTAGTTGGAAACAGACTGTTGCTGAAGAAAGGTCTCCACAATCTCTCCTTTTTTTAGCAGCACCTCCACAGCCTTTGCTGGAAACCTCGTCGTTGCCCAGACCCCTTTATGCTTGTACAATATCAGGTATTTGCAATCCCTTTGTTGTAGTCGAACTTTTCGTAAAAAGCTGACTTGCAGACTCTAGAATACACTGGATGATAGCAGGATCTAAGCTATAATACTAGGTTACTTACCGTTTAGGATCAAAATTCACGTGTTTTGGTTTAGCTGTAACTTTATAGGTTATTCTGTCAACTTCGTGTTAATGAGTTAATTGCATTCAAATTCTTACAGTAAATGTGGTCGGACCACTGTTTTGGGATAATATAATTTGCGGGGGAGTACTGAAGCTTTTTCTACACCCATATTGGAAGGGTGTAACAATTCTGATGCAATAGGCCTAGCACACGAATTCAGTTTGACATGATTCACACATGTAAATAATCTATCACATGTGAGCAACGCCCTCGGACCTCGCGTGCGATTTATCAAAGAGCTCCAATCGCCGTCTTTCGTGGACAGCCCTACCATGAGCTAGCTTGGTAAATGGCCTTAAAAAAGCCATTTTTAACCGTCGCCACGCCCTCAAGGGTGAGGCCAGTGTCGTTCGGTGTTAACCGTCGCCGCAACGTGGGGCTTCTGTGTTAATTGGCGCCTAACGTGGGGCTTCTGTGTTAATTGACGCCCATCTAAACGTGTGGTTTTCCTCTGGTGGATAACTAAGGACGAACGCATCCCATCTGGTGAAAATGAAGGACAAGAGCGCTCCTGAAGATCAACAACGATAGATGAGACACCGCCGTACGAGTCTATCAGCAGCATTTCTGGGAATGGTTCAACAACACCCAGTGGCGTCCAAAGCAACAAACCAGAAGGAGCTTAACCCAAACGACTTCAACAAGCCCCAAAACAGAAGGAGCTTCACCCAAAGCTACTTCAACGACCTCCACACCTGAAGAAAAAACAACGCGGGTCGAGGACGCCGAAGGAGGGTGGATTTGACATGATTCACACATGTAAATAATCTATCATATGTGAGCAACTCCCTCGGACCTCGCGTGCGATTTATCAAGGAGCTTCAATCGCCGTCTTTCGTGGACAGCCCTACCATGAGCTAGCTTGGTAAATGGCCTTAAAAAAGCCATTTTTAACCGTCGCCACGCCCTCAAGTGTCCGCAACGTGAGGCTTCTGTGTTAAGTTTGGCAGCGATACCAACCTCACCGGTGAAAATTCTAGCTTCCGCGCTTCGTTATCTAATCGAAATCACTTAAAGTCACTAGATCAACACACTAAATGTAAGTACCGCTATTTGTGGTTCTTTCATATCAATTCAGGTCGGTCAATTTTCTCAAACTGGTGAGAAAGAAACTGAATTCAAAATATTTTGGCAAAAACTACTGTTGATTGATAATAAGTGGTATAAGAAATTTATGATTTTACATCAATGCCGTTAACAATTCATTTATTTATTATCTATAGCTTCTTTTATCTTTCGGCGACTCTCTCATTGTATGTGTAAAATTTGTATTTATTATCTACAATTTGCTTACGCGAGAAATGGAATGACGTTATCTTGAACTTACTGTGTTGATCTAGCGACCTTGAGATCACTAGCAGTTGAAACGTGTCCTATTGTAGACCTTTGCTTGGCAAATTAGTTTAGATAATTGTTCATTAATTATTTATTTTTTCCCACAAACGACACAAACTACAAATACAATAAAATTACATGCTGTGGGTCTATGCCACTTCAAATTCAAATTTAAATGAGTGTAAGCATTTGTGATTTTCAATTTTGCAGACTGCCATTTAGTTAATTAAATATTTCTGTTATTTGAGCTGAATATGCATAGTGCAAATAAACATGCAGAATATTATGTGGTTTAGGTATTTACAACACCGATCTTATGATTTCTGCTTTGGATCGTCTCGAACTAGTGGAGATTTCGGACAATATACCCCATCCTGCTCAGGATCTAGTTGGCGCAACTTTGCTACATCAAAAAAAGACTCCTGAACCACGATGTTCTGCTCTGTAAACACTGATTGAGTGTTTATTTAATTCTTATATAAAAATTCCATATGTAACACATGACAGCTATATAAGTGCATCCATTGAAAACTATGATGCTCTTCTCTCTGCATAATATATTCTTTGGGGTTAGAATTTACAGAAAAGGGGATGAAAGTATGGTAGCTGTTTAAACTCAGCGGAAGTAGAGGAATCGCTTAATGTTTGTCAGGTAGTGAAACAAGCACTTACTTTTGAAATATAAATATTAAGTTTTTAATATACTTTCTCAAATATTAAAGTCAATGGCGATTAATTAATAGTCAGCTTATGACTTAAAAGTTTAAAGAATAGTATATTATGTATCAAGTTTTATAAACGTCATTTTAGCCACGAGTTTTATTAATCACGAGCGAAGCGCAGCGGAGCGAGTGTTTAATAAAATGAGTGACTAATAAGTTTATAAAACGAGTTGCATACTATACTTTTTCTACAACCACAAATTTAGAGAATATAACATCATATTATTTCATTAAAATTTTGACATTTATTATATTAGGTTAAATTATGCTTGACAAACGTCAAAGTGACGGTTGAAAACTTACTTGATTTTAGTTTTGGCTGTGGCTAATAAAGCAAATACTATTTGAACCTAACTTCACCCCATGACTAAAACATCGTTGCCAATTTCAGCTCATGACTAAGAGGCTCTTTAGTCATAGGTTATGAAGGCATGATTAAAAGGTCACTTAGCAACGTGTATGTTAGTATGTTAAATGGCATTTTAGTTACGGGAGTAGAAAAAATATTTTATAATATGTAAACTAAACAGGGTGATTTTTTTTAAGTGTTACAAGACGATATCTCGAACACGGTTTACAATGTTTTTATGAAATTTTGGTGGGGTGATAGGAGATTTAAACATATTTTTATCATTTACCTCCCCTCTGTGTTTTGAGAGGTGGGGGGTAACTTTGGAATTTTAAATAGGATAATGTACTTTTGTTTATAAAATTGATTTACTTTCGGTTACGGAATTATGTTTTATTAGGTTATAAAATTAAAAGAATGTGAAATAATCATTAACACTCCAAAAATTCTCAACTGACTTAAGTAGAACTAACGTATTTCTATGAAAACGAATAATAATTCTGAAATAACTGAACTTCATTTATTAGTAAAATTTGATTTTTTTTAAATTTTATGAAAAATTTGTTACTCATAATCTCGTAATCGAAAAACCAGATCAAAAAATCTTTTATACACATACGTAGTTTTTTACGTAGATTCGAATGTTATAAACAAAAGCACATAATCCTATTTAAAATTCCAAAGTTACCTCCCACCCCTCAAATCACAGACAGGAGGTAAATATCAAAAATATGTTTAAATATGTCCCCCCATCTCCTCATCACCCCACCAAAATTGCATGAACATATTGTACACCGTTTTCGAGATATTGCCTTGTAACACTTTAAAAAACTCACCTGGTATATGAGGAGAGGATGCCACTGCCTCCTGTATTTTCATGAAAATACGCAATAAAATATTCAGGAGGCTACAGCTCCGAAACTATTAGATGTAGGGAAATTGATTTTAAGCCTTTTCTCGTAGCGAACGTAATATAAAATATTATTAGTAATACCTTTTTACACTGTGACGTTAGCACCTGTAGCAAATTTATCTAAAGCATTAATATCATACCAGAAAGTTGTACGGAGCTTATTCCGTCCCACTCGGAGCCTCCATCGGCTTTACGCTCGAACCAGCGATAAGGCAACGTAGAGTCTCGTAGAAGCTCGCACCGTGCCGGTCCCCACTTAATTGTACCTGGAGCGACTGTACCGATAACGCGGATAGAACAATATATAAGCAACTTCCGCGTCCATTTCAATCACTTGAGACTTGAGTGCTCAGACCTGATCCTGACCTCAAGCCCCAGGCTCCCCTCCAGACACCTCTCCCCGCTTCCTGATACTTTCCTGATCTAACTCTATCTTGTGACAGGTTTCTGTCTCATAGGGTATCTCTCCCGAACCAGATCTAAGTTCATTTTTGTGTCGGTGGGCCCGACTCGTTAAGCGCTTGTTTAACTAAACCCGCCCAACCCGACGTCCACAAAGTTAATTTCACCGTAATAAATCGGCCTCTAGGTCAATGTAACCTAGAGATGAGCGCGTGAGTGAGTATTCACTCACGTCACGCACGTTTCACGCTTGCTTTAAGCACTCACGTTTCCGTACTCTCACGTTCACGTTCACGGCGGGACCCCCACTCACGACGTAACCCGAAGCTTTTTTTTTAATTCAAATTCAGACAGAACAGATAATTCAAATTTAAAACCAATAAAGGACACGCAACAGACCTAAAAACTTTAAAATAAAATATGTTTTGCACGTGAAATAATTTGCGTGATACGTTGCAATCAAAATGGTAAACACAAAAAGAAATAAATGAAGATTGATTACATTAGCTTACAAGGGATAACTACTGATTTCTCCCAAAAACATTTCTTGCAACCGTCTTCACAGACATCACTTTTAAAATCACAGCTGTCATTGGAATTGACGTTTTGCTTACTGATACGAGTACAAGAAGGTATATGTTGCTACGAAGCACTTTTAATTCTTAGGTTTAAAAGTACTTTTACGTTCGAGGAACTAAAAGTAAGTTCTACTTGGTCGCCTATAGATTTACTGTAGACACAACATTCAAAACACTGGTACTACAGGCTGCCAGACAGAAGTACAATGACCTCCCGCTCCAGTTCTAGATCTTCCACATTGGTGTGCAGCGGGGGAGAGGGGCTCCCTCTCGTCTTTGATTCATTACTAAATATTTAACGTGAAATTAGGGAGTTTTTGCTTAACGTTCCGCTAAAATGACGGCACGTTAAAGCCCATGTTACCTAGCGACGTCCACAATACAGCCAATCAAAATTAAATCTTTCGATTTTAACGTAACGTTATTTTAACGTGACGTTGTGCAAAAACTCCCTATTAACGTGATACGTGAATCACGGGTTGGAAATTTTCACTCACGTTTTCTTATAAAGTGATACCCCAAAACACCGTGTACATTGGCTGATTTCCGTTGCTTCCAGTTTGGCTGTTATTACTCTCTAGTTTGCCACACTTCTACTACTTAAGTTGTCGTACTTTTCCTGCCCTATTATATATCTTTATTTTTGTACTTCGACTAGTTTAAAAGCTTAAGCTGCCAAATAGCAGCTTTTTTGCGCGATTCTACTCTTCTCTCCGTTTTGTTGGAACTGTCGTTTGGTAATAGATGAAGCCCAAGAACTTGTAGGACTTCTTACGTTCGTAATTCTTCGCCTATACTTAAATTCCTTATTTGACTATCAGTACTTGATATTCAGCTTTCGTAAGAGCTGTTATTATTTCTAATATTTCTCAACTAATTTTCTAATCATATAATGGACACCTTCTTGTGTAAAGACAATTTTTGAATTTAGCGCAACGCGCGTCGCCGAGGTGCTTTTGTTGGAGTGCTTCTTCTTTTGATTTTCTTTGAAATTGGATTGAGTACAATCTTCTGATGTTGCATTGTGAGTTCGTTTTAGAGTCGTGTCGCTGAGGAACCATCCGAGGAACGAAAAGAAAATATGGCAGCGGTGTGACCCTTATTGGCTATTGGCAGACTTCAAACTTACGCTTTCGACGGAGTTCTCCTGGGGTCTCACGCAACGCTGGCCTATATCAAGGAAGGCTTAGTCGGTCCTACAACTCCTCATCATTGATGGCACCTTGCATTAATCCCACCCGTGGAGCATTAATCATGTCCGCTCCCGTGGTGGTTTCAGCAGCGTTTTGGTTCATTGAAGCTCTGTTCCTGCACCCTGTCGAATAAATTAAGCTGTCGCTGTTTCGCCCGGCCAGCTGCTTCGCTGGATAATCAAGCAACGGCTCCCGAAAACTCTAAATCAGATACTGTGTTATTACATTTTACGCTGAAATTCGATCCGTTCAGTGTTGCGCCATTTTCGATTTATGTGACGTAGTACGACAGTTGCACTAAATTTGGATTATGTCTGCGTGATCCACCTTCACTATGTAGAGTGGCTATTTTTAGACTTTTGTGGTTCGTCCACAACGGAACGATATTAAAGTAACTTATGCAGCTTTTTTTGAATGTTTAACGATTGCTGTTTTAATGTCGTATGTAGACTTTGTTTATGTCCTACCGTCTTGATACTACCGTCTCAATATTAATTTCATCCTAAATTAATGGTGCGTTCTTATTGCGTATACCTCATGTTGCATGCAAATTTAGTAGTAGGTGTGGTGGTGTTCTTCTTTTGTAAGGAGTTTTGGGGAAGCTAAAGGATAACACGTAAGGTAAGTTCACCGATGCTGCACGCTGGCTGGAACCGAGCAAACACCTTTTAAGGTCCGATCACTATTTCCACCTTTAAGCGGGCGGATTTACCGATCTAAAAGTGGTGGTGTCTGATAATCAACATCTTTATTTTGTTTACCGGGTCGTTATCTTAATTAAGGTCGCAATGAACCTCCCCTTCTCCATCTGAGTCTTAGTCGGCAACTTTTGTTACAGCCCATGGTAACATAGTTGGGCAACGGATTCGAGAATTTTCCGATTTGTGTCGTTTTATCTGGTAACTGACGGTTGAGTATTTTGAATGTCATATTTATGTCGTAACGACGTTTTCATCCTGTAACACTTGGTTTTCTGTATTGATTACCTGATTATCAGTGAATAATCATATAAACAGCCTTTACTTTACTATAGATATACTTATATTTTAGCGTTACCGTTTACATAGCTTTTTAGGCACTTTATTTAGGCAAACAGTATTTTTAATATTTTATGGTATTTTTACTTTTGTTAGTTGATAGAAAATCTTAGACAAGACGTTAGTTCCCATTTGAATTTCGTTGAGTAAAGTTGCATATGAGTGCTCTGCGAGATATCAAGTGCTGAGTGATAACTTGTAACCTGAGGTCAACTTATGGTATCAACCTTCAAAAGTAAATACTTTAGTTTATTATTCCAATTCAAAGTAAATTCGTATTAACGTATATTGTTGTAAAACGTACAATTACAGGGTGCGGCCAAATGGCCAATAACCCTTATTATAACAACATGCCCTTTCTGCAAAATCCAACAATGTACAGTCAAAATGCAGCATCACAATACATACCTGCAGCTAATATAAGTTATTCACAACCATTAATTTCACATCAACCACAGCATCAACAGCCAATTAGTTACAGTCAACAACAACCAAACATGCAAGCATCAATTCAACCTCTGCACTACTCCTTACAGGAATTTCCGTCGTTACAAAAATCAAACACCGAAGATTGGCAAATTGTTAGTAACAGCAAAAAACGAGCAAGACGGATAGAAGATGAAGCTCACACAAGTCAATCTGTTTCAAGTGAAAAGTATTGGCTAAGCAATAATAAATTCAGCAGTCTTGCTGGAGTTGAATCGATGGAAACAAATACAAATACTACAACTCAAGCCAAAGAAGTAAAACCGCCGCCAATTTTTGTTGCTGGAGTGGAAGATATTAATCCATTAATCACAGAATTAAACAATATAGCAAATGAAAAATATTATTATAAAGCACTTAGTAGCGAACAAGTGAAGATAGAACCTAAAGATAGTCTAGCATATACTAATATCATAAAGTTGCTAAATGAGAAAAACACACAATATCATACATACAAAGCAAAAAAAGACAAAACTTTCAGAGTGGTTTTGAAAAATGTACACTATTCCACCGATACAAATCAAATAAAGCAAAGCATTCAAGCATTGGGACACGAAGTGACTAACGTGTGGAACATCAAACAACAACGCACCAATATACGCTTACCCATGTTTTTTGTAGACCTTAAGCAAAAAGACAATAATAAGGACATATATAAAGTTAAATTACTTATGAACTCAATTGTGACATTCGAGGCACCACATACAAAACGAAATATACCGCAATGTATGCGGTGTCAACAATATGGCCATACAAAGAACTTTTGTAAGAAAACTCCACGTTGTGTGAAGTGTATAGATTATCACCAAACATCAGATTGTCCCAGAAAGACAAGAAGTATAGAAGTTCAATGCGTCAATTGCAAGGAAAATCATCCTGCTAATTACAAAGGCTGCATTGTACATAAGCAGCTCCAGCAAAAACTGTACCCACAATTAAGAAACAAAGCAGGACAACCAGGAATATTTAGAGCTCAATATGTTCAACCTAATATAAGTTATGCACAAAGCATGCAACAAGACCAACAGCAAGTAAATAATTTAAATCAAATTAATCCAGCCATGCCCATGCAACAAAACAGTGACATTGCCGAATTAAAAAATATGATGAAAGAACTCATCAGCCAAATGGGTACCATGATGAACCTTATCTCTACGCTAGTTAATAAAATGTCTTAATGGCGCAGTTGTTAAAAATATGTATATGGAACGCCAATGGCTTGTGCCAGCATGCACAGGAGGTTAAATTATTTTTACAAAATCACAATATAGATATCATGCTCATATCGGAAACGCACTTCACACACCAAAGTCATCTTCAAATACCACGGTACCACATATATAGCACTAGACATCCTGATGGCACTGCACATGGGGGAACGGCAGTTATTATTAGAGAAGGTCTCAAGCATCACGAGTTAGAATGTTATAGCATGGAACACTTACAAGCTACAACGGTAGCCCTAGAAGACAACATTGGAACTTTAAATATATCAGCATATTACTGCCCGCCTAAATACAACAACAAGAAGCAAGACTACGAACATTATTTTAAAACTCTAGGGAATAAATTTCTCTCCGCAGGCGACTGGAACGCAAAACATCAACACTGGGGATCACGGATTACATTAACAAAGGGAAGAGAACTATATGCAGCCTTAAAAGCAAATAATCTAACTACTATATCCACCGGCGAGCCCACCTACTGGCCGACTGATAGAAGGAAAATTCCAGATTTATTGGATTTTGGAATTGTTAAAGGAATCGACATAAGAAAGCTCAAAGCAGAATCCTGTTTTGACTTGTCATATGATCACTCGCCAGTTATAATCACATTACACTCTTTCATATTAGAAAAACAAAAGCAGCCAACACTTTACAGTAGACAAACAAACTGGGAAGTATTCAGAACAAAATTAGATGAACTAATGAATTTAAGTATACCTTTGAAGACACCAGAAGAACTGGATCTCGCAGTAGTCAACCTTACCAAAGCAATTCAAAACGCAGCTTGGGCAGCTACACCAGGTAACAATCGTACTACCCTCAAAGAAAAATGTCCTGTAATAATCAAGCAAAAAATACAAGAAAAAAGAAAACTTAGAAAAAAGAAAATTCAATAAAGCAGCAAAAGAACTGAAGCAATTACTCACACAAATAAAAAATGAATCTATCCAGGAGTATTTAAGTGCCCTATCAACAACTGAAATGACCGACTATTCACTCTGGAAAGCCACCAGAAAACTTAAAAGGCCTCAAATATCCTTTTCACCTATCCAAGATCAGAACGGTAGATGGGCTAGAAGTAGCAAAGAGAAAGCCTCAACATTTGCAGATCATCTAACAAATGTATTCAAACCACACAATATAAATGCAGCTGAACACGAACAGAATGTTATAGAATTCCTAAACACACCGTATCAGATGGATGTCCCAATACAAAACATGAAAGTTTCTGAAATTGAAGATACAATTTTACGACATACTAACCCCAAGAAAGCCCCTGGGTTTGATTTGATCACAGGCAAGGTGTTGCAAGAACTATCAAACAAAGGGTTCCAAGCCATACAGCTAATCTTCAATGCAGTTCTAAGACTTGGATACTTTCCTAGTACGTGGAAAGTAGCGCAAATTATTATGTTGTTAAAGCCTGGTAAGAATCCAAACGAAACATCTTACCGTCCAATAAGTCTATTGCCTATTATTTCAAAAGTGTTTGAGAAAATATTTCTAAGGCGACTGCAACCAATCCTAGATACTCACGAGATTATTCCTCATCATCAGTTTGGATTTAGATCCCAACACGGTACCATTGAACAAGTACATCGTATAGTAAATGTAATTAACAGGGCTTTTGAAGAAAAAATGTACTGTTCGACGGCGTTTCTAGATATCAGCCAGGCCTTTGATAAGGTCTGGCACGAAGGCCTTCAATATAAGATTAAATTAAACCTCCCGTACAGTTATGTTCTTGTTCTAAAGTCCTACTTAACGGAAAGACATTTCCTCGTTAAATACCAAGATGAGTATACTGATCTCCTACCAATCAAGTCCGGAGTGTCTCAGGGTAGTGTTTTGGGACCCATTCTGTATCTCCTCTACACAGCTGATCTTCCAACAACTAACAATACTACAATTGCTACATATGCAGATGATACTGCAGTACTCGCCGTACATGCCAACCCAACAGTTGCTTCAGAATATCTCCAGGCACACCTAAACATATTACAAACTTGGCTAACCAACTGGAAAACTAAAGCCAATGAGTCTAAATCAGTGCAGGTAACATTTACATTAAACCGAGATACTTGCCCCTCAGTCACGCTAAACGATCAACAATTGACACAAGCTGATGATACAAAATATTTAGGCATTTATATCGACAGGCGTCTTACATGGAAGAAGCACATTTTTATGAAGCGGAAGCAGCTTGGATTGAAGTTGCGGCAGATGTACTGGCTGATCGGAAAAAAATCTCAGTTAACAATGCAAAACAAGTTATTACTGTACAAAGTAATCCTGAAACCGATTTGGACATACGGGATACAGCTGTGGGGTACAGCAAGTAACTCGAATTTGGAAATTTTACAGCGCTTCCAGAATAAAATGCTACGAACAATAGTTAACGCCCCTTGGTATGTTCCAAACGCAGTAATTGCGAGGGATTTACAAATACCTTCAATTAAAGACGAAATTAAACGATTTAGTGTGAACTATAGTGCTAAAACTGAAGTGCATCCTAATGTGCTCGCAAGAAATCTGTTTGTAAACAATGGTGAAGTGAGACGTTTAAAACGATTCAAGCCCGATGACCTACCTCACAGGTTTAATTAGGACTATTAGTTAGACTATTAATATATTTCTTCTATTATTAGATATCTTTATTAAGATATATTATTAAAGGAGTGGCTTTACTGGAAGTACCTCCTGCATGTTATAGTTGTAGTAGATTATGTTTACTTATATGACAAACCAGTTACTTATTGTCCATATAGGACAGATTGTAAGGATAAGGGAGTTTAATAACAAAAAAAAACAAGACGTTAAGTGCGTTATTGCAGCAGTCCTTAAACAACAGCAAAACGCGGCCGTTGGGGCCTCGTTCTTCTAACTGTTTATCTGCTTGCTCTAAGGCAGTTACCAATCTTGTACCGTAACGTACTATTTTGTGTTCTTTGAATCAAATTTGCAATTTTAGCAGTTTATTATATTCATAAATAATGATATTGAAACATGTGTTAGTTGCATCTTGACTTATATGAGCTCTGTTTTAGCTCTAGTGGCGAGGAAGGAATATTAACGAAGCAAATAAGTTGGTTGTCCACGTAATGGCGCATTTGTTTGCACAACCGCATAAGTAAAAGATTGCCCAGAAACACGTAGTGGTATAATTTGCATTATTTGCGTCCTACATACACTAAACGAAAGTAAAGAGATGCGACCAACACCAGATGTTTACGAGCAGAGCAATTTTACTGCACTTTATAATTATTGAAAGTTGCATATAAATTACTATAATAAGCTTCTGAATGTTTATATTTCTCGTAGGTCTATTCATACTTATATTCAAAGGAAGTTTAGCATGATAATTTTTACGTTACATAACGATCAACTAATTATATTAAAAGAACACGCAATTAATTTAAAAAAACTAGTTACAATTCACTGCGAGCACTATAAGTTTGCATATTTATAGTATTATAATACTATGCAATTATGAGCTCGAACTTTCTGGATTATACTAAATTTCAAATATTTTTAAGAATACTTTTATAAATGATCTAAACTGCTTATCGAAGCCTTTGATGGCTGTTTGTAGGAAGAAATATCATTTTGCTCAGAAAATGTATTGATTTCTAGAATTTCTTGAAAAACTAACATAACATACTGTAATTAAAAAAGGTGCTTAGAGGTTAAGGTAAATTTTTACAGAAAATGTATTCTAAGCGAATTGTTATTACTGTGAATTTTGTGGTATGGACAATTTACACCAGTCTTCTAGTATTAGAAACAATATTTCTTCTTTAGCTGAAAACGACGAGACCTTTCTCACATCTAAAAAACCTGCACCTAAATTTTTACAAGATTCTAAAATAATCACCGGAAAAGCACATTTTGGTATATATATGCCGTTCACAATCTTTTTGGGTCAGGTGAGGCTATGACCATCTAGTAATTTTGTTGGCAGTACCTCTGTGACAACTAAACTCCCTAATGGAGATCGACAATAATTGAAACTTTTTGTGTTAAGTTAGGTTGTTTTCAGTTTGATGGTTATATTTTCTGAATAGGTACATTGTTGCCCGATCTCTCTCTAGTCTCGACATCAACTCATGTTCTTTTTAATCTGGTCTGTCCTTTTTAAATCAGAAGTAACATCGTTTAATGGAAATTTTTTGTTATTACAAAATTATTTTGGGCATTTTGACTTTCCCTTTGACGGAAATTAAAATTATTTTTAGAGACTTGATAAATCGTTTATTTTCTTACGAATATTAAAATAATAAATCTGGCAATGCGGTGGCAAGCAATGTCGAACAGACACTGGCAGAAATCACTGAATCAGTTGGTCCAACAAAGAAAAAATCATAGCCAACTCTGTCCCAAAAAGGTGGTGAACGGATTATACAAGTCAGTATCTATATTCATATTTCTTTTCATTTGTTGTTTCAATTTGTTTAAAATTTTTTTTGTCAAATTTAGTTTTATCACTTTCAAAGCTGCCGCCTTCATAGTGGCTGCTTGTGGTATAGCACCCCATTAGAAAATGAATAGTCGATAATAGTATATTACAAACCGAGGTGGAAAGTTTTTCATTACTGTCGAGAGATTAAGTAATTAACCGAGACTCGAACACAACCACTTTATTCTAGACAATACTAGTAGGAAAAACTGATTTGAAAGTTCTGCAAAACTGACGTTAAGCAATTAATAATATAGTGCAGGGAAAATCCGTTGCCATGACAGCGGTCGGGAATGGGTTACTTCCCACCCGCTGTCATGGTAATGTACTTCCCGCCTGGGGTAGGTAGTAAAAGTTGGCAGTGGCTTATTTTCCAACTTTTTAAAAGTCAGTAATGACCTCATTACATATATGGTTGTGAATAAAGATACTAACAGTATGTGCTACCCTATTTTCAATAGCAAGGGAGAAAAGTGAAATGCACTTGAAGATTTTTCCCACTCAAAAGCATATCCAATGTTCTTTGAGTCTGACGTTTTTCCCTTTCCCTTGATAGTAGTAGAGTGCATTAACGAAAACGTCAATATCAGTAGAACAAATAACTACTTGGCTCGCTGTGATGTCCACGTGATATAAGCCTGTCTGCTATTTCATGATCAAATTCCAAACTCAGTAAATTTCAGTGTAAACCGGAAGCCGGTCTTGTCATTTAATGATCTATCCTCTACAAGTTGTTTCTTAGTACGCCTGGACCTTTCAAACATTTTTATAGTGTTCTCTCTATAAACGTCAAAGGGCATGTCTATAGGCTCGCTTTTGTGACAAGCTTGGCGTATAACTTTCCACAGGCTTTCTGCAGAAACAAAGAAAACATTAATATCAATTTAACAAATATAGAAAAATTAAAAAAATAATTATCGCTATTTAACTTCCTTCTCCATATGTCTTTAGTTTTATAGATTTAATTGGCAGCTTCTTTGCGAATGCCATGAAGTTCACAACAGTTGCTTTAGCATGCATTGAAAATATTCGTAATTTAAATTAGAGTTGGAGAACCAGCTGAAATTTGTAGGGTTTAGTTAGAAATCCATCTCTGGTCAAGAACGCGGATGTAGAAGTTTCTTACTTTATGAATAAACATATATGTCAAAAGCCAGGTTATAACGTATGTCCGATAAGTTTTGACACAATTTTCAGCACTTTTATATTAATCATAATAATTAACAACTTAGCAAATTGATGTTGGAAACAAAATAACTTCAGTATCATGTCTTCTCAATGACGTGGAAATACACCAAGTCATCAAACACAAGAATGTAACTTGTTTAATTACCTTCTGCATGTGTATTCTTATTTCATCTATAGTATGATCGAAAATTATTTTCATCTAGCATGGCTATGAAATTTTTTTCTAATTTATGAATGCAACTATGTTTACACTTAAATGTCAAAATTGACATTTGATTTTTAAGTGACTTGTAGTTGCATTCATAAATTAGGAACAATTCCATAGCCATACTAGATGAGATTAATTTTTGATCATACTATAGTTCTCTAATCATGGCAACGAATATAAAATGTCATACTTAATTTCAATGTTTGTTGAAACACTATTTAGAGCGACTTGGGTGTAATACATTATAATTCAGTTATTAGGCGTAATTATTAAAAATAGGGTACAAAACTGACAAGGCAATTAGTAGGGAGGCCAAGTGAATTAATAATTATTTTCGTGGGACTGAGTAGGTTTATACCGACAACTGATACCATTGTAATCAGCGGTGTTTCCTTAGTAGAAAAACTCCTGTTGTCGCTTTGCCAGCCTGTGGAGTGAGGAGCTATGACGTCACGAAGATGGCGATTCTTGGTATCAGGTTTTAATACAGTGAAACTAGGTTTAACCCAAACATCCAATATAGAAAATTCTAGCCAGCGGCAAACTGTTTAGTACCCTCCTCTTAGTAAGTGGGAAAAAGTTGCATGACCTTGCGCGTCGGATTTAGGCGCGAGGGGGTTGGAAAGGTGGTAAAATGGTAGGTTTCAACAGTTTTACAGTTTTTCGCAAATATCTCGTTAACTGCAAGGTTTAGCGCAGACTTTATCTTATACAAAATTAATGTACATTTAATTTACAATAAAAATGGTCCTATGAATTTTTGCACTGCAGTACAGGATTACGGAAATATGGAGGGGGTAAAAATGTAACTTTTTCTGTTTGTCAAAAAAGCAAAAATCACGCCTATGAACTCATAATATTCGCTCCAAGTGTATTATATAAAGTGTTCATGGAAGTGGCGAGGCCAGATGGTTATGGTAAAGCACCAAGCATAAAAGACGAACAACATTTACGCAGATCATCCACTACTACACATGTTGAAGTGAAAGTGGAAGATGGAATTAATGTCACTCTAGGAGAAGCAAAATTTCTAACTAATATTAAGAACAAAATACAACTGATTAATCTCATCACTGTACACTTACAGCAAGCTGGGTGCAAAGTGATTCAGGCAGAATGTGATGCTGACACGAAGATCGTTTTTACTGCAATTGACGAATCAAAGAAGGAAACAGAGGGTATCGTAATTGGCAATGACACCGATTTATTGGTTTTGTTGGTTGTTCATGCTCCAGCCAACAAACAGTTGAAGATGATTGTACCGAAGAAAGGTATAACTAAAAAGAAAAAGTTTACTGCATTGGAGACATTCAGCGTGATATCGGGGAATCCTTCAATTGATAGAAAGGGAAAAATAACTCCTTTTGAAAAAGTGCGACGTGATAAGGAGCTTTACATAAAGCAGTTGATTTTTAACCACCCAAATGCAGACCCAGATGTAGTAGCTGGCTGGAAACCATTTCTTCCTTTCGATATTTGCATCAACAAATGCAGATAATTTGGATACTCTGCGCCATCAATGTTAATTGTAGACCATCGCAAAGGAGCCTGTACACACAAATTTCAGGTTGACTGTACTTTCCCCTACTTCTGTAGCTGCAAAACAACACTCTTATAGAGTTTACCATCAAGTGCAGCAATGGCTCAGTGTCAATAAAGATTCACTAAAATGGGGTTGGAAAAGAATTGGTGGTTATGTGCGTCCAGTTGCAACCACAAAGGCAGCTGATCCTGAAAAATTGCTCTCCCTCATTGTTTACACTTGCAATGAGGGGTGTGTCAGGAACTGTAAGCGTCGACAGAGTGGCTTAAAATGCTCAAACATGTGCAAGAATTGCTCCGGACATGGGTGCACCAACAGAGATGCACTAATTATTGACGACGGTATCGATGAAGATATACTGTTCAACATGCAAAAGAGCTTGAAGGTTTTTAGGTTACTGATTGCTGTTTTTTATTATTATGTAACTACCTTGTACGTTGTACATACCACTTTTCATTGAAGAACATTGAATTTACTGAAAAGCATGTATTGTGAAGAAAAACAATTTCCATTCTTTTTGTATTAAAGCTTATTAGATAAAGTTTGTAGTTAACCCCGTTTTAATGATATCCACATGATTTTATCTTTTTAGGATGATATGACAAAAGATAGAGGTAATTTAAGTAGGTGTAATTATAAAAACACAAATGGGAACGAGAAAAAAGATATGATGAATTATTCAAAGGGAAAAATAGGCAAAATGAAGATAAAAGCGACAAAGGAGGGGAGCAATGTAGATATATTATCATATACATACACATAGCTGTACATACATACATCATCATCATCATTCCTTTTTGCTCCTGTAGAAGCATAGGGCGTCTTTCGACGATTCTTCAGCATTTGTTGTTTCCACCTATATGGTAGCAGAGTTGCCAGCTCTGTACCAACATACATACATACACACATACAAATGTTCCTATCTTATTGATGCGTCACTAAGTACTTTTTATAACGAAACATACTCTTTATAACGAAACATACTCATTTTCAAGTGAGTACGATGAATCCCAAGCTAACTGGAAAATAATGACATCATTACCCCTTCCATATCTCTGTAACCCTTGTCTGGAAGTCAAAAATGCATAAGACCATTTTTATTGCAAATTAAATATAGATTAATTTTGTTTAAGATAAAGTTTGCGCTAAACCTTGCAGTTAACGAGATATTTGCGAAAAACTGTAAAACTGTTGAAACCTACCATTTTACCACATTTCCACCCCCTCCCTCCTAAACCCGACGCGCAATGTTGTGCAATTTTTTACCACCTATTGAGAGGAGGGTACTAAACAGTTTGTTGCTGGGTAGAACTTTTTTTTTTGGATGTTTGGGTTAAACCTTAGTTTTACTGTACTAAAACCTGGAACCAAGAATGGCCATATTTGTGACGTCATAGCTCTTCCCTCCACAGGCTGACTCAGGAAACACCACCGAATAAGAAGGTACCACTTGTCGGTATAAAGCTACTCAGTCCCACGAAAATCGTTATTTGACGAGATAATTTAGTTTGGCCTCTCTACTAAATGCTTGAAAAGCGTTTAACAGAAAATCTAAATTGACACTGATTAATGGAAATATAACATTTGAAAAATTAAAATTTTAATATCTAGTTACGACGCTCAGTTTTCTAGTAATTTTAATTCTCATCCAGTTTACTGCAGATAAATTGAAAAGGAGTTGTAACTTGGTGTATTTCCACATCTCGTTGGGCGAATTCCTAAACCCGAAATCATTGAAATATTGTATTGGTATGATGCTTACAGCAATTCTGTTTGCATTGCTAATTTACGAATATTAATGAAAACATTCAAATAGGCCCAGAATTGGTATTGTATTTATTGCAACAGTAAGAGTCACTAGTAAACATTGATAATTACATAAAACGTGATTAGTAATAACTGTAATTAATTAACAATGGTTAATGATTGAGTAAAAGAATATCGTCAGGGTTGCGATTGGCTTGTATTCAATTGTGTGCTCAATATGGCAAATGTAGGTAAGTTTCTGAAGACTGACAGATTAACTGTGTGACGTCAAAATACGATAATAATGTCGCTTTAGTACAAAGGTGTTTCAAAGCATTACAGAAGTTTAATGCAGCGTTCGCATTCATGTTGAAATGCCAACAATCGATGAAGCAGCTAAAGGGGTTATAAAGCAGTGCAAGAAGGCAAAGAGCATATAAAAAGCAATCTGAGAATTACTAAATATTACAAAAAAGTCCTAGTAGCGTGTTAATCAGTGTTTATTAACTAAAAGTAAAAAGTGCAACCAATTGTGAGGTTGTAGTTTCCTAAATGACATTTACAAAAACCATTAGAAATTTAGAAATTCATTGTAACTCATGTTGCTATGGTGACCTAAAGAGTTTTTTATTATTGTTTGTTGATGAAGGCTAGCTGAAAGCTTGTGTGTTAGTTGGCTTCCCGATTTTGATAAATTTTGTTGGTAAAAGTAAATATTTTGTGCCCAGTTGTGCATGGTTTATTTATTTGCATGTGTGTGGAGGCCAGCTGTAGTTAAATTGGCAGTATTCCGGAGTGTACTTTCAGAGTAAATTGGACTTGGAGCGTAGCGTGTGTGTGATCATCTTCGGAGCTGATATTCTAAAAGTTTTGGAGCTGCGGGAAGCGGACAGCAAAGTACAGTGCCTAGAGGAGGCCTTATTCGTGGACTAGAAGAAGGTTGCAGTAGCAGCAAGCTCGCTAGGAAGAAGATACAAGCTTGGCGTCCTTTCCAACCGGAGCCTGTGCGAGTTCGCCTCTTAGAGCGGAAAATTTACAAGATTTGGAGCTGCTAGAAGCGGATGCCTTATTCGTGGTGTATAAGCAGGTAGCAGCAGCAGGAAGTAAATGCGAGCTTGGCGTCCATTCGTGGAGGCCGGAAACGTGATCGACGTTCCTTGAAGGGTAAACAAATGCTAGTTGGCGTTCTTTTGCACTTAAAAAACAACAAAACCAGTTGCAACAAATACTTGCATGTTGTCGTATGTTAAGTCGAGTTTATTTCACCAACAACAAAGTCATTATCATGAATGGCGATAAACCCCCAATCTAGCACAGGCAAGCTCAACTGACGATTTTTGGTAATTTTGTTCAGGAAAGTTTATGATGGAAGATAGAAGGCTAAAAATGAAAAGCAATTGAGGTGTAGAATTTTTCAGAAGTTCTGAGAAATAAATATTGCCACCGTCCAAAGACTAATGCAGAATGTTAGAAGATGATTGCGCATCGTTGAAGAAAATGGGCCGTTCCAGTTAATTTCCATTAATATTTCTGTTTACAATAAGTATATTAACTAATGTTAAGAACAATGATTTAAGTTAGATTAATGTAGTATACAAAAATTAAATATACAAAATTGTGTCAAAACTTTTGGGACTACGTTATTACAGTCTCAGCTTCTTGCCAGGTCAATCAACATCATAGCTGGGACAGTTTCTTTTTCCACATTGGCTTCAATAGGCTTCAATGTTTTTGCGCTTAGCGCGAACTGCGTATGAGTCCTTCATTCTATTTTTATGCAGTTCAAAAGATCCGTGCTTGTTTGACGACTAGTTTCGTGCTTAGTAATTATATTTTGTAACTCGTAGGGCCGAAGAGATTTCCTTGTTTTTCCACAGAGGTCACTATGTTTCTCGTGTGTTACTCATTTTATTTATTACTCAGTTGTTCGAGTTTTATATTTTTTACTATCTAATTGGTTGTTTCATTTTGATTACAAAGAAGAGTTATTTATTTATCAGTCAATCTTCAATTGCCTGTTAGTTGGCTTGTTATTAGTTTTATGGATTCCTGCGTTAAAGCAAAAAGAGACAATATTTTATTTGTTAAGGTGATCATTCTGTACATTCAAAATACCGTCTTACTCCAACAACATAAAATAGTTTTTGAGCTATACCGCTGTTACGATTTGCGTTCTTTAATGAAATAAACTATACGCGGTTGTAGGTATAGACTGTACTTTAGTTAGCTATAAGCCATTTGTATCATAAATATTTTAGGGTAGAATTTCGTAGGCAAAATGGTATATTAAAATTACAACAAGCGAATGTTTAGAAACGTGCCTTTCTCTGGGAAGCTGGAGATATTTCAATCTCACGAATAGATTAGAGTAAATTTATGCAGGGTTTACTTCTTAAGCGAAAATATTGGCCGAATGTATATGGATAGTACGTGGTCAAAACTGCGACTGTTGCAACTCGATCATAAAAATTACGTGCCGGCGAAAGAAAATTCTTTTAGCAGAAATGTAAAACTTTATTAGCGATAATTTGACAAATTTTAGTATGTGAAAGCTTCAAATTTGTCAAATTCATAGGACTATTATGAACTGTCACGTCCGTATGTACGTGCCAAAAGTCCAAAATTTAGACCTGTTTTGATAGGCTTAATTGGAAATTTGTAAACGCCTACAGAGTTTTCTTGGTCAAACTGGACTTAGAATTTAGTTAGTTAATAAGAAGATGTTAATAAGTAAAGTTAAGAAACAACGGTATTAAACTTAAGTGTTCTGTAAACGGCAGAAGAAAAAATGCAAGTATTTGTACTTAAGTGTTCTTATTAATCTCGCAACAGTAGTCTTTGTGTCCAAGTGTATTTTAACTGAAAGGATTGCCAGTTACCCCGACTTTAGGCGTATCGTGACACCGCAAACAGACGGTCACTCGTTCAGACAGAAGGACAGACGAAATTGAGAAAACGTGTTTTTCGTCATTTAGGGACCCTGACACATGAAGATCTGAAGAAATTTCGAAAGGTGTTTTTTTGACGATTACAAAAATCGGACGACTGGTTGCGGAAATATACTTGAAATAATATTAAGCAAAATATTTAGTATAAACCAATATGGCTGCCAAACGATGATCGAGATTATGTGACCAACATATTTTTACACTCCCATAGATGTGTAATAAGACTCAACACTCCAACTGAGGGCTCAAAGAAATTGATACGTGGCATGAGCTCAGATCTGGGCCAATTACAACTGTAATTAATTATTAATGAAGTAATTGAATTACCGGAGATTTAAATTACTTAAATGAAATAGTAATTCGATTATCAATTACTTGGTAGCTGTAATTTTAATTGCACTACATGAATTACTTTTTCAATAACTTTCAATAGATATTGGTATTTAGTAGTATGTTCTGTGCTAGTACATCGTTGAAAACAAGCAAATTGAAATTAATAAGTAATTATCATAAACCCATTAAATCTAATTAAGCCAACTTGGAAATTTTTATGGAAAAAATAAATTATATTTTGATCGTATTGTACTCTATAATCTGAGTAGGTACTTACCGCAGAAGTATTTTTCGTTCTTGCACAAAAATTATAAGCTACGCTGGTAGATCCTTCTACTGAAGACACAACGTATGCAATCCCATTTAAAAGCATACGCGTCTGTACCAACTATTTCCGTCTTTGTTCGTACACACGTTGTTGGAATTGCAAATGTTGCACAAAATTTGCTGTCATCCGGCTAGTCATAGGAAATCATAAATTACACTTATATTGTTTCAGGAATACTTTATTGCGATTTGCCTAACATATAACATAACAAGACATTATCTAATTTTACGGATTTGGAGATTTAATACCCAATCGAGGTCAGGAATTTAATAATTGAATTACCAGAAAGTAATTCAATTATCGCGAGTAATTTCAATTACCAAAAGTAATTCAAATACCTGTAAAGTAATTTAAATACTTTACAGTAATTTAATTACTCAAAAGTAATTACGTAATTGAATATAGTAATTATTTACTTTAAAAAGTAATTGTCAAGTACTTTTTACAAAAATGGCAATTGCCAATTACAACTGCCTCATTTTGAAAAGTAATTCAATTCCAAGACAAATCAACAAAAATAATTTAATTCGTAATTTAATTACTAAGTAATTAATTAATGTCCAGCTCATGATGAGCCTAGACCAAACCTAGACTAAAATTGATGTATTGATATACGACGTCCTTATCAAGCTATTATGTCCTTAAGGGCGTCTATGTCAATACGCAAGATTGGCAGATAAAATAAAATTTCTTGCAAACTTCTAATGTATAATTTCTCCTCGGTGTCTAGTAGTTCCTATTTATATTTTTGACATAGACCGGTATTTTAAAGTTATTTACAACATAATGAAATTTCTCGCTTTCCCAAAATTTGACAAAATAAAGATTGTGGCCATTTTGCCTTTAAATTTTTTTATAAAATTAAAAACAATTTTATTGATTTCAATTGCGAGTATGCTCAAAAGCAATGAGACTTTTTTCTATTTTTGAGGTATAGTATTTTTATTAAAAAATTGATTACCTGCACAATGTACGTACTCTTTTTATTTACATGTATTTATGCACTCTTCTCCGGATTTTTATTTTCTGTTAAAATAATTTATGAATTAGCTGTCAATTTTATAGTAATAACTAAAGTTTAATTTGTTTGTATGACTAATTACAAGGTAGAGTTAGGGCAACACTTTCAAAAAGTATTATTTAACTATAGACCTGTAAAGACGATGCATCTGCATTTAGAAACAGTTTATTTTTAATATTGTTTAATTGTAACTACACACATTATACTCATAGAATAGTACACAAGAGGTATTATAGCGAACATACATAACTATAATGCTTACGATATTTAATTTTTGTGTAATTAAATAAAATAATGTAAATGTTTTTGAAGGTGATTGTACCCAGAAATGTTCTAATTACCTTATATGTAAACAACATATAATATTCTCGCTACTCTTGTTGCAATTAAATGTTACATATAATTAACTTCAATGATTCTCAACGTACATTCAAATATGCGCTAATGCTAGAACTGGCTCTATAATACTACTCGTATAAAATGGTGAATGCTAGTTATCGCATATATCCTTATAATAAATCTGTCGTTAATAATTTGATTTTCGTTCTCTGTTCGCTGGAAAATTCGAATTATTTTATAATTGTGACTTTCGTTTTACAGAGACCGTGTTCAGATATACGTGTTGGTGTAATTATAAGATATTTATATTCATAGCGAATTAAACCTATAGGTAAATATGTTTTGCCAAAATTTTAACAATTTTTACAATTTTGAAATTGTTAGTTTCAGGTGAAACTTAGATTCTGCAGGTTGCTAATTCCATAAATTTTAAGCAAAGAACGACAGTGCTGTACGTTTTCAAACTTAAAGGAAAACACTTAAGTACCTCAGAAAAGTAATACAAGCTTACTAATGAGTGTAGACAAATTTACAGGTGTTATTAGAATTCCATAAAGTTATTCACAAAGATTCTTTAGCCACAGCTGGCCGATGCGACTAAAGTTATTGTAAATACGTGCTGTATAAAGAATGTGTAAGCAACGAATATATTCCTTAGGAGAGTTTCATGAGAATTAAACAAATACATACATTTTACTGTATTTATACCTAGCGCAAATGGTTGTGTTATATAACAAGCGATTCGTAATAGAGATATGTACTTACCAACAGTAAGATCATGGGTGCTCAACTCTTGTTGAAAAGATTTTATTTTTATGAGAATTGGTTGCTTAGCAATTAAACGAGAACAAATTGACGACACGAGTGCACAGCACGATGATCCTTTTGCTAAGAATTTGGTCGAGTTTAATTGCCTTCTACCAATCAATACAAATAAACAAAATAAAAATTTCGCTAGACAAGAATTTTGTACGAATGATCTTTGGTTGAACAATTAAACGAATGAATTATAGAGATTCGTCAAGTTATATGTAAAATTTTACATTTGTTAAAATGACTACAATGACTGTTAAGGACTTTATAAACTTTTGCCGCCTCTCTTGCATTCTGAATTCATACTGTGCGCAGTAGACTGCCGGGCGGCCTTCCGCTTCTAAAAACTCACTTACGTTCCATCTGTCAACGTGGCAGCATGCGAACAGGTCCGCTCTGCGAAAGTAATTATTGTTCACATGTTTAAATGTTAAACTGTTCGTGTAAATTTATAGCAAATAAATTACCTACTTTTGCTTTCAACGAGTGTATAATTCAGTGAAGGAAATAAATTCATACAGTCCATTAAATTCCAAGGCGAGCTGGCAATCAGGAATTTTCCAAATAACGGAAAACTGAGAAGGCTCCCCAACATTGGTCCTACAGAGCCAGGATTAAACCACATTAGGTCATTGCGAGTCCAATCAACAGCGACAGCATTCGACATTGGTCATTGGCAAGTACAAAAGCATATTCAGTTGTGTATTGCATTGAATGTAATCAACCGCAAGGAAGCAGCGTTCCATATTCGCCGCAACGCGTGGAACGAAGAGGGCACATGCGGTGCCCGTAAGAGAGGAAGCGAGAGTGCTGAGCAACGCCAACGTTTCCCGCCCATTCGCGTGCAGCTGCAAGCCGGCAGTCTGCGGCGTCTCGTTCAGACCACAGTAACGAAAAGGAGGCACGCACCAATATCAATGTAAGCCTGATTTTCCTATGCATAAATTTGGTTTACTTCGTCTGTGTTTGCATGTGTGCTTAATTTCAGCTGTGTATTATAGCATAAACAAATGGTTTATGAGTTATATAAACAAGGTAATCGCGTAAAATGTCAAGTTGCTTTGTCCATGCGTGATTAAAATAACCCCTGCATTTTCAAATTGCAGAGCCGTTTGCGTTGTTAAAACAGTCTCGCGTTCGTGGCGCAATTTGGTCTTGCGTAGTACACGGCCATCCGCGTCGTGATTCATTCCGAATACCGGAGGCGTACCAAATTCGCGCCAGAGGCGTGCGAAAGGTTTTATCATTAAAGAATATTTCAGATTCTGCAAGTAGTAAGGCTACCACGCGTAGCAGCTTGCCTGAAATATCGCTGATTTCAGATTCTGCAAGTAGTAAGGCTACCACGCGTAGCATCTTGCCTGAAATATCACAGATAGTTGACCCGTTGGGTCCGCGTACCAGAAGCGTACAAAATTCACGCCAGTGGCGTACGAAAAGTTAGTTCTATCCGTTAAATTGTTTTAATTTCAACAATTATGGATCCACTTGTAAGAGTACGAGGCTCTATCAAAGGCAAGCTTACGCGCTTCGCAAGTCACGTGCAATCTTTGCAAACAATTCATGATGAAGATCAATTTTTACCTAGTACTCAAATTATTGAATTGCAAAAAAGATTGGATGCTATAGCCACCGTGTTATCAGAATATTATGAGGTTCATGAACAAATTTTAGACACCAGTAAGGATACAGAATCTGAAATGCAGCAACAAGTCGAATTTGAAAACTCTTATTTTCGTGCAATGTCACAAGCTGAATATTTGATTAATGAATACAACAAGCAATCTGATGTTGCACCAGATCGTTCTGGATCTCCTAATGGTAGCGTAAGATCAACGCATTCAAACTGCAGCTCACATTGCAATAATCGAGCTGTACGCCTTCCTACCATTTCCATTCCCAAATATTCAGGGAACGTGTCAGAATGGTTGGAATTTCGTGAGATTTTTATTAGTTTAATTCATGAGAATCAAGCGCTAACTAATATTCAAAAGCTGCATTACTTAAAGGCTAGTTTACAGGGTGATGCAAGCCAAATTATAAAAAGTTTAGAGTTTACTGCGGGTAATTATACTCTAGCTTGGGAGGCATTGTGCAATCGATACAATGATCCAAAAATTCTGGTTCATCACCACCTCAAGGCTATTTTCGAGCTTGAATCTTGCAGTAAGGAATCTGCAACTAAATTACGTACGATTAGCGATATGTTATTCAAACATTTTGCAGCAATCAAATCATTAGCTACCGAAAGCGAGCTTCTTGATTTTGTTATAATTTATGTAGTTTCTAAAAAACTGGACCCCACTACATTTCGTGAATGGGAGGTCCTTAGAAACCGGTCAAGTTCTGACCTGCCTAATCTTGATTAGTTCAAGGAATTCTTACAAAATACAGCAAATCTTCTAGAAACTCTAGAGGTAAAAGATAGCAAGCTTGTACCCGAAAGGTCTTCCAAGGTACATTCTAAATCATTTGTGTCGGGTACCCCTTCGTGTCCACTTTGTAAAGGATCTCATTCCTTGTACAAATGCGATAAGTTTGTCAAGCTGTCTGTTCTTGACAGAAAGTCAAAGGCAAAAGAGCTCCGCGTATGCTTTAATTGCCTAACTCAGGGTCACCTATCGAGCCTCTGTAGCTCCAAACATACGTGTAGAAAGTGCAAATCAAGGCACAACACACTTCTTCATGAGGATAAACCTCAAAATGCTTCTTCTAGTCAACCAGGATCTGCGATGTCGGCAGAAACCCCTGTTGAACTAAACCAATCGATTTCGGCATTCTGTTCGAATGCTTTTCAGGTACTCTTACCTACGGCTACCGCTAAACTCATCGCTGATGATGGTACGCCTCATGTTGTGCGAATCCTGCTGGATTCCGGTTCCTAATCGAACTTCATACGTTCAGATCTGTGTAAAAGGTTGAAGCTTCCAACTCGCGAAGTCAACGTTACTGTTTCTGGCTTAAGTAAAGCCACTTCTCAAATCAAGGCTAGGTGTGATATCAAGCTGCAAGCCCCTCACACTTCATACGGCATTGGCCTATCCTGTCTTGTTCTCGATGAGATTACAGGTACAACCCCAAGTTTTCGCGTCCAGCGAAACAGCTTCAAGGTTCCTGATAACATCAAGTTATCAGATCTGTCCTACGACCAACCGGGCACCATCGACATTCTGATTGGTTCGCCCATTTTCTGGCAGCTCCTTTGTATTGGACAAATTGGTCTAGGCCCAAATCTTCCCATCCTCCAAAAGACTCGTTTTGGTTGGATTGTTTCTGGCCCTACAGGCCCTCCTTCTGCGTACCCTGTACAGTGCAATCTTGGCACGATCGAGGATGCTTCTGACCCCATTGCTAGGTTTTGGCAACTCGAACATTACCCAGAGGAAAAGGTTCGCACAAATGAAGAGAACGCCTGTGAGGCACATTTCGTGCAAAATACGCAACGAGAAGCGAATGGTCGATTCGTTGTCTTTATCCCTCTCAAGAAACCTGTAGAGGTATTGGGTGATTCATTGCAAATCGCTCAGAAAAGATTCTTATCAGTAGAGAATATTTCAGATTCTGCAAGTAGTAAGGCTACCACGCGTAGCATCTTGCCTGAAATATCCCAGATTTCAGATTCTGCAAGTAGTAAGGCTACCACGCGTAGCATCTTGCCTGAAATATCCCAGATTTCATATTCTGCAAGTAGTAAGGCTACCACGCGTAGCATCTTGCCTGAAATATCCCAGATTTCAGATTCTACAAGTAGTAAGGCTACCAATCGTAGCAGCTTGTCTGAAATTTCCCAGATAGTTGACCCGCTGGGTCTGTCAAGCCTTTGGTGGCACGGTCCCACCTGGCTAAGCGAAGGTGAGGCATCTTGGCCTACTTCCATGTTCAATATTTCAGATTCTACAAGTGGTAAGGCTACCAATCGTAGCAGCTTGTCTGAAATATCCCATATTTCAAATTCTACAAGTAGTAAGGCTACCAAGCGTAGCATCTTGTCTGAAAGATCGCAGATATTTGACCCGCTGGGTCTGTTAAGCCTTTGGTGGCATGGTCCCACCTGGCTAAGCGAAGGCGAGGCATCTTGGCCTGCTTCCAAACATGTTCGTGCTGAGCTTCCAGAATTAAAAAAAGAAGTTCAGAGTCTTCCTGTAACCTCTGTTGAACCATTTCCGTTCAATCAGTATTCAAGCTTCGCTCGCTTACAACGAGTTACAGCTTATTGTTTTGTCACAAAGGCAGTGCACCTTGAATTGGTCGCTGATCTTTCTACTGAAACCTTCTTAATGGCTTTTCGCCGGTTTGTGGCTCGTCGAGGCAAACCGCTCCATGTCTATTCTGACAATGGCACTAACTTTGTAGGCGCTAATTCCGAGTTAATCGAATTAGACAATTTTCTTGCGGAACAAGGCCTTTCTATTTCCGAATCAGTCGCGAGCGACGGAGTAGCGTGGCATTTTATACCCGCGCACAGTCCCCACTTTGGCGGATTGTGGGAGGCGGAATTAAGTCCTCCAAACATCACATACGGCGCGTTATAGGTAACGCTAGTCTAAATTACGATGAATTTTGCACTTTGCTGGCACAGGTGGAAGCGACCTTAAACTCCCGACCCCTGTCTCCTTTGTCCTCTGATCCAAACGACCTTCAGCCTTTGACTCCTGCTCATTTCCTGATTGGTCGTCCGTTGGTGTCACTGCCTGATCCCAACGTTACTGAGATAGCCGAGTCTCGGCTGTCTAAATACCAGAGAATACAACAACTTCATCAGAATGTGTGGAAGAGATGGAGTAAAGAGTACATCTCGGAACTCCAACAGCGCACCAAATGGCGCACGCATCTTTCGGACCTCCAGCCTGGTTCCATGGTCCTCATCAAGGATGACAATCTACCCCCTCTGAAGTGGAGGTTAGGCCGGGTCACCGAGCTGCATCCTGGCCTTGACGGCGTTACGCGTGTGGCGTCAGTGAACACTGTGTCAGGAATCGTGAAACGATCCTTCGCCAAATTGTGCCCGCTACCTAGTGTTGTGAACTAGTGCGTTAGCGTTCAGCGCAGTGTTCGTAAGGCCTTTTGGCTCCCCATTGTTCGGATTTTCTTGTACTAGATTAAGATCCATGTACTATTATGCTTTGTATATATGTGTGTTCATGTTGCATGTTTTACTCTAGCTGTTACATGTCAACTCTGTACTGTTTTATTTGAAAGGTTACCCTTTCCAAGGCGGGCGGTATGTTAAGGACTTTATAAACTTTTGCCGCCTCTCTTGCATTCTGAATTCATACTGTGCGCAGTAGACTGCCGGGCGGCCTTCCGCTTCTAAAAACTCACTTACGTTCCATCTGTCAACGTGGCAGCATGCGAACAGGTCCGCTCTGCGAAAGTAATTATTGTTCACATGTTTAAATGTTAAACTGTTCGTGTAAATTTATAGCAAATAAATTACCTACTTTTGCTTTCAACGAGTGTATAATTCAGTGAAGGAAATAAATTCATACAGTCCATTAAATTCCAAGGCGAGCTGGCAATCAGGAATTTTCCAAATAACGGAAAACTGAGAAGGCTCCCCAACAATGACGAATAACTCAACATAAAAGTTCTATAAATATTAAAATGGTAACAGCAAAAGAACCAAACACTGCTCTCTCTAACCATGCTGTTGATTTTTACCATAATTTCAATTTTGATTTCCCTAAAAAGTTGCAAAGAGAAAATGTTTTACAAAAACGCCTAATCTATGGATGACTGAAATTAAAAAAAGTAAAATTTTATTAATTACAAATTGACAAGAAAAAATAGCTTATTTATTTTTTAAAACTCATTATGTAACATGTTCGATATTATGGGAATTTCATCTTCTGCATTTATTTTTGGGCCGTCAAAAGCTTTTAGTCTTTTTATATACCCTGTGCAAGACATAATCCCTAATAAAAAAACAATAAAAGCAATACAAATCTTAAAAATATTAAAATAAAAAAATCTTAGGTGTCACGCTGTATATGTTGGGTCAAACATATGCCTATTTTCCTCAAGAGTAAAAACCTAAGCTATGTGCAAAATATTACTTCTATTTAACTAATAGTTTTCGAGTTAAGACAAAAAACAGACAACATTTTATTTTGTTCACGTACTCATCCTGTATATATTTGACCCGGAGTATATTCGGTTTTGTGTCAAGTAGACATCTAATCTGCATGCAAATTATCGTCGCCCAACAACAAGTAGTTTTTGAGCTGTACCATCAACAGACGGACAAAGAGACGGGCTGACACACAGGTAGACGAACAGACAGACAGACAGACGGAATTGAGAAAACATGTTTTTCGTCATCTAGGGACTCTGAAACGTGAAGATCTGAAGTAATCTCGAAAGGTGATTTTTCACGATTACAATACTTTTTTCGTCTTTTAGAGGAGGGTAGTAAAAATCTGATATAGTAACATCGGACACTCTTGCTGGCTACGGCAAAGCTCTACTTAGTGAATCACCGAGGGAACTGTTCGTGTAAGATTTTCATTAAAAAAAAATGTCGTATGTCTTCTAGTGCCATCCAATATTTTGCAAGCAATTGTTCTCTAACCTATTCGGTTATCTTGAAAAAGTTCCAGTAACAGATATGCCATTTTATGAGAAGTGGGATTCAATAATCCTTGAGCTATTATATTCCCTTAGGAAACGCGAACAAGCTTACCACGATTACGATCACAATCTGCCTATATCAATCCACTGCTGGATGTAGGCTTTTCCCAATCCATGTCATTGGCACCTCTTGTTTGCCTTTCGCATCCATTGGATTTCTGCTCTCTCCTTTATATCGCCTTTCCATCTTGTCACTGGTCTTCCTACGCTTCTGCGACCGAGTCTTGGTCTCCATTCTAAGACCAGTGTTGTCATGTCCGGCTCATCTTCATTTTAATTCGGCTACCCTCTCCATTGCGTCGGTAATTGTTATTTGTTCTCGAATCCATTTATTGTTTTTTCTGTTGCTCAGCTTAATGCCTAACATTCTCCGTTGCTGTGCGCGTTGTGTTCTGGCTATTTGTTGAGCATGTTGCTTTGTGAAATTCAATGTCTCAGCTCCATAGGTGAGTACTGGGAGAATGCATTGGTCATACAGTTTTATTTTTAGCGTGTTGTGTAATTTTGATGTTAAACTGTTGCTTAATTTGCCGAATGCTATCCAAGACATATTAATTCGTTGAGATTTCTTCCTTCATGCGACCCTTAGTGGTGGTGATCTTGTGTTCCAAGTATATGTAGCGTAGACTTTTTCCAGAGGTTGGTCGCCGAGTGTTATGTTCATTTGTTCGTTTGTATTTGTCAGGATCTTTGTTTTATTGCTATTGATTGCGAGTCCTACTAGTTTAGAATGGTTATCTAATTCCGTAACCATTTCTTGTAGTTCTGCTGCATCATTGCTTATTATGAGGATATCATCGGCGAATCTTAAATGATTGAGATATTCGTCATTGATGTTGACTTCTTTATTTGACCAGTTGAATTATTTGAAGACGTTTTCAAGGGTCGCTATAAACAATTTAGGAGAGATCGTGTCTTCTTGCGTACTTTTTCGTCCTTGGAATATCTGCTGTCTATTCTGAATTTTGTCATAAAGTTTAGCACCGCCCATATTTCGATTGCTCAAAAGCTTTTTCGTAATCGATAAAAACAATGTAAATTTTTAAGTCGTATTCGTTACACTTTTCTATTAGGTTGTTGACGGTGTGTAAGTGATCCATCGTACTGAAGCCAGAGCGGAAGCCAGCCTGATCACGGCTTTGCTGGCAGTCTATCTTCAAACTCAATCTATTAGTGAGCACTCTTGTGAATAATTTATATATTTGGGACAGCAGACTTATTGGCCTATAGTTGTTGAGTTTTGTTATGTCCCCTTTTTTGTGAATGAGGATAACCTCGGCCTCTATTCGGGGTTCTGGGATTTATCCTATTTCTAAGCAGCTGTTGAATATTGTTTAACATTTCGAGTATTATGCCGTCCGGTCCGGCAGCTTTATTGTTCTTGATCTTTTTGAGGGCGTTATAAATTTCGTCATTGGTGATTTCTGGAATTTCTTCAGAGTCCACGTTCTGTATTGTTGTTTTTAATTATTTTATTTGATTTTCATTTGGACGGACTTTGGCTGAGTATAGCTCTGTGTAATACGTTCCAACTTCTCTAAGTATGTCTGTTCTCTCTGTTAGTATTTTGTTATTAATTCATATTCTTATATGGGTATTTCGCCACTCTGCAAATTAAAATATTAAATAACGAAAATATTAACAACGAACGTTTCGAGGGACAATCTGCCCTCGTTATCAACGAATAACAATTAAAACTAACAAGAACTTATCTTTTTTTCACTGGAAGGAAAAACGACCAACCTCCAATGAATTTTCTGACATTGACGTTTGTTGATATCTGTACCTACTTGATCTCATCTTTAAGAATCGATAGCCAACTATTGTCTAAAAATATTGAGAAAGACGACACGCATTTTTCTTCGTTAAGTAAAATGTATGCCGTTTCCTTAATTTTTTCGTCTAGTTGACATCGATTCTTTAGACAAGATCTTTGTGTTGTCCCATTGTATTTTATGGTTTTCATCCCAAGCATGTTCTGCCAGCTTAGACTTATTGAATTGATACGTTTTCAACATATTTTTATGTTCTTTAACTCTGACTACTAAAGGCCTGGATGTTTCACCGATATAATATTTCCCGCATTCACATATATACAATTCCTTGAATGTTGTTCTTCGTTGAACGGTTTAGTTTTTGTAAGAACTGACCGCAAAGTATTCATTGTTTTGAATACCGTCCTAACATTGAATCTATTTCCAATTCGTCTAATTTTGTCAGATATGCCTGGAATATATGGTATAGTAAGAGTATTATATTTTTGGGTGTCATTCCTTTGTATGTGTGTGGCATTGCTTCGTGTATTGAAAATGTTCCTAACAAGAGTCTCTGGATAGCCATTATCTTGTAAAACATTAATAATACATTCTTTCTCTTTTTTGAAAATTTTATCATTAGAGCAAACAACTTTGGCTCTGTCGTAAAGACTTTTTACAACGCCTGTCTTTATGTTTTTGTGATGGTTAGAATTAAAATGTAAGTACCTATTAGTATTGGTTTTCTTACGGTATACTGATGTTTCAAAAGTATTTATTGTGCGTGTGATTAGTGTATCAAGAAAGGGTAACTGATTGTTTTGCTCTGTTTCTAATGTGAATTTGATGGAGGTTTCTTTACTGTTAATATGTTCAAGAAATTTGTCCACCTCATCCATATCATGAGGCCAAATTGCAAAAACATCATCGACATATCTCCACCAAACTACTGGTTTGTTGGTGTACGTGTAGACATATTGTTGTTCAAAGTCTTCCATAAAAATGTTACTAACAATGGGAGATAAAGGTGAACCCATTGCCATCCCGAAATCTTGTTGGTAAAATTCATTGTTTAATTGAAAGTATGTCGTTTTAATGCATAGTGTTAAAAGTCGAAACTAACCATTAAGTGTTGTGTATTTATGTTTTAGCTAAATATTTACTTAAGATACTGACTCCTATATCAGGAAATACAGACACGTATATAAAGAACACGCCCCATTTCCTTGAAAAACTTAAAGAAGCAAACATAAACACACAACACTTAATGGTTAGTTTCGATGTAGTTAGTCTCTTCACTAATGTTCCAGTAGACAAAACACTCAACATCATTAAACATAGGCTACAAAACGATAACACATTACATACACGAACAACATTAAACGTTGGTACCATTATGGAACTTTTAACACTATGCATTAAAACGACATACTTTCAATTAAACAATGAATTTTACCAACAAGATTTCGGGATGGCAATGGGTTCACCTTAATCTCCCATTGTTAGTAACATTTTTATGGAAGACTTTGAACAACAACATGTCTACACGTACACCAACAAACCAGTAGTTTGGTGGAGATATGTCGATGATGTTTTTGCAATTTGGCCTCATGATATGGATGAGGTGGACAAATTTCTTGAACATATTAACAGACACTCTCTCTTATTGTAATTTGCTCCAGTTTAATTGTATACTTAATTGTAATAACCGTATACTCGACCTAATAATGTGTAATAAAGAAATACTTTCTGTACAAAAATGCGATAATCCAATCAGTATTGTTGACGCTCACCATATTCCTGTTGAGATAACTGCATGCGTAGACAATTATAAACCATCTAAAAGTAAAAACACTAAAAATATACTCCTATACAATTCTGCGGACTATGAACTTATAAATAAGGAGCTCGGATCTTTTAATTGGGTCTCAGAACTGTCAGCTTTGAGCGTCAACGATGCTGTCACCAAGTTTTACTGCATTTTGCGGTCTACAATCGCCAAACATGTCCACGAAAAAAGGATTCCTTCTGAACGTCGTGTCTATCCCCCATGGTTTAATGGTAATGTCATCAGGGCTATTAAATTAAAACATTCTAGCCGCATGAAGTATAAGAAGTCGAAAGCACTTGTCCATTTAAATATGTACAAAAGCTACAGAAAGTATACTAAAGTCTTAATTAAGGAAGCTCACGGCCAATATACTTCTAAATCAGAAACCTGTATTGTTACCCATCCTAAAAAGTTCTGGAGTTACATTTCTAATAAGACTAGCAACCGCAATTTACCATCTTTATTAAAATATAAAGACAAAGTAGCCGTCAATGGGCAGGAAGTATGTGAACTATTTTCTGAATACTTCAGATCTGTGTACTCATTACCTAGTTCAACAGCATGCCTAACTTTAGAGCCTTCTACCAATGCTACACTACACGACTGTGCTATCGACAAATCCTCGGTCATAAACCATTTAACTAATATTGACGTAGCTAAAGGTGCTGGTCCTGATGACATCCCTGGAATTTTTTTGAAATCCTGTGCAGTTACACTTGCTGAGCCCTTATCAATATTGTATAATAAGTCCCTATCTACAGGGTGTTTTCCGGACGACTGGAAAAGAGCCTATGTTGTTCCTGTTTTTAAAAAAGGTAACAAAAGTCTTGTTGAAAGTTATCGCCCAATATCCAAACTTAGCATAATCAGCAAAATTTTTGAAAAATTAATTTATGAAATACTATTCTCTCATGTCAAAACATGGATTGTACCTGAGCAGCATGGTTTTTTTGAAGGTCGTTCGGTGAACACAAATTTGATCATATTCGCGGAATACGTACTGGGTAGTATGGACAATGGCCTTCAGGTGGAAACTGTGTACACCGACTTCAGCAAGGCTTTTGATACCATTGATCACGTTATTCTTATGTCCAAACTTGCTGGAGCCGGTGTGCATGGCAACTTACTGCGGTGGCTTGAGTCCTATTTAACCAACAGATTGCAGACTGTTGTAGTGAACGGGTATTCATCAAATTACAGCGCCATTACTTCCGGTGTGCCACAGGGTTCTCATCTGGGACCCCTGTTGTTTAATATTTTTATAAATGACATGTGCAATTGCTTCCACCACTCCAAATTTCTAATTTACGCAGACGATCTCAAAATTTTTCGCTCAGTAAAGAGTGCTCTTGAGGTCAAATTGATACAAGCAGATATTGATCGACTTTGCGAATATTGTGCAGTTAATAAATTAAAAAGAAATACCAAAAAATGTTTTCACATCTCTTTTACTAGAAACAGATACAAGGTGCCTGCTTCTTTCTCCATTTCACGCGAAATAGTGTCGACCGCTGTGACCATCAAGGATCTTGGGGTCATCTTCGACAACAAGTTAATTTTTGACCAGCACATAGATTCAGTAGTTCGCAAAGCCTATAAGATGCTTGGATTTATTAATAGAAATTGTAGAGATTTTCATAAAATTTCAACCTTAAAAGCCCTATACTTTGCATTTGTCCGCAGTCATCTTGAGTTTGCTAGCAACATATGGGCTCCACAATACCTAACGTATATCAACAGAATAGAGAGCGTACAAAATAAATTTCTGAGACTTGTTGCTTGGAAATTTCCGGGTAGCATATGTTTGCTTACTCCTCTCAGCCAGCGCCGTGAACTACTGCATCTATTCACACTACACAAACTGGTCAATAATAATATTGACTGTGCGGAACTCCTGAATCTACTTAGTATACGTATTCCCGTTCACTCAACAAGAAGCAATGATCTGTTTAGTTTAACATTTTGTAACACCAACTCTTCGGATAACTCTCCACTCATGCGCTTTGCAAAATATTACAATCTCTATAGTAATAAAAATCCAAATATAGATGTCTTTCAAAATTCATTTTTAAAATTTAAAAATCTTTGTCTTAGTCTGATTTAATTTCGCTACTTCGCTTAACCTCCTTTTATTCTTTAAGTTAGTTTTTACTTTGCGGTGTTTTTTTTTAGCTTAACTATATTCTGTAGGGTAACTGTAATTGGTCTTTTTGACTGTTGTTACCCCATTTAAATGCTAAATAAATAAATAAATAAATAAATAAATAAATAAATAAATAAAGTAAAGAAACCTCCATCAAATTCACATTAGAAACAGAGCAAAACAATCAGTTACCCTTTCTTGATACACTAATCACACGCACAATAAATACTTTTGAAACATCAGTACCGTAAGAAAACCAATACTAATAGGTACTTACATTTTAATTCTAACCATCACAAAAACATAAAGACAGGCGTTGTAAAAAGTCTTTACGACAGAGCCAAAGTTGTTTGCTCTAATGATAAAATTTTCAAAAAAGAGAAAGAATGTATTATTAATGTTTTACAAGATAATGGCTATCCAGAGACTCTTGTTAAGAACATTTTCAATACACGAAGCAATGCCACACACATACAAAGGAATGACACTCAAAAATATAATACTCTTACTATACCATATATTCCAGGCATATCTGACAAAATTAGACGAATTGGAAATAGATTCAATGTTAGGACGGTATTCAAAACAATGAATACTTTGCGGTCAGTTCTTACAAAAACTAAACCGTTCAACGAAGAACAACATTCAAGGAATTGTATATATAGTATTCCCTGTGAATGCGGGAAATATTATATCGGTGAAGCATCCAGGCCTTTAGCAGTCAGAGTTAAAGAACATAAAAATATGTTGAAAACGTATCAATTCAATAAGTCTAAGCTGGCAGAACATGCTTGGGATGAAAACCATAAAATACAATGGGACAACACAAAGATCTTGTCTAAAGAATCGATGTCAACTAGGCGAAAAATTAAGGAAACGGCATACATTTTACTTAACGAAGAAAAATGCGTGTCGTCTTTCTCAATATTTTTAGACAATAGTTGGCTATCGATTCTTAAAGATGAGATCAAGTAGGTACAGATATCAACAAACGTCAATGTCAGAAAATTCATTGGAGGTTGGTCGTTTTTCCTTCCAGTGAAAAAAAGATAAGCTCTTGTTAGTTTTAATTGTTATTCGTTGATAACGAGGGCAGATTGTCCCTCGAAACGTTCGTTGTTAATATTTTCGTTATTTAATATTTTAATTTGCAGAGTGGCGAAATACCCATATAAGAATATGAATTATGAATTCACGCCACAAAGAAGTTTCAGAGAGTATTTTGTTGTTTCCATATTTAAGTGAAATAATTTTTTTCTTTCCCAAGCTGTTTCTTACATTTTTTGGGCCTCTGTTATTCTAAATTGGTACCTTTATTATTTTAGTATTGTATTCTCTGATGGCTTTACATAGTTCTTTCCTTATTAGTTTGTTAAGTTCTGCCCATTCAAGTGGATGTTTATCTTTGTCCACTTTTAGTTTTCGTCTTTTCTCGAACAATAATTTTGTGTTATGGCTGATTTTCTTCTTTGTTGTTCTCTGTTTTTCTGGTAATTCATCCGTAGCTTCCTTGATGATCTTCGTAAGCTCATTCATTCTTCCAGCGATGTTGTTTATCGTTGTATCTCTCTTTGTTAGTTTTTCGCGTATTTTTATTTCATGTTCTTCTTTATTATGAATTATCTTATCACCGTCGGTTTTGTTGTAGGATTTTTTCATATTTTTTCGTTGCTTGTATTTACAAATATTTTACTTCTCACTAGTCGGTGGTCACTGCCGGTGTTATTTCTGCTGATTACTGATACATCTTGGACTATTAAATGGTGGTCTGAAAGGATATAGTCTATTTCATTTTTGTATTTAAAATCTGGGCTTCTTCATGTTCATTTTTGGCTTGGTCGTTTTTTAAAGAAAGTATTCATAGCCCACAGTTTATTTGTTTCCAAATAGTTTATCATCCTCTTTCATTCTTCTCACCTTGTCCGTATTCTCCCACTTTGGTTTCTTGATTGTCTTTGCGTTTACCTATTTTAGCTTTGCAGTCGCCTATTATCATTGTAAGTATATTTGGAAGGAACAAGCTTATCATTTCCCGGCCATATTGTAGGGACGGAATTTTATTTCCTATAGTATTTGCTTGCTACTTGTCATAGAATTTAGTATTGAAGCGTGTTGTCATATAGAACGTTAATGATTGTGAATAATAAGCCAGTTCTCGGTTCTAATCCATGCGCAGGCGAATTTTTTTTGTAATCCATATGATCAGCATCGGGCCCTTCTCCTTCGCCGTTGGGATACAATTCTTGGAAGATTGGTCTATGGGAAAGCGTAAGCTGACCACACATAACACACTTTTACTACGTATAGTATTCGGATGACTATTCAGTGAACCAAACCCATTTTCCAAATTAAAAAGAGTTAAGACAAGTTACACATGTTAAAATACAATTTGTGAAAAAACATCTTTAATAAATATTTTAATTTGTTCAAAATAGTCACATGAGTACTAGTACAATAGTCGCTGCAATTCGGTACTAGTACAGTAGCCACTACAATTTATTTTGGTTGGCTAGTAAATGCAAAATCTGACGTTTTCATTCGACCACTTTTGACAGATGACAAGTGAACTGAATACTCACTGATATGATAACATGTAACCAAAAGGTATTATAGAGTTGGAGGCCGAACTGTCCGTGTCGCAAACGCAATGCCATACGAACGTACATAGATACCTGCTCTTGTTTTTCGACAGTGCACACCGATTTAGAACATCCCTTTAGTTTACGGCAACACTCGGGTCCACTTGTAAGGCGCTTTTTAACTGATTGTTATGATGAATGATGAAGGAGAATTTCGAATTGAATTTTAATTGACTATTGACTTAAGTTCTTACAAAACACTGAACACAATAAATTCTCCACTGAATAAAATGCAAATGAAATGTCAAATACTTAAACACAACATCGTAGATTAACAGCAGTTTGAGAATGGTAATAGACATCTGGCTCACACTGTAGGCTTGCTTAGTTAAAAGTTTTCATCCGAAGATAACAAGTGGTGACATCACTTAATGTAGCGTTAGTCACAATGGACCCTTATGTAAGCACAACATGCGTTTTGTGCAGAAAAGACAAATTTATTATGCGGCTCTTAAGCCTATTTATGAAGATGAAATATTTTAATTAGGGAAATATAGTGTAGAACATTAAATTGTATCGTACTGCAGCTATCGAATTTTGCAAATAGGACTTTTTAACTAAGCAGGGCAGTTAGGTGGATTATCTTAGCTAATTTAATTTAAAGTTACTTAGCAAACAATGCAGTGAGTGTCAATTCTTCATTTAAAAATGTAGATAAAAGCAACTTCGTTTCTCAATCCGGCTAAATTAACATGAAAAGCATCACGAACTGGATTACGTTGTAAAAGTCTGGAGCGCGGCCGCATTTTAACGAAATGTTGGCAAATTGGGGAGGATGGTACATCGAATACAAATCAAGTAACGAGCTCTAAATATGTATCGAGATAAGAAGGTAGATGAACCCATCTGTAACAATGGTAGGTGGGGAAACCTCCAGCAGTCCGTGAGTGTATAAAGCAGATAGAAAGTTCTTGCGGCATGTTTAGGTAAACAGGAGTTGCACGGTGTTAGTGGTCGGTGAACGTAGGAAGTGCTGTCATGAAGTTCCTGTTAGTGCTCGCTGTGGCTTTGACAGCTTTCGTGCTGATTACACATGGATATCCTCATGCAGATAGCCAAAGTGAGTTTAATTATGCATGATTAAGGTAACCTCATTAATCCGATAGTGAGCATAAACGGCACAGTTTTTGCAGTTTTCAATTTCCAACCGGAGCAAGGTCTGATAATAACCAGAATGTCACTAGTGCAGTTGCATTAAAATTTATTAAGATTGTTTATAATATGCCTCGGGATAGCTTTGCTTTACAACGCTTTTTTGATGTTTGCTAAATGTATTTATACATTACCTACTCGCATAGCTAATATTCAACAAAATCTACTTTAAATAATAATGAAGGTACTATTAAAAACCAAAAATAAACGTTATTGGTATTTTTCCTATCGTTATTAAACAACTGCACCGAAATATCCTTGAAAAATGCATAATTAGAGCCCGTTAACGAACTAGTTCCTTTTATTTCTGTTAGTCACAAATGCAATCCAATTAAGAAACTTTGCTACTTCGAAGTCAAATTTCCGTCCGAATTCCCAAAGTTCAAGTTTGGAGCACTGTGTTGTATGGTCAATTCATTAAACAGCAATAAAGGACACCTACTTAAGTTAAGCATTAAACAATGACCGTCTCATGTTGTCCCTGAGCTATTTTCCATTACTATCCTGTATTGTGCACACATGAGCTGCCAATGACAACTCCAGTGGGTGGAAAATTGTAATGTAAATTAACAACGAAGCATCGAGGTTTCTCTTGTGCAAACGACAATGATTCTGTTGTTGCTTATGTAGCAATGTCCTGTTTTTATCGGGATCTTTGCTAATCAGATTGAATCCGACTGAAATGGGCCGAAAAGTACCAGTAGGGGATTGAGGGTGAAATGTTATTTTAAAACTTTATTTGAATCATTATTTTTGTTTCCGAATTGTTAAGAAACTTCCTAATATTATATTACATATAGAAAAGCAAACAAACTTTACATAAGGAAGAAGTGTTTGTTGTGAAGACATAGCGTCTACCGTGACTTGGTGCATATAGAATTTCAACAGCGAAAGTTGCATGACCGATGTTGCAGCTATTATCCTTAAAGTGTAACGTGATTTACGATAAATTGTGTTAGCGTGTCAATTGTTTATAGTCTCTGCAATACAACCTATACTTTCAATGGGGCTCCTAACCTTGTTGTAACTAGTAATTTAAAGCATTGCAACAAATATAAAGCTTTTATCAAAAATATAGTGTTTAGGAAACAAAGGATTTTGTAATATATTATTTGAAGATTAATACTTGCGATGTTATATAATAACTTCCTGCACAGCAACATTTTAATAGAGAGAGGTCATGGATTATACAAGCATCGATAAGGGTTCTGAGTAAGATGTTAAAATTAATATTTGTTTACATTGAGTAAAATTGTTTTATATAACAGTAGTACTTGGAGAACACACTCTGTTGTATCAGGCCGTTCAGTCCCTTGTTTAGATATCTCACAATAAAAACAATGATTTTGCTAATAAGAACACATTTCAAACAATGCCTCACGGAGAAAGCGATTAAAGTTGTACTGAATGGTTCATTAATTGAAGAAAGGCTAGTAGACAATATGCATTACTGGCATTGTTATTAGGTCGAATATCTCAAGGGCAGCTTCCACTCCCTTCTACATTGCTCAGTATTGTCTTCACAATAGATATTTGTTCTGAAGATCATCATCTAATTCCTTTATGCCAGTAACTGTAATATTTCCAGACTTTTAGAGCATAACTTCGCTGTAAACAAAATATTAAAATGGGTTTTTAAGTTTTGACGTTCAAGTTTTTATTTGATTTAATTTATTTGTCTTTGTGGTATTCAATAACACAGTTGATTATTTTTACCAAAATGAATATGTGTATAAGAAAATTTTTAATTTTTATTAATTCTTAATTCTTTAATGGCATTAATCAAGGTATAAATATATAGTCACAAAAATATAATAAAAAATGTTTAAACAGGAATCCCTACACTTTCTTTTTTCTTTTTTTTCATACCTTTTGAATTACTTATATAAAATAGGTAGTCTTATTAAACACGTTTCCTTCAATGCATAAAAAATTGGCACAATTCTAAAATTTTGATAGCGAGAGTGAAATGATTATATTTTCACAGCTATCTTACAATTCCTTGAGAAAATAACTGTGGGCTCCATAATTATTTCTTAGAAACAATAACAACTTCAATTCTATATAAAATAATTGTCGCAGAAAAATTCTAAATATTTTTTTACATTTCTTGTTCGCATAGCATAAGAACCCTAGACAAGATAATTATAGTTATTTACATAAGTTACTTGAAACTGAATATGTAAACGTTCTTCCTTATTGCACAGTTACAGTTCCGTTTCTAATTCTGTTCTTCGGACACAACTTAGTGTGTAGATAGTGTACACCAGGTATTATTCAGGCCATGCTTTAGTTAGGGTAAGCTGATCGATGGCAAAGTTCAGAACGTGGTATTATTACAAATAGTTGCCAAACAAATCGTGCATTATCGAGAATATTAACAGTAAATGACTATTCAGCCTGTAGTTAATAGCATTACTAAATTGTGTTTAAAGTCAGTTATGTTTAAGTGTAAAACTTTTAATAGTGTAGGTAAAGTTAAATGGCTTCGTTTTCCTAAGAAAAGTTTAAATTTAATTCGATCACTTTTTATTTTGAATTCTAAGTAACAATAAAGTGAATTACGTACAGTAGAAATCGTATTGATTTCCATATAAATCAGTAGGTAATGCTTAAAAATGTAAATAGTAGCGAACTAATAATTATTCAAATTTAAATAAATTGGACAAACCCATTACGAGAAATTTGGAGGATGAAAATAAAACAATTCCTTACAGTCTTCATTACAGTAGTAATATGTACTTTTTAAAACGATGTTTACTTAAGTCAAAAATTTACATTTAGAAAAGTTATCGCAGTTATGCTGTTTAAGCAAACATACTAATAAAAACTACACATTTTTACATCGTTCCATGGTCATCTAGTCATGGCATTGGCAAAGCCAAAACAAGCAATGGTTTGCTTTCTTTAAATCTTCAGATTCACAGTAATGTTGTTTTAATTTATACATTTGCGTGTTAGTCCATTGGTATGGCACAATCAATACCCACCGTTGTGGGTAATAATAATAAGTAATAAACTTTGCTCTACGCTGTGATGTAACTGCATTAATTTAAACACCTTAAAATGAAAATGAAGAATTTAAACAGGTAGTACTGCAAGTGTTGGTTTTCTTATAAAAATAAATAGTAAAAGTACAAGTGTAATACAACACACAAATAATCCATGAGAGAGAAATTGAGCTTTCGAGCAGAATAGTCAAGTGGGGTCTTTTACCGAGTGAATTATTTGTAATAACACACGCGTGCCATACAAAATTTTATGGAACTTAATAAATATCACAAAACCATACACTTTGCATTGACATCTGTAAAAACTAAGTGGCAATTTAATGGGGAGTGAACTTAAAGTACCGCGAGTTCAAATACTTTGCTATAATTAGTCGCTCGTAATTAGTGTTATACGTTTTGCAGTACTAAAGTGTATTGTTGGTGGCACTGTCAGTCTATGTTTAGTTCGAGGTTAATAGTTTAGGTTTTGTTTGTTATTTGATGCATACTTACCCAAGGATTAGTCTGCTTACTTCGAATTTGAAATAGACTGACAGTGCCACCAACAATACTTTAATTATAGTGACTTATAGTTTTTATTTCACTAGCGACTTAAGGTTTTTGTCTCACTGGTGAGTTATGGGCCACGTAGTAAGTTTAACTTCCGGCTATCTAGTTTTACAATTAGTAGGTCTTGAATAAACAGTTGTGTATCCTACAAGTGAATAAAGAGACATTTTATCCATAAGGGGAAAACTTGAGCGCACGAGTCAAAGCCTAGTCAAGTAATTTACCCGAATGGATAAAACCTCTTTTTTCACGAGTGGCATATAACATTTTTTCCAATCCCTACTTTTAAGTTTTGAAATTGAATAAATACTTTCTAATAAATATTATGTTACCTGTTTTTGTACTAGCGGTAGCGCGTATTTATTTTGTTAGTTGCTATGGATTATGGACTATTTTATTCACTAGTGAATAAAGTAGCATTTTATTTACACTCATCGTTAAAATGCCATTGTATCATTGATATTTTTGTAGATGAAATACAGCTTTACAAGTAGTTATTAGAAAATAGTATATTACGTTATTAGGAGTCCAAGTCGTGTGGAGAGACCGGACGCGTCTCATTGACGAGCGTTGCGAGTCAGACAAGTCCGGTCGAGGCACACAAAATCACTTTTATTTCGAATAGCATATGCTATTTTATTTTCAAACGCCCAAACTAATATAAATAAATATATATTTCAAAAATTACGATTATCGAGAATTAACATCTACGTCAGTTCCCGACAATCAAGAAGCCAATGACAAAAATATTCTAAAACTAATCAAGTTTTTTCTTTTACTCTGTCGGCTTAAAAGTAACGCATTTACTTTGTCTACCAAGTCACATAAATTGTCACTTTTATGACGTTTGATAATAAAACATTTTATAGATAAAAACCATAAGTCACTAGTGAGATATAAACTATAAGTCACTGTTGGTGTGTATAGTTGGTGGCACTGTCCGTCTATGTCAAACTGGAGGTTAGTAGGTTAGGTTTTGCGCCAGGCTGTGCCAAATACCAAACAAAAACATAGACCGATAGTGCCACCAATGAAAGGCTTCAGTACTGCCAAACCTATAACACGAATCGCAAGAAACTCTAATTATAAATTTATTAGGTCTCTCGGTACTTTAGCTCACTCCCAATTAATTTACCACTTTGACTTTTCAAAGCTGTCAATACAAAATTTATGTTTTTTTTATATAGTTGTTGCATAAAATTGTGTATGGCACGCTTGTAATGTTACAAATAGCTCTATTTAACTCCTCTAACGCTGCTAGAAATATGTAAACTACCCATGATAAAAATGACCCTCTAAAGTATTTCGTCACAGCAAATGCATTTCCGAGTTCGTATCCAAACCGGACGTTGAAGTCACACGCGACCCTCGAATTTACAAACCTTGCATTTGTAACTAAACTGTACAGCATTAAGCATTTGATTAAACGCTGACTGCTTAATTAAGGAAAAACTTAATGGCTGAATTCAACGCCGATTGCTTATTATCTAGATGTGGGCGTGGGAATCTAAATAAATTATGTGAACTGTATTAATTACAGTAATATCGCGTGAGCTTGTAATAAAAAACTTCTAATAAATGTATCTCCACTATATCTCATTCTTTATCACGACCAGTCTCTATAGTTCAAAAATAATTGAGCAGTACTGTTATTGACTCATTGTACATTGTTGTTAGGAAAATTATGTAACGAGCAAAAACCTTAAATACTTTCTACTGGTCCACCTACTGAAACTTTTTTGAGTCAACCACAAACTGCAGTTTCCGTAGGGAGATTATCACCGTACACAGCAATTTTAGAAACAAACAGGAACTTAGATTGTAGGTGAATAATGAGGTAAAAAACAATGGTGGAAAATTATTCACAATCCCACGTGTCACCAGTTCCAACGTGCCACAATGGAATCATACCAAGTAGCACAGCAGACTTGTCGTCAATATCGGTGTAATTTCCTGAACAATTCTAGTAAATGACACTTCAAGGGTAACATCGATTAGAATTCGCTGTTGCACTAAATTAACTTCCTTGTAATAAGTTTACCGTTAAATTAGCTATTTTTGCGAGTTTCTAAGTTTTTCTTGGTGGTTGTGATTAAAGGATGGAAAGCAATAATTACTTTCTAAGGAACTTGTAAAAACTTAAAATTCCGCTAACAAGCAAAGAGCTAATTCTGAATTATACGGATTGTTCGCTTGATTGAAATTATTTTTGTCTTGACTGGTCTACGTGATATCCACTAAAAACGAAAATGTTAGGTAATGCTGCTGTTTCTTTTCGAATTTATCGTCCGTTTTAACATTTACTGTAACGCACCTTTATAATTATAAAGTACTGCTTATAAAATAGTGTGGTAATTTTTTAAATGGCAAACTGGGATTGCTCATAAATTTTAGTTTATCGATTTCTATAGCAAATTCGTAAATTATAATTAGGAAAGTTTAATACAGTGTGATTTCTGTGCAATATAATGTTTGTGTTATTGTTACAGTTGGTTCTATAACTAAATGTAAATAATGATTAATTAGAATCTATTTTGATTTAGAAATACACTTTCAACATCTTCCTGACTAAACTAAATAATAAAATTGTTGAAATCACAAATCGGAACTATACTAATATTTATATAAGAATAAGAAGTTATTTATAGCTGCCTGTATAAATATTTTTTGAAGTTTGTCATAAATGTAACCATGCTAGTACTGAGATCTTTTTATAGTTTTTCAAAGCATAATACTATATTATGTTATTAGGAGCAAAAGTTATACTTTATGTGGCGAGCCAAACCCCATAAAGATACTTTTGCTCTGAATAACATATAGTATTTTTTCTTCAAACGTTTATAACAAATTATTTACAACGTTTTGAAGAAAATCCGAAAAAAAACCTTTATCTCGTCAACGGAGATAATAACTTTATTTGCCGTAGCAGATAGTGTTTAGATGCCATGGCAATGAAGTGATAGTTTAGCATCATGAATCGAACAGTATAATGTCACATTTTACTGACGTTTGAAGAAAAACATTATTTTTGGTGGTTTTAAGAGTTTCGCAATTGAAGCTAAACAAGTTATAACTAAAGGCCGGAAGTTCAGGCACTAAAAAATAGGCAGGCATTCGCGCATTATGAAAATTTAAAATAGGTACTAAAGATTGACAATTATTTTTAATCCTTGTTTGTTTAATACGCCTACTTTCGGCATTTTAAAATATGCAAGAGATGCGATATACTGTTAATATACGATAATTGATACCACAATCACGGCAAATAACAAAACCAAACTGAAACTAAACTCCAATATTAACAAAAACACATTTCAAATTGCGCTTTTTTCCAACTGTTATAATAATAATAATAATAATCCCAGTGACTGATTGGATTACTGTAATAAATGGTTTATTACTACCTTGTAGGTAGTTGCTGTAACCTTCAAGGGTGGGTTCAGCTTTTTTTAAGCTTTTACTACAATATAGGTAAGACACAAATCTCCGTCGGTATTTACTCGAAAACGGCATTTATAGGAAAAACCTACCGAAATAAGTACTTTCGGCACATTTAAGATAAATTGCTTTAAAAATAGAACCAAATAGGCCTTGATACCTAAAAAAGCAATTATGTAGAAAATCCACCAGAATACGCATTTTCGGGCATATTAAACATTTTTGCCTAAAATTACGGTATTTAGTAATAATGCTTACATATATTTTAAACAAAACGTAACAATTACTGAAAAAAACAGACCTGCTCGCGACCAAGTCTTGATAAATAATATAACCGACGTTGAAGGGTTGTACAAGAAAATTACAGAATACAACATTTTTAATGAAAAATTACATATTTACCTGTGCTTCTAGCCTAAATAAATATCCTTGTCATTGACTTAATAGTTTTATTTCCTTTTATCAGTGCTCTACATTTTCCTTTTTACTTCCCTCGTCTAAAAGACGAAGGAAGTATTGTAATGGTAAAGAATTACTTTCGGTGATTTCTTCAGATCTTCATATTTCAGGGTCTCTAGATGACCGAGCGGTGGACTAGAAAAATTAATCTCATACGTCTGGGAGCTTAAATCCCAGCGGACCTAATCTTATTTTATTTGCAAATTGATGTAATTCATGCGAGGGAAGTTCCGTGTAAACATCTTTAGAAATTTTTATAATTCTAAATTCACCCCTTTGTGAACTTTTACCACTGGCAATAACAAGGAATGTTATAGAATGGCAAACTGAGCTTTGTACAGACATTGACACACTTGTTATATAGGAAATGTGTTTATAAAGTGTTAATTACATAAAGCAGAGGTTTCTATATATTTTATACAACAAAACAACAAATACAAGAAACTAAATCTTAGGAAATTGAAGTAATTGTACTATGTAATACCCATATTACAAATATGAGGTTAGTCTTCTAAACCATACACAAAAAATATAAAATAGATCAGTACCTACATGCAAAAAAAATCAAATGCAAAAATTAAAGTAAATATAAATATTGTTCATTCGAATTCAAAATTATAAATGTATATTGTGTACCTGTAATTTGAGCGAAAAGTAGTAAATTTTATTTAACTTCTCAACTAAATTATAAGTATTGCATTAATTTATTTGGGAACAATGCGTTATCGAGATCTGTTTACGAAACAGCAGTTTGGAAATGAGCAGTTTTGGTATTGAAAATCTGCCAATAATTACAAGATAGAGCAATAAAATATCCATACTCGATACCCCTAAGAATTTCCCAGGAGCGCGTATAACTGCACTTTTCTTTTTGTGGCGTATTTCAAGGTACTATAAAGTTGTAAAATTAAACTGAAGACTTCATTAATGCTTAATTAGCATTACGAAGGCCAACGCTGGCTTATAATTGCAGTTTTAAAGATTGCAATAAAAGTAAACGATCAGAGCCAACAAACTCTTGTTGAAACAGCGAAATCCCTGATTTTATGGTGGCTTTTACCTCTTGGCAATTTTGTCATAAATTCTCGAAGTGTTGAATCACGATTAAATTTTAAACCATAGTGTGTTGCTAAAGCCGCACTTTTAACCAGAACAACAATCTGATGAAAATTTTACCAGTAAGGTATTGATAGCTTCTGCACTCTTTTATAGATAACTGAAAGGGGTGGAGCATACAAACGTATATCGTAGCTAGTATTACGTAACTGTAAACTTAATAAAGAAATTCTTCGTTGGACAGGATTTACGTTCACCCCGCATACCAAAATAATTTAAGGTCATCCTTAACGGCGGACAATGTAGTTTTAATTGCAGCCAACAAAACTACTGACGAACTGCCCACGATTTGTTCAAGGAAATATGCATATTCATACACAAAATATGCGACTGGTTTGCATATGTATTAGCCATAAATCACAGTTTAAATTTAGTTAATGTTATTACATATTTTACAAATAATTGATTTCTTTGAATTACATTAGCAAATATAATTTTTTTGTAAAATTATTGCCATTTATAGAACAGCTCCAGTCTTATTGAACTGATGTCATTATGGCACTTTTACTGAAAAAAGTATCTTTGTCAACTAACGTGTAAACACATAAGAAAACAAATTAGCACCAGTTAAGCTTAACATCCACGTTTTCCTAGTACAAACTACACTTAGCTAAACGCTTGCTTTTGATGCACTTACTGCTGTAATTAACCAAATCAGTTAGAACCGGTAAAGCTTTCAGCAACGAAACTACAGTTTAATTACTCGTGTTTCTGCAGATTTGGGTCGATTGATCATACCACATTAAACATGTAAGAAAAGTTCCTGCGTTGTAATTGTTACAACACCTCTTCGCAACCGCATCACGCTTCATGCTTCCCTGCGTCTAATCAAATCTGTTGCCAAATTTGTGGTTGAAATTTGCAAAATGCTTGGATAATGGGCGGCTGGACAGAAACTTCTGCCATTATCATAAATTACGGTAGGCCGGTGTTGTTGTAATGAGAAATTTTATTTTCACTCCAGGAGAGGTTTGGAGGTCGATGTTGACAAATGGAGTAAACGCTTACCCTAGCATTAAAAAAGTACCGAGCGAGTTTTTGTTGCAATTTAAGGTGCGACGCATTGTGTCACGCTGGAATTGGTGCGGCTCATGAAAATGAAGTACCCGAAAGAAATTGGTGCATAGTTTGCATACGTGAGTTGGTGGTACTGCCGTAGCATGCATAGTAAAGTAACTGAGAGCAAGAAAGTAGTAAGGTTTCAAAAGGAAAAAACGTGACCATTTATTGTATGTAATATTTGCTATTTTATTTATTACTGCAGTTATTGTATCTTAATAAACTTTCAAATATACTAATACTAGAACTAACACATGAGGCGTGACTACCAGACTGTGAATATTTGTGTGCTAATTAAAATTAGAAAATGTAAACGCTAATATTGAACATCCAGTTTGAAATCCTGCAACAAGTTAGAAATGAATGTGGTGCATATGGTTGATGTACGCTTTCTCGTTAAGCAATAGTTCTAGATTAAATAGAAATTTTACGTTAAATTAAAATTTAAAAAGGTTAGGCCATACTTGAGACGTTGCTTATTATAACACACGTATTGAAAATGAAATTATCTTTTTTCTCATGATTTATCTATTATTGTTTATTATAAAAAAGAAGACGGACTTTTTAAAGACTAATTTAATCAATTAGTAGTCATATTAAACGCTGTTGCTAATACGTTTACATGTGTAATTTCTTACCAAAGAGTAATGCGATTATCTATGTAGATAACAATGTTGCAGTATACATTTAACAGCACCTATAGTTATGTACATAACTAAATAATATGCATATATCTATATGATTATATCTTTGTATCCGACAATTTAAAAATGTAATTGTTTATTCCTTCTAGCATCACTTGTCGCAACAATCGATTCAGGTGCATCAAGTAAAAATCTTGAAAATAATGTTAAGATTTTAATTTTTGATAAAAGCTACACCTACTATCACGCCCAAATTGTATAGGATAGGTAAAATGTTAAATTTTTAAAAGAAATTACAGGAAACATGTTCATATGTTTTTAAGTAGTATTACGGTTATCATATTAAAAGGAAATTTCGTCTAAGATATATTTTATTAACATTGGCTCTACTGTTTATAGTGTTTGTATGTTATGGAGAAGGCCTATGCAATGCATACAGAGCACCACGTACCTTAGACGCCAACTGCGATGGACATATGGTCAAAGCAATACGTAGAATTTTGCCGAGACTAAGGGTTTCCAACCCCAGCAAGGGATCTTTTACATGCTACACATCGTAGTAACATGGGTCCCACGGCTTTACATCACTCCGAAGATGGCATTCTGTAGAAGTTTTAGTGTTATTAATCGAAAATATTGACTAGTTGTGCACAACGTAATCCTGTTGATTAGATTTAGATTTTCGGCCAACAACTTGCTAATCTACGGAATACTTATAGCAAGCAGTCAATTCAAAAGTTTTAGAGTAAATGAGGACAAAAGGTTTGAATTAAAAATTTTGAATGAAATTATAAATTACGTATGTGATATTACTTCGTTTTGATTTCTAAACATTCTAGAAGAAAATTAAAACTTCTGATATTTTTAAAAAGCTTTAGCATTTGTTCATTTATTCTCTAAACTAATTCAGCTTGAATAATATATTCTCAGCCTAAATTAACGGGAAGAAGAATAATAATACTGTTTGATACAACACAGTTCTTGTATACAGCGTGTAACACGGTCATAGTGCACCTCCGTTTTTCTTTATTCTTTAAAATTAATTTTTTTAACTTGGCACATCGTATGCATTTATAAACTTCAATTTTTGATATACAAACAATTTTTCACATTTTCTGTTTCAGCGTAAGTGATGGCAACTTTTGGACCTTAAGCATGGGGATTTCGGTTATCTTAAGCGATACGAAGTCGGTTAGATTAGGACAAAGTTGCATATTCTAATGCTGAATAATGTTAAACAAATAAATTGAACATACTAGCATGTTTAGTTTTCGAATTACTCAAAAACAAACAAAGTTTTCGCTTTTTCGTTACAAGTCGATTATTATATTGCTTAGGAACAACTATGTTGACATTGTTAGTACACTTTTTAATTATGAATTCAAGTTTTACTTTAACTTCTCATTTGCTTTCATAACTTTCGAGATATTGGCATCACCTTTCTTATTTTAAACGCACATCAAGGATGGGTATGCCACTATCTAGAAGATATTATTTTACTCTACGAAAACAATTTTTAAAATACGAATAAAACATAATCGAAGTGTGAATTGAAGTTTTCATTTGCTTTGTAATCAATCACTGCCTACTATGAAAAAACACTTTTCGCACATTTCGGTAATTTACTAAAAGAAGTGTAGCAAACCTTATATCGCTGAAAAGGGGAAAATAAATTTCTTACTTATTAACAGTTTCATAGCCATCCTTACTGTGCATATAAAATAAGAAAGTTTATGTCAATATTTTCAAAAGTATCAAAGCAAATGAAGATATAAAATCAGTTTTGAATTCTTCTTTAAAATGTGTTCTAATAATGTCAACATAGTTTGTTTCTAAGTACATACGATATTAATGGACTTGTTACGAGAAAACGAAAACCCTAAATTTTCGTTTGCGCATAACTCGCAAACTGAAACTGTTATTCAGCATTAGTGTGTGCAAATTTTCCCTAAACAGACCTCGTATGTGTTAAGATATCCGCGATTTTCCTGCTTAAGTTCGAAAAACAGACACCGTGTATATTATCGCATTGGATTCCACAGAATGTTATATATCCAATGGTATCAAATAAGTGATAATTCAATTATCAAACTTTTCAAATTTAACTTTAATTGTTTAATTTCAGTGTGCCATGACTGTACAGATCTATTCCAATCAACCAATGTAACTCCTGTAAAATCGAAATCACTTTGAAAACACTAAATTATGTTATCAATGACGAAAAAAGATTTCAAAATGGTTTTTGGGACGATTTTTCTCAAATATGATACTATTGTTATCAATGTACCATTCAGTACTACCACTTATAAGGAATCGTCTGTTATGTCCACTTTGCACGTGATAGAAATGCAACCGAAATGTTGGCTTATGTACCTGTGCTGTTATTGTATTCTTTAAAATTGCTGATAATTATTGTTAATTTCGTTCAAAATGTCGCAAAGGATGAAAAAGTGGGCATTATTGGTGGTCAATATTACTTTTAGAAAATATGAAAAGAATTTAGATGCTGCTACCAACCTTGACGCCGAACGATGTCCTGATTGACGATGCTGTCTTGTTTTTTTTTCAATAGCTCGAAAATCAATTCCTAAAAGAGTCCAAAAATGATCCCGGTTTGAAAGAAATGGATTTTGAAATTTTTTCGTAACTATCAATTAGTTGCACATTTAAATAAAATTTATGGGTAGATTTTTATTAATAGTAATAGTGAAAGCTACCTGGGTACCAATCTTATTTTAATTGAAAAAGATCTGTAAAGGGGTTTACACGAAACTTCCCTCGTTCGAATTACATCAATTTAAAAAATTTGAATTTTATCGATTTGCAGCCGCTTGCACAACTGAGCTACAACCGTGCACGAATTGTGCAAGTTTCTGCTGCGATATAATTACACTATACTATTTTGTCCCACTTGTAATGTTTACACCGTATATGTTAAGTCTCATCTTCGCCAATCATAAAGCCTAAGCTATGTACAAATTATTACTTTTATCTATTTCTTAGATAAAGCAAAAATAAACAAAATTTTAGCTTTTTTAAGGTGCTCACCCAATATATTTCTCTGATATTTTATCAGCTTCATGATATAAGCTGCATCCAAAATAGCGTCTTCCACTAACAAATAATTTGTGAGCTATACCGCCAACAGACAGACAGGCAGAATTGAGAAAACCTATTTTTCGTCATCCAGGAACCCTAAAACGTGAAGATCTGCAGAAATCTCGAAAGGTGAATTTTTAGCGATTACAATACTGCCTTCGTAATTTAGACGAGGGAAGTAAAAATTAAGATTCGTCTTAAAAACCATTTTGAAAAAATGCGTTTATTCATAAATCGTACATTGAATTGATAGTACTTCCGCTAAAATCGGAAGCGAAGAAAAATGTATTCTTATGCCGAAAAATTAAGTTTATGATATACATACCATGTGCCAAGTTGTAAAATTATATCTTCAAAAATTAAAAAAAAGTGTGGCGTGATCATGTTACACCTGGTATACTTTCGAGTGTCCTAAAAAATTTATTCATACTTTAAATGATTATAAATTCAGTATTCATTAGGGCATATCTAGGATTAGAACCTCAAAGGAAGATAGACAATAGAGTTTTGTTGGTTATCCCGCGTGCTCAAATTGATGGAGGTTTTAGTTGAGACTGATAACGCGGAGCAATGGAATCGCGGATCACGAACATTTTGGTTGAAATTTGAGCGGGCGCCATCTCTCTCAATGGCTGCACTCAACTCATTAACTGTGACCGATTTTGAGCTATAAATTGTATCTTTAATGGGGAGCGCGAGGAGTATGCAATGTTACCTCTACCCCCACTCCATATCTTAGACAAATGTTAATCAAGATAGGTCCTCACATTAGTCTAGTGGTGGGCAGGTGCTCGATCTTGCTGAAAATGAAAGTCCTTGGCATCCCTAAATTCCTGACGAACCATCAGTCACAGTGTTGTCAATAAATAATGGTCCAATTAAACCCCTTGCTAATAATCTACACCATACTACAGATCTCGGAGCGTTCTTCTGTAACATGTGGATTCTCAGATACCCAAAAGATCCAATTGTAGCGATTAATTGAGCGTTTACTATGAAGGAGGCCTTTTCGCTCCAAACAATCTTATTTGGAAACTCTACGCCCTCTCCACATTTTGCTCACACCACTCATAAAACTTCATTGAGGACGTGAATTAATGTTGGAATGTAACTTTTCCAATGAACGTGCTTCAAAGTGCGATGAACGCTGCTTCACGAGCCGCTTTACTAACAAATTTCTTAGGAGTTTTCTGGTAATTTCCCCGAAGCTCTCCTCTTTTCTTCTGCTCTTGGATGTCCACGGTCTTTCAGAACGTTACTTGTGGACGCCCTGAACAGTTGAACAGTTCTATCTGCTCCAAGCTGATTTCCAATGCGGGTAATGGTGAGTGACGTAGGTGGATCTGTTTGCAACTCCTTTCTAAACTGTCTTTCCACTTCAACTGAGTTCTTACACTTACATTTCCAGTAGCACTTTAGAACACATTTTTTTGAGAGTTGAGTCTAAGTTTAGCCGATATTTTCAAAAAGATTTGCCTAAAATAGAACCAACGTTAATGGAGTAATAGACTGTAAAAGTGTGCATACATTTTTATGGGACACCCTGCATTTTATCTCAAAAGTTACTTTATTTATTTGTTTTCTTTTTGTTTTATAAGGAAAAATTAACAGTTGGGATAATATTATCACAATTTGCATCAACTGTACACAAGTTTGTATGCAAATTTACAAATATATGGTGCAATTGATGATAATGTGTGTTTTAGAAAGTGGTAATTTTTTTAAGAGAATGGAGCATTCGTAGCGGAATTTGTAACATCATTACATTATCATCACCCAGCTTCTCAAGCCTGCAGCCGGACATAAACCTTCCTTGATTGCTTCCGTAGCTTCCTATTTTGTGTAATTTGCATCCAGTCTGCAGTCGTCGTGCCATCTTGTTTGAGGACGACCTCTACTTCTAAAAGCTTCGTGTCGTGGTATCCATTCGATTATATTTCTGGTCAATCTACTATATTCGTTTATTCTCCCAATGCGTTTCGACCGATTCCATTTCAAAGTGGCATTTTTTCCACGGCATCCACCACCTTCATTCGTCTACCTATTTCTGTATTTGGCACTCTATCGATTCGAACAACCCTAGCATTGTTCTTTCGATCGCATGTTGTGCTACTCTTATCTTATTTGCCGTTTTCTTAGTTAATGTTAGGGTTTCTGAGCCATAGCTTAAAACGGGTAATACAAACTTTGAATACCTTCCTCTTTAAATAAATTAGAAGTTTTAGATTTAAGGATATATTTCAGATTGCCAATCCTATTCTTCTGGTGAGCTCACACGTTTGGTTATCTCTACTGATAGGTACTTCGTGAACTAAGTATTTATAAGAGGTGGCCCCTTCGATTTGTTTGCCATCGATATAAATGCCCCAGCAATTATTACGTTTGTTATCACTTGTATTTTTGAGATGTTGATCTTCAGGTCTATTTGTTGAGAGGCTTTGTTCAATTGTTCAACCATTTTGCTGACGTTATTGACACAGTGAGATATTAGAACTATGTCATTTGCATATCTCAAATGACAGAGAATTTATAACATTGTGCTTTATTTTGAATACCACTTTGGCGTAACTTTAAAGCTTTACTGATGGAACTGCATTTATAAAGTTTAATTGAAGCTAATGAAAGTTAATCCTTGTCTAGACCTTCACATGTAATATAGATAAATCAGACTTTTTTGCTCTAAATATTTGCAGTAGAAGGAATAATTCCTATGTTGAATTTAACAATCCAATTTTTGGTTTTCAGCTTGAGTGATATGTGAGAGGTGTTAATATAGGTGCACTACATACATATATTCAAACATGCATACATACATATAACCCTGTTCTCTTATATCTTGCGTTATCTAAGAAGGTTGTTAATAGGGTTGATCTTTGCAAAACTGGTCATTTCTTTTGTTCTTGGCTAAGTGATTTATCGTTTCTTATCTCATCCCTTGGTGCAACCCCCTTGATTCGTGTGAGGACGTGAATTTCTGTTAATACCCAAGACTCATATGTTAAGGCTGCTATAAACCAAATTGGAGGATCTTTATATTGAGTTATTTAGACACTTCTCCTTTGCTTAAAAAATGTCTTAAAATGCATCTTCTTTATTTTCGACTCTATATACTGCATCTGTTTTTAATTACAAATCATCGACATTTAAAATTCTGCCTGTATTCTTTTACTTCATTATGATTTGTTGCTCTTTTCATATTTTTATTATTTACTCTCGGGTTTTTAGCATCTATGCTCATGCTTTGTATTTTCTCATTCCATATTTGCATACTTGTCTTCCAACTACTAAGTATTTGAGCTTTCTATAATTTATCTTTATACGAATTCCTCTCTCTAAAGTGTTTTTAATTGTATTTTAAATAGCTTGGATGAAAAGCAGCATCCTTGGCTTCATTTTGTTTGATGCGAAATACAGGATGGTATATTTTTCGCCCAGATCTAATTCTATAATGAGTGTCTTCCACCAATTTCCGCAACCTTTTTCCAAAGTTATTTTATAGATCTTACTTGCCACACACTACTCTACTACTACTACTACATATGCTTGGCATTTATTTGTATGTGATTTCATGCCCCTTTATTTTTTTTAACAATTTTTCAGTTATATTGTATCCAACCCTTACTTTCCCCATATTCAAATTCGTTATTGTGTTCTTTATTTCTTCCATTGTTATACGCTGCCGTAATATATTTAATGTAAACTACGATTTATAAAGGTACAATGGAAAAGTCCTCATATAATTCTTAGTAATTCTTAACGTCGGATAATGTATTACACACGTGTTTTTACAATAGACAACTTACTTATTAGTGTAATTGCCAGAACAATGCAATTTCTTCTAAATTGCTTAGAGAAATAAAGCAGCAACAGTAACGTTTACACAGTTTTTGCTTTTTATATAATGGTACCTCTTAAAATGTGGAAGTACACTTTTGAAGGCCATTTAGAATCGTATTATACTAAATGGAAGTAGCGGAAGTTTTAAACACGTCGTTTTTTTGTGAATATGAGGAAATTATTATGTCCACTAAAACATATACAACGCGCTTTTTAGAAAATGCAACATGATACTTGATAAGTATTTTTTATAATAGGTTATTTCACAATAAAAAACAACTCTCTAGACTAGACGATCTGTCAGAATTTGTTCCGGTAGTTTCGAGAGAAGTGCACATGAGTGTATGTTTATCTATTCTCCGATTTCTTGACCTGATTATTAATCGAGTTAGTGCAGGGACCAATTCTGTTTCTGCACAACGTATATTTCATGAGTGAAAGTAAAGGAGCAGCTAATTACAACTCTGCTCGCATCAACACGTCTTAAATTCAATTTCTATTCTCGATCTAAGCGTCTGAAGGATCAGAGAGAAGGTTGGCCTGTTACGTAGCAAGTTTATAACCGGAAAAAGCGTTTAAGATCGGACATTTTATCATCCGTCGAAACGAGGACATGTCATTGCTGGATTTTCTGGCCATAATTTTTCTTTTTCCCGTGAACGAATTACGCAAGATGCAACTAAACGCGGCTGCTTTTTAGCTCGGTTTCCGGAACGATGAGAAACGTTTCGTAACGTTGGCCCTGCAGCACAAACGAATTTGGTTTGTGCCGGTTTAATACCTCTACTATAAAATTACCGGTTAAGAGCTTATGGCTGCTTAAATGTACGTGCAGAATTGCAGGAAATAGTTTTCAGCAAGTTCTTACAACTGGCGATTAACAAAGAGATGTTAAATGAGAGTGTGGCTGAGAGAACGTTCATTGATAATTGTAGAACAAACGCAAATGGAGAAACAGGAATATTAAAGAACTGGGTTTGGTTATATTTCCGTCCGGCTGCATAAGTCGGAATTTAGTAAAAGTTCAGTCCATTGATTTAAAGATAAAAGACTTCAATGCGACATTTTCATAGAATTAACCCGTAAGTTTACAGCTTTTTTTAAAAGCAATTCTTGTTCATTTCCGGGAAAGTTTAAGGATACCTGTATCAAGATGTTGCTCCAAATCAAGAAAAAATTCAATTAAACGTCCTATACATTTACCGTATCAAATTAAATTGAAATTTAGTATAAATTAGCTCTATTGCATTCACTTTTATACAACCTATTGTGGAATGAAATCTTCTTATAAGGTACACCTATGTATAAATTGAGTTCCGTTTCATTAATCATAGCAATCAAGCATCAAAACCGCGTAACTAGGAAGTGGCATATAATCAAAAAATAGCAAGCAATATTGAAGATTGAGTAACACTTTAGAGTTTTTTGTAGAGAAAAACGAGTATAATGTCATTTTTAAGTCGGTTTTTATTTATAAACTTGCATTTGTCCATATAATATTAACTTTTATATTCTAAATATGAATCTGTAATTCATTTTTATATTAAAATAAAATTTGTGTTTGAATTTCCATTAGATGATATCAATATTTCATGATTAGAAACTCTTAATGTGGTAAAAATTCGATACACTGGGATCATCCGAGTGATCGCCCTTGGGGGTGGAAAACACAATGACGGTTGTCCCGACTCTCGAAGATCCCAAGGGGGCTTTTGGGGGTAGAAAAGTACCTTCGGGATTCCCGCTTTAAAAGTTCTAGGTGTGGTTTTAGCTTATTTAAGTTAGTTGCAGTTTTTGTTCGTGTGTGTTGTAAACATCTAATTATATGAATGCACAATATACGGCATATAACTGTTTATAGATAAAGAAAAGAAGGAATCAAACTATCCCGCAAAAGTCTTATTTTCTGAGGTCAAATATGCCAATGTGTTCAAACTTCACCTTATATTTACTTTAACTTCTAAAAACCTTGTATTTAAGAATTTAAGATAAACCCAATTTTAGAATTGTTTTTTAGTTATTCATTGTGTTTTTTATGTATGGTTATCACGGGGATAAGTGAAAAATTCATTTACAATGACGTTCTTCTTTAATAATGTAATTTTTATACAAAACTAAAAAAAATGGTCCCATTAGTACCCATTAGTATAATAATTCAAAATAATTCCTTTTTTGTGAAGTCAAATAGTAACTATTGCTTTATTTATTCTTATTTTGAGTAGAATGTCTATTTTATTAAATTACTTAAACTAATTTCTATGTGGTTGTACATGCATTATGTGTCTATCCGGGGATATATCACGATACTAAATTTTAACTCTATAGATAATTTTCTAATTATTACTATACTATGTGGGCACATACGACGGCCGACTAACTGCAGACAAAGACGGTTGGGTTCTAATACGAAATATTAAGTCGCTTATAATTGTCAAGGGCACCAAAGAGCCTTTAATTATGACAAATGTGCCCAGATAGAAGCAAGAATTCATAAACTCAAAAAAGAAGGAAGTCGATCGCAAGATAATCTGGACAACGAATCATATAGGAACAGAGTCGGAGGGTAGCAGTAGCAAAATAAGACAAGTAATATTAACAAATATGTATAATAGCCAAGTATCAACAAATGCATAAAATATCCGGTTATGTGGTACCTATATATAAACGTTTAATTAAATAAAATAGCATCACTACTCTAGATATCACAAACCCTCCAGCATAAACTGGCTAACTGAAACATAAATACAAGAAACAATTAAGTGTATGCATACAATACAGCTTAGGTAAAATAGACAAACTGGATTGCTAAGTTAAGGATTTGATATCATGATTTAAAGCAACTTAAGCTTTGGGAATACTCATCCTGTCGCAATAACAAAACGCAAGATGCAACCTAACGAGAACCAAATCCAAGATTATCGCACAATAACAAAGTGAAATTCGAAGAATCGTGAAGGGATACTGTCGTAGCCGTTGGCAGATCGGCATAACAATAACTGCAATTTAAATTGCGCTGGAAATGGGTTGGTTTTAGGACGAGTCGTGATAGGACTCCACCCCAAAATTCGTAAGCATGAAACAGCTAATATTTATAGTGAAAAACTTAAACGGTCGTTCCCTCGATGTGATTTCTCCTTGATTAGAATCTTAACTCTTGGTGATAGCAACCAGCTCAACGCCGGCATCTGAGTCAATGTTGGCAGAACTTCGGAATGAAGCTCGATAAAATCTACTCATCCAAGGAGGTTGTTTAACTGGACAGCAATATCACCTGACGGGACCAGCAAAGCATAATGGCAGCTGTGGTAAAGTGGCGGCGGCAGAAACTCTAAAAGTAGTGGCTACCGATAGCTGCTAACAGTGGCGGCTGAAAATTTCTGGAAAATCAGAAAGAGGCCTTTAAAACCATAAAGCAAGCAGAACCGCTACAGGAAAGTTTGTCCAGAATTTGGATCACGTAATGTAAACTCCAGCAAACTCGAGAGCCTAATCCGTCATCTTGACGAAGGAAAAATTACTCCTAAACGTCGCTTCCGAACAAAAATCCACCCTAAAGGCGAGGGTCAGTAGAAATCATCCTCACTTCTAGCACGAGGTGATCGAAACGAAACAGCCAAACTAGATCATAAGAAGCGATCAACTCGGAGAGACTTGCTTGGTTTACAGCAAAACTGAAAAGAAGCTTGAGTGCATACTTCTAGCACAAAATAAAGAACCTTCGGCTGACAAGATAATACGACGCGCGAAATATTAATCTTCAGCGCTAAAGAGATTTCGAACAGTAGCAAGTTTGGGTGTGTATTAATAAAACTATTTAGGAGTTTCCATGACTTGAAAACCATATGTCTTCTCTTAATTATGAGTTCGAGCATGGCATAACATGGCAACTGATAGTAGATGCACTAAATCCAGACATGTGTTCAGTAAATCATAATCAATGCCAAACTTAATAGTTTTCAGAATTAAACGCATTTCAACCTTTACGTCCGATTTTTAAAAAATTGCTGCCCCAAACAAGATGTTTTATATAAAGAGAGTCTAAGTTTTTGGAATATTCAACTAGAATTGTCGAAAATTTGCACTCTAAAAATTACGATAAAAAACGTTCCTCCACCCTTGAATAAACTACTGCTCCTGAACCTCATACCAACTTTTTTTCAATTCCCCAAAAAAATCCCCTAGATATACGAAGTTAACCCAAAGTGGGCCTATTTGTATTATTTTAATATATTTCAGTTGTACGTTTTTAATTATTGGTACCCTTCTCAGCTGTAGTTCCGTTACGATGCAAACTGATGTTAATACAAACTTGTTTGCTCATTTCCATGAGTAGAATATGCTCCTGAAGTTCAAATTTTTGTAATAGTCTGTTTATAAGAATGTAATAAAAAACAGCTACAAGCACATGAACAAAAAAGAAAAATGATTGAAGCACAATAGAAACACTAGCCAACAGTAGTAGCGGTAGTAATATACATCGGAATGAGAAAGACAAAAATGCATAAACAGTCAGTTTAGATGACAAAAAAGTGACCATGGGACTTCAAACTATGTATTTAGATATAAAGAAGAAATTATAGGAAATGACAGAAGCGTGAAGGTCTTAAGATACTCGTACACATTTCGTATGACTTAATTAATGCAGACATAGAACAAAATCAACAAAGTTTTTTTTTATGCTGCAGTCGCTTTGTCTTTCATATGGTAAGAAATAATAAGATAATTTGAATAATTTTGCTGTAATCTTTATGAGTCACAGTTGACAGTTGAAATCACCTTCATATAACTCAGTTGAAAAATGCCAAGTCATCAGTTCTATAAAAAGGTCTTTCTTTCCTTATTAAGGTTGTAGGAATAAATGCCTGTTCCGTCCTCATACATACCTCCATAATTGTTTCAGTCTTCCTATGTTTCTTCCACCCTTTGTTATATAGTTCAATATCTGATTAGAATGTCTGGGTCCTTGCAACTTTTTCTATATATTATGTTTCCTCTAGCGTTCTCTATAGTTTATTATTGTATCATTTATATTTTCTACTCCCAATTCTTCTCGTATCAGTTTATTCATAAAGTGACCTCTTTATTATTTTTTTTTGGGAATCCTGTATCTTGATTTATCCTTTGAGATAAAGACTCATATTTCTCTAGCATGTACCATTCTGGTCTTTCTGTGCTCATGAAGAAGTGTTAGGAAAACAAGAAATTCCTAGCGAGTGGAACAATGTGGCGATTATGTTGATACATAGAAAAAGAACAGCAGAATTAAAACACTGCCGCTCAATTAGTTTAATATATCATCTCTACAAATTACATATGCAAACAATCTCCCATAGAATTGGAAGCAAATTAGGTGTGTATCAATAAGCAGGTCAAGCGGAATAAGCAATAGCTTAAAAAAACGATCACATATAACGTATAAAATTTGTGATAGAAATAAAACGAATCTAGCATCACATTAATATTGAGGTTGAACAATTGGCACGTTGTGACACCCATGTTTTATCCACTGGTTATCCACCGGTGACAATAAATATCATCTCAAAGGATGACTTATACTAGTCTAGAGCGGCATACGGAATACCATCCAAATTGATTCAAGTGTTTTATTGTGATAAGTAAAATTACTTTTAAAAAGAATTTTGAAGAGGACTGCTGGCTTAACGATACGTATTGGGAGTAAGTTGAGTTAAATTTTCTTATTTTGAACATATCAAATGCTATTAATCCATATTTAAATTATAGAATTACATTCAGGTTTGAAAAGGAACTATAGAAAGCAGTTGATGTGGTAATATTTTTGAAAATAGAAACAATAGTTAGCTAACAGCAAATTTTGTATTTTAGTTCGTAGTCCGCTTACAAATCGAATACCTTACTACAAAAATGTTCGTAAATATCGAACTCGCAACACCAAATCCAATCAAATAGTGAACTTGTAGTTTTGTTGCATAAAAAACCAATTAATGGAATATTTATTCCGAATATAACACACATGCAATGATTTAACGCTTTTTCCACATGAAATTTCTCTTAATCGCAGACAAATTAATGAGTTCTAATAAATCATGAATTAAAGAGCACAAAAAATTTAAAATGAAATTCTATCCCAGAAAGTAAAAACTGTTAGTTACGACATGTTGCGGTAATGGTCTGGATTAAACTGGCTGTAGGATTTAGTGAAAATAATTTACATAAGTTGAGATCCTTATTGACTATTAAAATTAAAGCAGCGTAGCTAAGTTTTTTCCTTCTCAATTAATCAGTGACAGCATTATGGCATTGAAGGAAAAGTTATGGGCTAAAATTGTACGTACGTAACAAAATAATTGCAGGAGTGTGCTTGATATCGAAATTAATTTTCTATAATTTATTAGCTTGCGCTTCCACGGTTGATCAACAGAAAACCAATGTATGTAGCGCCAAAATTCCACTCTCATAAGCCGGAAATCTTTCCATAACCAATTTACCGGTTGTGCAACTACAACAACCTCAATCGTTTATAGTACATGATTATGCGTGTACTACAAGAGATGTACCGAGAAATTTTGAATTGTAATGCTGACCGTAGCATAAAATGATATTCTGCCCGTTACAAAACAATCAGAGCGTGAGAGGATGCGCTCAATTGTAATAAAATTAGATCAGGCATTATTTATTGCCGATGGAACCTTTCACTTCAAATGCATTTATTTCTGCTTCAGTTTGTCATGAGCATCCACGATCTTTTTGTGGGGGAAGGTCGAATGAATATTTTGCTAGAAAGTGCTTTCTAATAACTGCTCGAATTGGACATTTTAATGGGGCATAAAAGAGAGGTATTTAGAAGTAAATAGTCTAATTGTGGGAAAACCTTGTTTGAATTAAAGTGCACTTTAAAGAGGTTCACAACTTGTACCTTTCTATTACAATAGAATCATTACTTGCATTAAAAGTGATTGAGCAAGAAAAAATAATAATAACGCTGTAATTATAATAATGTAGATGAGAGTTATTGCATACGAATTTTAACCATTACGCACAATGGTAACGTGTCTATGAATATGGAACGAAAACGTGTAGAAATTGTGGTAGTTCAAACTATCAAAGGAAACCGTCTGTGTTGTAAAACCGTATTTATAAGGAAATGATGTAAAATTAGAAGGCCTCATTTAAATTTACCGGAAAGCTGTTCGCATAAACACCATACTAGTGTCTAGAAAGGATAAACTACTTGGTTTCATCATTCTTATTTTGATACAAGTGTACAAAAAAAATAGATATGTTTACAAGGTTTAGCTACTATAAGCAACATAAAGCTAAATATATGCATAGAAAAAGTTTTTAAACGACGCATCTCTAGTTCTGGTGTTGTGAAAATGGTTATTAAAACATTTTTAATGTAAGTGGAGAATGTTTTGCAATTTACAGTAACGCTGGTTTTAAATCATAGAATTTGAAACTAAATTGGCTTACACTGAATAACTTACGTTCTCTTCTAGAACTATATACTCCAGTCAATATTAATTAATATAATAAGAAAACACAAATGCTAAACAATCGATTACAAGAATAGAACAAATATAATTGGACCAGTTTTTGGAAACTTTGCAAACCCGAGACTTTTATTGTTATTAAAATATTTTATCTTCATCAGTGTTGTTATAGACTCTTAACCAAATTAATTTTAGTATCGTTAAGAGCTTCATTACCGCACTCTTTTTGTAAAAAGAAATACAGTGAACCAGAATTTATTGATGAAGATAAAATATTGAACAACACACGTTTGCTTATGGCACTTAACGAGACTCGTTTGATTGCCGCAAAACTCGGCTCACCGCCTCGTTTTTGGCAATCAAACTCGTGTCGTTAAGATGCTCATAATCAAACTTGTATCGTTAATATCTATAACGAGCTTCTATAAACGTTGTATGGCTGAAATAAATGGCAATAATGGTTATGTTCTCTAATAAGTGGTAAAAGTTCTCGCAAAGTACTACATGTATCTTTTAATAGAAATATCTTAAATTTGAAAACGTATTAATTGTCACAAAGAAAGATTGCAGTTTAAGTTTATTGTATTCTAAATCATCTTATTCAAAGATCGTATAATAAGAATCACACATTTACAATAATATGAAGCATAGCCTATACACCATGCTCAAAGTAATTCCAAATAGGATAACTTACATTGTTCATTTTTATTGGTACAGCTCTAAACGGTATTTTCTCATTTTTATAATTACCTTTATACAATCTTGCATAACTTTATTCTTATTTGTTTTGTAATCACTATATTAGGAAAACCACATACTTAGAGCTGGCTTTTTTCGAGATATACCGAAATTAAAGTGAATATAATATATACAATGTGCCCATGGAAATATTAAAATGTTGGAGTACGAACACTACTTCCTCGGTTTTGCTCTTGCTAGACTCAACTTCGGCTGGCAAAACCTTACAAATCGATATCTACCATAAAAGTAATTTATAAAAAGCGTTTTCTTTCATGCAATTATTTTTTGTTACTTATGGCAGTTGTCTGAAATTGAGATTTGTTTGCATAAAATTGTTAATATCTCCAAAACAGTTGATGCTAGACCAATAGAATTTTATGTAAAAATATATACAATTTTAATGCAAAACTTTTAGTTTGGGTCGCCAAACTTTTCTGAGCCATCCTGTATAATCAAATATATGTTAGTAATATGCAACGCCTTCGTACCTACAACTTTTATATCAGCGATTTTTATGTAACTGTTAAAGTTTTAGTAATATCTTCATCCCCCGTGGTTGCCAGATCCTGTATTTACAGTCCCAGATTGATTTAGTCCAACAATTTTATGGGTGCTATAGTACTATAATGGGAATGGTTAATTTTTGTAAAACAACAGTCATGAACAGCGGCCTTCGCAATAGCCGCGGTGTGAACCGGTTCATTGTCGTGCAAGAACAACAACAACAACACTCTTCGAGCCAGCCTCCAGTGTCGTTTTTCCTTTATGGCTTCACGCAATCTATGCAGGAGAAAAGCATAATATATGCCACCGACTGTGGTATTACGTTCTTTGAAATACATTAATAAAATGCCATGCCCTGATTTTTTATGTTGGAGAGACCTTCGCTCTTCTGCAGGGTGCCTCTCCCTTATAGCGTCACTCCATCGACTCCCTTTTGCTTTCAGGCTCATATTATAAAACTCTAGTTTCATCACTGGTAGCAATCGAGTCCGGAATGTCTTATTCCTTCTCGTGGCAGGGGTTTAAAAACTGACAAATGCATCATCTCACGTTCCTGTTTTTGAACAGCGAAGAGAAGATTGGGGAGCCATCATCTGAAGATGATTTTTGTTCAGACTATTATAGTACTCTTTGAAAGACTCAGCCTTGGAGTAATATTGAACGACAATGGGCCATATGAATAAAAGAATCACTCAGTACCTTTTCTTCGATGATGGAGATTGTTTCTGGTATCAGCACATCAATCGGGCGGTCTTCAATGGGCATACCTTCCACAGATTCGAGACTAACACGCATATTTCTTACTCCGTATTTTACTGTGGCGGTGTGGTGTACGAATGTGACATATTATATTACCGTAAACATCATCTAATATTAATTTCGACTGGTGCTTGACCTTATTTGGAAAGAAACTTTATAACACTTAGATACTTGATTTTAGATTTTTTCAATTGTGATGCGCCGATGACAAACAAGGTTGTCAAAGTTTTACTGCAAACCATTGAAACTTTCTATGGCCCATTGCTTCTCCCTCATTTAGTTTTTGCCATCGATGTTCTCTTTTTCGTTGTTTTTGTGGTATCTATTCTTTTAGGTAGCTTCCCGTGGGCTATTCGTTGAAGATGACTGTAACATATCAATTGCGGACAATCTACTTCTTTCATGATAGTATCTTCTATACCCATCTGTTGTCGGATATCACCATTCCTTATTCTGTAATTCCCTATATTTCAGATTCAAACAATAAGCTAATTTTTATCATTGTTTCGTAACTATTGTATTTTCTTCTTCTAGTTATTTGCTTAATCCATAAATTCCATTTAGACATGCCGTTCATCATCTTCGTTCTAGCTCTATCATCTGTTCCAGTGTTATCAAATATTGTTCTTAGATATGTATTGCAAAGCATCATTGTTCGTACTTTTTCGACATGTTGATGTGGTATTGTAACTCAATGATAGTCTTGCTGAGTTTTGGATTAATCTAATCTGCATAATTTCAAATGGCAGGAGTGGTATGTTCGATAATTGACTATGTTATTTTATTTCAATACAGAATTAGTAAGAAATCTAATTTGAAATAATTTTTAAATACAACATTCAGTAGATTTAGACAAAGTGACAATAATTCTTAAAAGAGGTTCCGATCATTAACTGATATTTGAAAGTGAAATATGAATTGTTACTTCGTTTAAATAAGATGTGATTACAGTTAATAAATAATATTCAGAATGCATAATGAAGCAAATTACAGTATAGTTTGTAATAATCAAACAACAAAGCTAAAAAGATATTTAAGAATTAAATTATTATGAAATGTCAAAATGAATTACAATTATTTGAATATCTTCAAATCCAGTAAGTGTTTGACATAAAATTTGGAATAGCATTTTACTATCGGAATTGATAATGATGAAACATAACAATGAAAGAAAGTTGTGAGAATTTTACAAATAATTTTGTATTGCTGCAAATAATAACTAATACTTACCATTTTATTTAATTATTCGAATTAAAATAATTACATAATAATTGAACATCAAATGAAAGGGGAAAGAAAATTATTTAGGTTTCGTAGTCTGGAAGTACATGACGAGGTAAAGCAAACGGTAAACACAGTCTAGAGGTGGACACATTTGGAGCATTTAAAGTGGATGCAGTTGAAGGTAGAACTCAGATGCATATCGTAGCAGTTTGGGGTCCACTTTCAGCGTTCACAGGAGGTGGTGACTAGGGTTTTTCGGTTCCGGGTACCCGGACTCGGAAGCGCCGCGTCCAACTGAGTTCTACCCGGACTCGACTGGTCCGAAAAGCCCGAGTCTTTCCAAACCATAGTGGTAACATCAGAAAGTTGCCAGAGGTATGCAGTTGAGTCGCTCATAGTTGTAAGGGGTTGGTATATGTAGTTGCCAGCAATAGAAGATGAGCGTCGGCGTAATTGATCATCCAAGGTACATGGAGGAGGATTGTACCGCGGTCGTGTACTGCTGCAGAGTTTTGGAGCAGTAGTGCAAAGTAAATAAGGGGAACCCTATAGTTATATATTAATAATAAATAAAAAAGTTAATAAATGAGCAAACTAACAATAATAATAAAGAGTATTTACATGTTTAAATACTATTAAAGCTGTCTCACTGTAAAAGTACTGTCTTAGCTTGTTTTTAGGTTAAAAATTAGCTATTGGTCAAATATCATTTGATACAATTCATATTGAACCAATTAACACTGAAAACAAAATTACTATATAATTTAAAAAATGCAATAATTTGAACCTATCCTGAATAAGAGTCGATTTTTCTACTAGAGCTAGAAAAATTTAATCTGATATTTAGTTAATTAATTAGATAAAGGGGTACATTATTAATTAGTTGAGAAACGTTTTAAAATTCAAAATAAATGATTGAAATTGAAAATAAAAGTAAAATATGAACAATCGGAATTCTAATAATTGCAATGATTATCATAGTTTAAATATGCATACCACTGCAGTATATTATAAGCCACCTTTATCTCTGGCGACTTCGCCTGATTGTCGGCGAATTGTATGGTACACAGATTGTCCCAGTGTTTTAGTAACACAGCAATGAGTGCAACAACAACACACTATAAGAAATAAACAAACCAATAAACAAATAGCTTTTTTTTGGTGCGGAATTTAAACATCTATGGTTACTATACTATTTAATTTAATATGTTTGACATAATAAATTGTAATTTTTGTGACTCGTACATCAATAACCAAAAAGGGTACAAAATAATAAATACCGCTATCAAGAAAAATCAAGTGCTGTTAAGTATGTTGATCTCGATGTTTAGAAAATTGCTCCTCTTGTGGTAATTAATGATTAAGGAAACATATTATTAAGGTATTTTTGTACCTCACCTATGTTATGCTCGGGACAGCCGTTTTGTTGGTAAGAAATTTGCTTAAAGTCAATTGGAAGTTGTAATGAAGGTATTATGTGGTTTTGCAACATATTTCAATATCTGGCTCAGCTGCTGTAATCCATTTGAATATGCGGAGTCTCACAAGACCAAAATCTAAGGGATGGCCGATTGTTTCTGTCAAATAATGGAAATGAGAATTCTTCTAAGAAACAAATCATTGGAATAAAAGTATCGTCATTATTTACAATTTGCGTAATATCCTAGAACAGCATTATTCTTACTCTATCTTCTTGAAGGATCTGTTGGTTGGTACTAGGTATTTTATCAGAATGACGGAGTCCTTATTAGTACCTATTTCTTCAGCAATTTGTTGGCAAGACTTGGAAGAATTTAGCTCTACATGTTATTCTTGTTGAACATTAATGTGATTGCCGTTTATTGGATGGGATTTTCTACATTTAGCAAAAAATCCACTTTCTTCAAAATGTTTTACTGCCCTCGACATTGTTTATGAAGATGGTAAAGGATGCATTTCAAATGCATTTACGAATAAATTATAATTGTGGGTGATTAAATTGCCGGCAGAAATTTATGTAATTATTTGTATTTCTTCTTCTAGTGTGTAAATCATTCTAATAAAGTGATTTTATTGTAAATTATTTGAAAATTAACTATAATGTGACATCCATTCTAATTACATTCAATTTAATAATATCCATGGATACATAATTTGCCGTCCCCAAATCCTATACAATTTCTTTATCTTTGATCTACCATCCTTGTTATACTCATTTGGCAAAAATATAGAAACCCCTTATGCAATTCCTTGGCGGGGAACGGTTTGGAGAGTGGTTTTATAATTTTTACTCTTGATGTTGAATTTTTACAAAGATTTTGTAGAGCTACAATAAGCGTACACTTTAGTTTTCACTCTTGTAGTATTTACCACAGGTGTATTATAGATATACATATTATCGTACGCCTCAGTGAAACAAGTGAGTTTTTTGATTTGGTGCACTGTTTTTTCTCTATTATTTGTTTCACACAGAAAACATTCTTCGTACAGGATCTACCGGTTTTGAACCAAACCCATTCTGTTTCTCTAAAATGTCAATTATACAAGAAAACTATCCAACTAGGTAATCAATCAATAAAGCGAAATACTAAAAATTTTCTATCGTTGCCAAATTTAGAGCTGTGCCAATGTTTTCAATTCTGTGCAAGTTCTTTTCACATATTTTTTTGTACAAAAGAGGCAGAGTACATGAAGCGTTTTCGATTTTCCAGCTGCTATCAGCGCCTTCTTTAATTTAGAACCTCAAATGTACTAGAAATAGGGTTTGGATCAAGCAAGAACATAATCTAGATTCTCGTATTCGTATTCATACCTAAACTTTTTTACTCATTTACACCTATAATACCGTTTTCTCGTTGATACGTTGTAGATACAGAGCGAATTTTAACTTAAAAAGAATTCACAATTCTATGTCAACAAAAAGCATGCTATAGAAGTACAGATTAGGCAAATTTTATTGTTTTCAATGGTTACTGCGTTCAAGTTTATTTTTGATCTCTCTGTATATCGAATGAAAGATATACGATTCTGAAAATATCGATATATTCTTCTACGGCTGTATCGATACACTGATACATTATTATATCGATATGTCGAAGGTATCAATATGATCAATATTTGTGAAATATTTCAATATATTCCCTGTTTCATTAGTATAGAGTTGCATATAGATTTAAAGTACAAAACGTTCGAGGTTATAATTACAGATTACAATTTTGTTTCCAGAAAAATTATTTCAAGTGCCTCCCAGCGTTTTATATTATATGTATACAAATGACAGATTATCACAATAGGAATTATGATTCAGAAGTTTGTAGATAGTGAAAAAATATAACGTTATACACCATTAAACGTTCGTATTTAGAATATAGCTTCAAAGTGTATTTTTTTTAAATATTACTATTCTAAATATTAACCCATATTTTTTTGTTTTATATGAATATGTAAAAGGTACTACTATCCTATTGTATTTTATCATGCTATTACCTATTGCTATATGTCAATGTTAAGTACTCCAATACCTCCTTGTAATATAAATAGAAGCTAAGTTATACAACTCATAAATATGAAACACAGACCTAATTTTATTAATAGTTTCAAATTAAGTTGCGTTGATTATATAATTCCTTCTATGGAAATTAAGTTAACCATCCTTGAATTTTAATGCAGTCGACAGGAAGTTGTCAGATATACAAGATTATTGTTGTTCTGGTCGGCTTTATTTACTAATAAAAAGTTTATTGTCTAATAAGACCAAAAGCTATATAACTGCGATAACAGTGAATGTATTGCGCTCATTAACATAGTTTCTTCATGCATGTGTAACACAGACCTACATAAACAACACTGCTCCGCAGGTTGTAAACTTGTGATGTACCAGCATTCAAACGAACACATATCAGAGGTCGCGTTTGCAATAATTAGCTCTACTTTTGTCGAACAGTTCCACCGGGCGACCTTGCATGCAAAGGTGCAACTCTGCATGGAAATAAAACCGGCATGATTGAACCACGCGGAGAGAGTAACAGTAATTTGAAGAAGAAAGTAAAAGTTGACAATCGTGAATTTCATATGCAGGAAAGTTGGCCACGTGAACATTCCAAAAGCAGACTGCTATTGTCAAAATGCCGTTACGTAAGCTCCTTATGCAACTTTCGTTGACGCCGAATTTATTGGTTCTTGAATTCTTAATTCGGACTTTTCAATAAGTCTTCGGTGCTGCTTCCTGAATGGACTATTTGTGTTCCAAGTCCAAGCATTGGCACGTTGAGCAATGGTTACATTATATTTAGAGTGATAACATTTGGTTCCAAGAGCAAAAGTATTTCCGGATTGCAAATGTTAGTGATCGAATTCCAAGAGCTAACGGTAACAATATACTCATGAATTTAATGGCAGTTCCTAACCTACGGCATCTAATAACTTTTGTAACGGGACAGTTCCTAGCTAGCCTACTGCATTGTATTAAACTATTTACATTTTCTACTTTTATTTAACATGTATGCATACATAAATACATGATAGAACATTTAGTTTTCAGCAGAATGTAGAAGTAGTCGTAATTAATCACTAAAAGAACAATATATATTTGCCACATCGTCCTTCTACGTACTTCGCATGACTCTACAATGTAATTAAAGGGTCCTAAAAACCATGAAAATTATCGTTGCCTTCACTACAAAGATTACTTGCTGTGTAGCCAGGACACATTGTTCTTTGAAGTTTGCATGCAAATTAAGACGAGATTAATTTGCTTTTGGGCGGCTGGTGATAATATAGTTAAAACTATTGTTTGTCCTTCGTGTGAGTTTGTAGCAAACCAGTATTTAGTACACAATGCAATACTCTATTGTAATTCTAGTAATATGGGCTGTCTGTTTTGATAACACGTTTTAAATGCGCAAACGTATAAATAGATACATACATTGAATGAAACCTTGACATGCAGTAGTTATGGAGATTAGTTAATCGCTTGTCAGGATTTATAGTTTTTAATTTTACCACCAAGTGCACTTTCATTGAAAAATCTCTGTACATAAATAAATTTGCGGACTAAGAAATGGAAGATCAGTGAGAAATAAATGTTCACACTTTTTCTTCTTCTAACGGTGCCTATCTTCTATTGATGTTGGCGATCACATTGACCCATCTGACTTTATTTACCGCTTCTCTAAATAACTGTCCATTGCCTCAAGTTATCCAGCCAGGAGATGCGTCTTCGTCCAGGGCCTCTTTTTCCGTTAATTTTGCCCTGTAGGATTAGCTGTTGTAATCTATACTTCGGGTTACGCAAGATATGTCCTCTGAGAATTTTCTTTTCTTTCTGAAGTCGCTCGAAAATCGTGGCATTAGAAATGTGATATACATATGAAATTCTTAACATCCTCCGATAACACCACATTTTTTAAGGGTTAGGTGGCAGAGCAGGCAGTAGTTATGCTACTGGTTGAACCTCGCCCTAATATATTTCTTACATAATTCTGTGTAAATATTGAGAGGTGTACTTAGTTAATAAATGCAAATTATTATTATTATTATTATTTCAAATGCTTCCAGGAGTTTGCAAGCAGCATCTGTAAGGCTCCAGCTCTCTGATCCGTAGAGGAGTACGGAGAAGATGTAGGTCTTCAAAACTCTGATTTAATCGGTTAAAATCACCTCTTGCCTTTTCAATACGAGCTCTTATTTCGCAAGTGCGATCGCAGTTATTACTTATGGTGCATCTTAAGTAGCTAAGCTTCTCTACTTTATCTAGTATCGTAAATTGTTGACACAGAGTGGGAAAAATATGTAGATGAGGTGGACAATACAGTGTATCTGAGATAAGGGGGGCTAGTATGGTAATTTCGTTAATAGTAAGAGATACAAATTTGGTTAAATAGGAATAAAAATTTGCGTTAATTAAAGGACTAACCACCTAAATCCTAGAAATTCTTAGTATAATTTTTCGTTTTTAATCTTAATAAACATAATTTTTAGAGTTTTAATTCTATTTTTGTCTGGCATCAATATTAAAGTTGGAGCGAGACTATCAAAAGTTTATTTAATAATGTAGAGGGGTGAGTTAGATTAAACGGCGAACCAACAGAACACTTCAACATGAACAAAAGAGTGAAACAGTCGAAGTAATGAACAAAAGCAACAATGTATGACTAAAATGAAGATTGGAACTAGACGAATGCAACCGGTGTGTGTAGACAACATAGTAGGAAATGCTAGAAATGATAAAGAATTACAATGGGCAACAATTATCTGGAAAGAAGAGTTAGAAAAAGTAAAATCGAACATTAACATAAGTAAAAGTAAAGTAATGTAGATCAGTAGAAATGGGATATCAATGGAACACGTGAGCATCGGAAATGAAATAATGGAAGAATGTACTTAGCTACATGTATCTTGGATTAGTAATTGTAAATGATGGAAAAATACATAGGGAACTTCAAAATAGGGTCAGTAAAGCAAACCAACCGTACTATACAATAAACAGTACTCCGATAAGGAACCAGAAGGTCAGCAATAAAACAAGAAAAATCATTTATATAAATCAGTGTTCCTACCCACCCTGACATGATTCCGAGAGCTGGACAATGGCAGAGGAACGCAAATCAGCTACGGACTAAAATAAAATACTGACGCGAAGTAACTGGTTAAACACGAAAAGACCGAGTGAGAAATGAAATCATTAACGACCAATTAAATGAGAGGCCAATAATAACGAAGATAGAGAAACAGCAATTGAAGTAGTACGGACACGTATTAGGAAATGCAAGAAAATAGATTTCTTCAAATAGTGATGGAAAGGGGGGTCAAAGACGGAGGCTAATGGAAAGACCAAAAAAAAAATTGGGAAGATAATGTACAGGACATCATTAGAAGAAAGGGAAAAGAATGGCAAGAAACCGTAAAATGTACAATAAATGGATAGGGAGGGAGAAAGAAGAAGAAGATAAAGGTTTGCCCTGGAGCAAATTAACTGTCACTCATTTTCAGACTGTATGGGCATTGATATATTTATTTAAAGTACACACTCTTATTTTTCTTGCGTTTTTTATAAGAGATAAAATCTTTATGAATCGTTTCTGGCTTATCCAGAAAATTTCTATAGTCAATTTAATAAGTTTAGGAGATTATTAAGTCATAAAGTTATTAATAAGCATGATTTTTGATTTTAAATAAAAATTATTTTGTCATAAACATACCTTAATTTTAAATTGAAAAAATGTAACAGTCATATAATTTTGAAAATTTTAAATAGTCAATTAAGTTTTTGCTTTAAAACAATATCGTATTTTTTTATATTATGAGCTGTTTTAATGAATGTCTTTTGTAAAATTCTAATGAATTAATTGAAATGTCGATTGAGAAGTATTACTTTTACGTCGATTACTCTTAATATTTGATAGGTTTTGTATTTTAGTCTTTCCCAACTATTGAGATGTTGATAAAACTGCACTTTCGTAGCATTGATCCATTTTTTAATTAGTGTTTTCTACTTTGAAAAACATTCAGGAATGTAATAATTATATAAAGAACAAGTAAGGAAATGTAGTATATGAAACTGCTTTTCTTTTGCTCAGTACAAACTGTAATCGGTGATATTTTCCTAATTTATCAACTGTATGAAAGGAAAACTACTTTATGAGGTTTTGTAAGTAATTTAGTGAATTTATTGCTATACCTAAATAATATTAGGCGTTCTCTTACGTGTAGGAGTAATTCTCAAACGTTGTAAATTTATAATATGAAAAATATGTAAAAATTCGTAAAATATAGTATCATGCTTCCAGCTATTTAACAAAAATATGTAAGTAAAGCACGTCAAGGTTATTTACAAAAAGTTCTGTAATTTAGATGAATCATATGTAAACGCATTCTACCGCAAGTTTTAAAATCTTTAGATTCTGACTAAGAATGGCGTCTCGATAAAATTTGTCTAATTTTCGGTCGGTGTAGTTGCCTGCGATTGTGTTATTCTGATTATACCACTCCCTCTAAGATCAACCAATGAAAAACGGCAAAATGCATAGTTACGCATGTACTAACTTTTGATAATGTACAAAGCAACTGATAATCACATACCTTCCTGATTAATAGGTGATAATCATACGCCTTCACAAACATCACGTTACCTCCTGTCAGTACAATTGTCATAACAACCACATTAACTGTACTTTTAATATTTAATTACACTATTCAAACGTTGTTTATTGACTCGTGATATAATCTAGCCGAATGCAACTCGTGTCTTCTTGATTATCAAATCATTTCTGTTTCCACTCGATATATTGTTTTAGGCAATCAATATATCTCGTGTAAACAGAAATGATTATTTGATAATCAAGAACCCACTAGTTGCATTATATATGATAACAGAGCATAATAAGAGCCGTTATACATACCGTGTTCATTACTGGCAACATGAGTTGTCACTTTTTACATAAATGATAGCCATGAATATTAGCAGAATATACTGAATTGACACAACTGAATTATAAAAGAAAATTGTAAACCTGGATATGTAGTATACACAAACATCGAGAAATATTGAAGGTTACGTGACCACGTAATATAGGCAACCCTTTCAAGACTGTTGGCGACCACGTTTACAAAACGATAAGTAGCACTGATCTGCCACATATTAAAGAAACAATTCGAAAGTAAGTAATTTAGTTTCAAATAGAACTGCCGTTGATGCAAAAGAAATAAAGACTCGTTAGAAAATTAACGCAACGTCAGAATTCAAAATTACACCACGAAGTAGATGATTAACAATATTAAATCAGTGCTGGCATGCAACGTTAGAACATTAAATTCACTGCATATGTCACATGGTCGTTAATCTTGTTCGATGTCGTGTTACTTACATGAATTAGTAATTAAATATACATATTTAATAAACCAAAAAATATGTATGTCTTCTTGGATAATTTGATATTATTTGCTTCTTCTATAGTACAATATATCATCAGCGTTTGAAAAAATACCAAATTTGTGTAATATCCATTGTCCACCTATTTTTTGCCAGTTATCAATATTTTCGTGCCCAAATTATACTTTTCAGTTTCTTACGTATAGTGTTTATGTATTTATTCAATTATGCAGTAGACATATAAATTTTTCAACTATATATACTGTATGCATTACGTAACTCATGCTAGAAAACTATTTTCCAGAATTTGAAAAGTATATCTATAAAACTCTGTTCTGCTTTATCACAAATGATACATCGATCAATTTTTCTCTTTCGATGCCTGTGCGATGTTGCGTGTCTTTGTCTTTTTTGTCCACAGATAAATTAAAATAGGAAAACAATTTGTTTAAATTTTATAACACAACACAGAGAAAGTTGTGTTACAATGTAAATAAACATAAAGAATTTTAACAAATATCTTGTTATTTTTGTTATTCAAGACTAGCTAAATTCTTACAATCAAACGCAAATGTTAGATCAGTAAACTGTGAGGTTCGTCAAAAAATTAAGGAAAAGCCGAAAAGTGGCCATGAACGTTAAATATTAAAATTATAGATATACGAAGTGACATGCAAATGATAGTTTTCATCAGCAATATGTTAATACCTCAAGGTGATTTAAAAAATCACAGTAAGCAGGAATTCTACTAGAAAACATAAATATACAAAAAATAATTAATGTGTGCGCATAATTACCTTTACAAAAATTAGACGCCGTGTAGGATTCTAAAACTACTATAGAAGATAATGTAAATCATTTCAAAATAGTAAATATGTAAATACAAAAATGTTTGCTTAGCAGTTGTTTCTAACAAATAAAAAAATAGGAAAATATTGGAAAAACATTAAAATTTGCGGAAGCAAAATACTTCAAAATTATAACCAACAATAAATTAATATGACGTAAACTTAGATTCCAGGAAGCAACAGGTTTGTTAGAAAACGTCGGTATTTACTAATGGGCAAAGAATATCGTCAAAGCTAGTCAAAATTTTACTACTGTACTAAAAATAATAAGTTCAAGTATTTCTCATTCTTTTATTATAATCGAAGGTTCTACAATATACCTATAGTAATTGCAAAATAGCTGAATTTTATTGTTACCTTTTAACTTTGTCTATCCTTGGACATATAAACAATATTAGCAATTTCATAATTATAGCACGAAATACTAGCGTGGTTGAAGTTTTTTATAATAAGGTAATTAATCCTTAAACTTTTTGTGTCTTTTATGTAACAACTCTGCTTAATTCAGGAAAAAGTTTTTTGTATTTTTGAGTTGCTCTGTTATCAGAAAGTAATTATTAGTGCAGAAGAGATACATCTCGTAATATCTTAGGTAGTACAAAACTAGCAGAATACGTTCTTTTTATATTAACTAACTTTTTAGCTTGCCACATAGGTGGCTTTATTCTAATTAAAATAAAGACCGTTTTGAAGAAAATAGCGTTGTATTATAAATGCGCGACCGACAACAGAAGAAGGTAAACCCGATCGCGGAGGAAGTAAGCCCGATCGCTTTTTAGTATTTCTGTATTTGATCAAATAAAAATAATGTCTTATAACCTAAAGATGTGATCATTTTCAAACTACTGCTTTACGTACCGTTTCCTTAGGGGTAAATAACTGCTGTTGGTTACCGTCTGTAACTGCTTACCAAAATATGTTTTTAATTATTCAGCGAATTGCTAATATAGCGGCAACAATCTTCATGGGTTTCTATGTTTGACTTTTGATATATTTCTTAGTATGAGAAAGTTTAATCGATTTACCTTTCCTCACCGATCGACTACCTTTATGTTAGGTGAGGTATGTTCGGTAGGCGAGCGGCGATCGCCGTTGTAGCCGAGGTCACAGTGAAAATCACGAAGAGCTCTAGTCGAAGCGGTTGAGAGTTCAACTCCCGGCACGGGCGGTCTAGATTTTCACTTAATTAAGGCTTAGGCTTAAGTGACGCTGCGCCCGCTGAAGTAATGCGTAAAGTACCGGTAGTCGTTAGGGACTAAAGGTTAGATTAGGTAAAAAAGCAGGAGAGGTATTAATTTAGTTGTAAAAGCACGAAAAATAAAAAAAACCCAGCTGTTATCGATGTTTTGTATTCGATAGGTTACTGAACTGTCCCTGATGTCTGTTCAAATATGACCTGTCGTTAAACATTTAATAGTGCAGAAAATGTATGTAAATTAGCTATTCGGTAACCATATCTGTTCAAAAACATTGAGACAAATTTCTCCAGTAGACATTTCTTTCTGAAATTGGACTAAATCTCAGGAAGTAAAGTTAGCGTGTACTGCTTTTGTCTACATGCTGGAACAAGAGGGAGCGTCAAAATTCCACAGAAAGGGTTTAGTACGTATAATGCTGTTATACCTCTAGTAAAATTCCTTAACGGTTTATCACCGCAAGTAGTTGTATGAAGCATAATGCATACATTAACCAAGATAAATTACCCTAAAAATGCTAAACGCTTTGCAATTCTTCTAACCTTGACTATGTTACACATCAGAAAACGCCCTTGAACTTATTTATAGAACGTTAAGGAATCAGCGGTTAGCAAAGGTAGTTATTAAAATTCTTTCCTTAGGTTGAATTGGAAGGATGTAGGTTTAATAATTAAATAGTTGTTGCAGCTGAGCTACTGGGCGAAATAGGTCTTTGTTCCATATTTGGCTAAAATACTAAAATAAATACATATTTATAGTATACTAGAAAACATTTTAACAAGCTTGATTTCCAAATCTTGATTCTGTTGGAGGCTCTACATTATAAAACGGTCGAATTACTTGTACGTACTAAAGATTAATTACCTCTTTGTCAGTAATGATTTTCAGGAAGAGAGTTAGACATTTTTACCTATAAACGTTTTCTATTTCTGGAAATACAACTCAGAAGACCATTTGAAATTATGGTTTACGTAAAAGTAAAAGTGAGCATTTGCCAATGCTGTCTGATCGTTGAACCATGTATAATGGAACAATTGAAGTAACATCACGTTTGCATAAAGTATTGATTACTCTTGAGTTGTATGATAACATTTATGTAATAGCGATTTTCAAAATGAGTTATCGAATGACGAGTTACATTTACATTACAACTTAGCGATTTCCTAGTTTTCTCCACCAACTCGATAAAGCTTATAAATCAGCTGCACGTAATTCAGAGACACTTTCGTGATGGATATTCAAATTATATATTTACGTGATTGATTGTAAATTATAGACAGCTTATGTTAGGAGAACACTTCTTTGGTTTGCAATGGTTTCTAATTATATACGTCGTCGGAAGAGTGCAAGTTACATAACATTAAGAGGTGGAAAAGTAAAAAATAAGCACTGAAAATAGTTTAAGAAGCCAACGTTAAAGGCTGTGTTTCATGAAATAATTATATATTGTTATCAATTCATACTTCAAAATATAATTGCTTTCAAGGCAATATCATTGAACTTGAATTGAATACTAACCAAAATGCGAACGCGTTCGCAGTTGTGTTCAATGTTGAAAAATGAATACCAAAGTGATTGCAGTCATTGCATAAGTAGTTTTGAAGGTTACCAGTACATTAGGCTATAGAAATATTTTTCTGCAGTACTTTCTCCGAGCTTTCCGCGTAACTAAAGATTCGCACATTCCAGTTCTCTTCAAGTTCTCCGTAGGTACTCGTATAGGTGATGATGTAACTTCCGCATTAAACAAGCGTTTATTAAGAAAGAGTCGATTAACTTTAATTTTCACTGCGATTGGTTTAGAAGACGCACGTATTCCTTACGAGGTGCGGTTATAAAATACATAATGTTCAAGTGGTGGCACCTGTATTCACACTTTGTGGCATTTGTATTTTTTATTGCTTCAAGCAGTATCTTTCCGGAATGTTTTCAGAAAGATTAAAAGATTTTTGTTATAACAGATTCAAAATTATATTCTATAGTTTCTTTTATTATTCTTTAAATTAATTGAAAGTTATTTAAAAATACTAAGACACGTTCAGTTGTTTTGAAGAAGTTTAAACACTTATTGCATTCAACATATTGTCTCTTTTTATTACATTTTCACTGTCTACTTGAAGATTGGCGATTTAAATTATTTTGTACATTACCGTCGTTAATATCTCAGACGGTTAAATAGAAGATTTTTCACTTTGACAAGAAAGTTACTCTAAAATGTAAAGTTGTTTTGAAGAAGTTTAAAGATTTATTATATTCAACCTCTCTTCTCCTTTTATTATACCTTCACTGTCCACTCGAAGATTTGCGATTTAGGTTCATTTGTTTACTATACTCGTTACTGTCTCAGACGATTAAATAAAATATTTTTTAGTTTAACCAGAAAGTTACTCTGAAATATTCAGAAATATTCAGTTGTTGTGAAGACATTTATTATATCAAAAATCTTTTCTCCTTTTATTATACCTGACTGTCCACTGGAAGATTTGCGATTTAGGTTCATTTGTTTACTATACTGGTTACTGTCTCAGACGATTAAATAAAATATTTTTTAGTTTAACCAGAAAGTTGCTCTAAAATATTCAGAAATATTAAGTTGTTTTGAAGACATTTATTATATCAAAAATCTCTTCTCCTTTTATTATACCTGTCTATTCGAAGATTTCCGATTTAGGTCTTCGTCTTCTTCTTCTTCGTATCTTAGAGCAAAGTCCTGTTATTTCCACGTATGCCTCATGGGTCTACTTCGGCTGATGTGGATATCCAACTCTCACACCATCTTTTGGGCGGGATGGGGAAAGGGCGTCCTACTGGTAGTCTCGTGTTCGGTTTTTCGTCTTTCACTATCTTTGCAATTCTGCTCTGCGTCATTCTATCTACATGATCTCTCCATTGTCGCCTTCTTGTTCTGGTCCATTCCACTATATGTTGTATTTCACATGTTTGGCGTATTGTTTCACTGCATACTCTGTCTCTAAGACTATGTCCTGCTTCGGCAAGTGTTTCTGCAGCATAGGTTAAAATGGGCCTAACGTCTGTTTTGTAGATGTGGACTTTTCTTTTTAATGACTTATATTTGTTCTTTCATATAATGTCGCGTAGAAAGCCGGATGCCGCCGCCGCCTTGTTAGCCTGTGTGTGGACTTCTTGCTTCATGTTTCTATCGCTAAAGGTTTCAATCCCGAGATATTTAAATTACATAACATATTGTATAGGAGGATTTTCTGTTTTTAAGTTTAGTTACTGCTGCTCTAACGTCTCTATAGGCTCTTCCTACAATGCCACTGTCATTTTCTATCTGATTATTGTCGCATGCGTTTTCTCGAGAGTCATTATTATTAGTTTCGGATTGTTGATATACGTAATTTTCGAAAGTGTTCTATCCATTCCTCGTTTGTAATTGTGGTAGTTTGGACGAATTCGTTTATAGGCCATGTTCCATATCTAATGTTAATTGCTCTCAGAATTCCTTTGCAATTGTAGATATCCTTTCATTCACTTTGTTACTTACTTGTTTGCATCGTTCGTATTTCCCCGGTATTTTCTTAGTTCTGTAGTCGATATAGGCTTTTCGGTTTTCTGCTACTAGATTTTTCACTTCTTCCTTAAACAATGGTTTAGTGTTTCTTTTGCTATTGACATTTATTTATCTAGTTCCTATGGTTTCACTTGCACTGCTAATTATATTTTGACTCAGATACTTCCATGCTTTTTCTACACTATCCTCTTATTTTATTTTGTTGGAGGTAACCTTCTGCGTCAGTTTTTATTGGTATAGATGCTTTGTACTCTTATCACTAAATGCATCCGTGTTATATTTCGTAGTGTATATTGTTTGTGTTGTTTATGTTTGTTCTGAAATAAGTACTTACTGTCATTGTTGACACATCTTGTAAGTTGAATATAACAATACTGTGGCTAGTCTCTATAGAAACACAGTTCTGTTCGAGTTTATAACAGCTCTAATGCGGTAAGTAATGGCAATAGTTTTCACCAACAAATGTCACGTTTATTTGTAAAAATGAAAATTACAGTTTGTACAATTATTAAATGTAATATTTCTTCCCGCGCTGTCATCTACTTTTTTCAAAGTCATAGAAATTTCTGTATTACTTATTGAGTTAGATATGTTACTATTAGAATAAATTGCAGTAGTCTTGTCTTCGAACACTAGAATGGACTGAACGTTACTGGGTACCGCCGCTTTTGGTATGTAAAATCCTGTCAGAAAAGTCCATTTTAGTTGTTAGAGAATCGGCTACGTAGCTCTCAGCGACATTAGACGACCTATAAATGGATTTTCTGTTAGGTATTAAAAAATATTTTAAGGTTATCACTGAAACCTCCAACCGCCATGTCGTTTAAGTGCCATAATGTCAACTCCAGTATTTACTAACAAAGTTGCCGACGTCCTTCTGAAAGCGCGTCCAGCTGTCCAGTATAGGATTGCGGATCTTGTAGTTTTAAATATGCTGCGATTGTTTGAGGGATTTGCCCCATTGCACTTATATCCACAAGTTGATTTACACATTTTTCTTGACGAACTGAGTAGAAAAATCGACGAGCGTTTGCTTCCTTATGCCTTAACTGTATATATTTTTATACAACTTTTTCATTAATTTTATCAGTAATTGTAAAAGTTCGACTAAGATGTCTTTTGGTATCAGGTACATTAACAATAATAAATGAACCTTGATCCGAAATGTCATCAGCTGTCATCTTCACAAGTTCGTCATGCCTAAGGGCCCTTGCGATTCCCATTATCATTACTGCTTTCATCATAATGTAAGTTTCATCGGGGGCTTCCATCAGAAATTGGTTCGTCTACTCTCTAGTAAATATCTTGGATTTTTTAGAATAATGTCCAATATTTTTCTTTTTTTAAATGCCAACAGCTTCTTAAATTGTGATACATCAATACCGTTATTTAAGTTAATGGTAATTTTAAGCATTGAGTATTCTGCCCATAAGCTTGCTGGAGACTTCAATCTTGAACTACTTTGAACAAAATAAGCTAGCAAAGTTTCTTCTCGCCCAACCATTTCTTGAACATATCATACACTTTCTCATACCTTTTTTTATACTTTAGGAACCAAAGATTCACAACCCCTTTGATACGATTCCTCAATGTCTGTGTTTCATTGAAAATCTACTACTCGAAAATTGAAAAATCTAGACTTCGTCTCGATTTTTCAAACTGTTTCTCGATTCTATTACAATGCACTTACCAACCTAATAGCCTAATATACTATAATATCACAAACTATTAAATACAAGATTTTTTATTTTAACAAGAAATTTGTATTATGGTATTTGATTTTTACATGATTTAAAATCACCAAGAAATAAGCTTCTGCTAAAATCTTAATTTATCTAGTCGCTACTAGTTGGACAAAGAATTAATATAGACATTTCGTCGGTGATTCACGCTTTTTTCAGAACTACAGTCTATGCTCATTCCGTCTTTATGAAAAGCATTTCGGGGACTCTGCCACACATAAAAAACGTTTAAAAAATCACCTTTACATTTGGACAATAAAATTTATTAGATTAACTTTGAAAATGCGTTTCTTCTGTTATTTATTGTTTATCTGAAAAAATGGAATTGTTAACCTAAGATATATCTGGCAAGTTCTTTACTTCTTTACGTCTTGAATAGTGTTATCAATAGTTGGTATAATAACTCAGACTCGTGGAATATTAGATATCTAGGTTACTAGCTTTGTGGTGTCAATTTTCCGATATAAAAGCACTTTCTTCTTCGTATTATTATAGGCCAGTGGCCTGTTTAAATTTACAACGCTGTGGTTCTATAAGCTCTCTTTCCACTTAAACCGGGTAGGGGGCTAGCTTTGCCGGTCGAAGATCGAGGAACAATTCCCTTGTTGGGGGTTAATATAAACCTTGATAATAATGTCAGAAAAAAATATAATGAAAAGAACTAATATGATCAGGTTAAAGAAATTGTATTTCGATTCAGTTAAATTATAGAGCTTTCTTACTAACTGTACGAGTTGAAATAAAAAATAATCCTGGAGGTTTTTCCCTAATTAAATATTTTAAGTGTAATAGAAAAACAAAAACTGTCAACAAATGAAAAGTGGAGAGTAGAATTTTTGTTAGAACTTGGTGTATAAGCTGCTTTAACAATTAATTACCTGTAATATATTTGGTACTTTCCATGAAAAACTACATACAATACGGTTATAAAGAGGTGCATATTAAGAGTTCCGAAGTATTTTCAATAAGAAGTTCACCTATTTCTAAAAAGTAGTTTGTTAACATTGTGAATTCCTGTTTTTAAATTTCACATAGCAGTTCAACATGTTTCCAAGTTATTCATGGCAACACCTGAAGGAAACGGAAATATGGAAATTACGTTTGTCATTGCTAACCTCGACATAATATAATAGGTACTGCACTTTATGCTGATGACTTGAAAGTGTAATTTTTCGGTAGGCTAGCAACCAATGACCCTTAATTACGACAATAATTGACACAAACAGCTGTAAAGTGAATAATTGCAATGAAATATTTTTTTCATTATAATGCGTGACAGTAACTTCCTCAGCAAGTATTTTTTGCGACTTACACCGCAACATATGATTACTAAAATTAAACACTCTCTCCTTGCTGTACGTAAATGCGCTAGTATTAAAAAATCGCATCTAAGATCTGTTCTACACATCCTGTTTCCACAGGCTGAACTTCCTTATCCTGCCTATCTGATCAGCGCAACATTCAATTGTATGCAATGCATATAAATTGCTTATGTGGAGATTCTTCCTTTCAGAATTCACTTTTACATTAGCATGTGAACAATGTCGATAAGAGAAAGCACGCGACGAAATAAACTCTGGGTGCAGTTAAATAGTTTGAGTTCACTTTTCTTGGTTTCAAATTATTTATATCTCTTGCGTCACATTATATATTTCCAAATTTAAAAAGCAAAAGCATTGTAGATTTTGACGGCGTTTAACTGATTTTGTTGGTACACAAGTTTAGATTATAGAAATTATATCTACGCATTAGATATTTAGAAGTACGACATACAAAATATCAGCTTTTGCAAGACCAGGAAGCACTGGAACTGCCAAGAAAATTGTTTTTTAAGATTGACATGGATATGTTTATGTCAGGTCCTGTATTGCATTATAGATAATGGCGGACAAAGCGTCGATTGTTGTTGCTTTTATTACTACAAAGTAAATCTTTAAAAATAAATAGTTGTGTGCATAACAGTTTGGAATACAGTATATCAGTATCACGTTTCGTTTGTAATTGATTCTAAGATAACACATTGGTTTGTATACTCACTTAATATTTAAATTAAACAAAGCGAGATTTGCTTTTACGTAATCCTAATGTGTTCGACAGGAACTTAACATTGCCATGAAAGATAATGACTTTAGTTAATTAGAGCTTTACTCATGTGGCGAGAATACAACCCATTGTGTGTTTCAACTGGCAAATTTAGTAAAATATATGTAACTCATTTCTTTTAGATACGGAAGGATCATTGAATTGCAATATAAAGTCAATGTATTGTATTAGAAAGTCATTGTACGCACTTCCCATACATATTAGCTAATGTCACAGATAAATTGGTCTGTATAAATTAAGTAAATTTGCACGTGTAGAACGTACTATACAAAATCTGTTTATTCAGCGCATTACGATTTTAGAAAATTATATTTACACTGTTATAATGTATTTTAATAGCCAATCAGTTCCTGAAACATTTTCCGTTTATTCAATAACCAATTTAAATATTCTCAGAGAAAGTATTGTTTCTTATATAATTTTATTTATGTTGAAATTAAATATTCGAAAATTGAATCACAGTCGCCAGAACACTCTTCACCTGAAAAGGCAGTGAAATGTATAAAGGCCTACAATATACTGATAAAATATCGTCTAAATGTGGAAGAACATTGTAGTGTAACATGAATGTTTTATAAAAGAACAAATAATACGAAAACGCATTTTTTTGTGCGAATAAAACAAACTATTTTTTTTCAAGTACTCATAAATTCGGTAATATGACTTATTATTTAGAATCAAACATTGTAGGCAGCATTGTACAGTTGCCAAGGTAATTGGTGAAGATCCCGAAATGACTTACTTTTTATACAAAATTATTCGACAATATGGCGTCTTATTCTTGTAGTTGGAGAAAAATATTGAGTGTGTTAGAGTAATGATACCAAAATTAAATATGAAGTATAGCGCCTCTATTATTTTACTGCTAGTGACATTTCTTTAAATAAAATATATAGAAACCGTTATACGTTATAAATCAGTATACTATAAGAATTATTATATTTTTCCACGACCGGGAGTAGAAGTCGGTTTTTATAGCATCAAAATTGTGACTGAAGTAGAGCATTTACTCCCTAGGGGAGTTTTTATTTTATGCCCAATAATTAAACAAAATGTAATTCTTATTTATTAACATTGGTAGTAAAGGTTACATTCTCACAACTACTGAAATTAATATTCGAAGGAATTTCACTAAAGGGCACATTTTCTTTACTCAGATTTATAGTTTTTTGAGCCGTAGTTGCAGCTTGTAGTACTTGATTTGCTATAATTATTTTGTTTTCCACCGAATTGTTAATGTACCCCTTAGCAACTGTCGTCGACTTTCAACCTGCAAGACGTTTTATTGTCGTGATGTCTGCTCCTGCATTCGCTAATAGAGTCACTGGAGATCTACTTAGACAATGGTCAGTCTATAAGGTTGGGTTTGATAATCCTAGGTAGGTGGCTATTACATTTGGGACTTTTCCAAAAGCTTTTTTTGCCAGCTGGCTGTGTAGTACATTTTCCTACCTTATAAAATAAAAAAAAATCGACCATGACTGGTGTGAAGGGAACGCAGTGCGGTATATTTACGGTATAGATCGAGTAAATTTATGTTTCCGTCATTTTTGGTCACTATAAAGGTTCGGGATATTTTAGTCTTTGTATTAGGTATTGTTATTATTAAAGATCATCCCACATCTTCAATCTCATCAACTTTAAGGTTAGTTAATTCGTCACCACAGCATGCGCCTGCAAAAATAAACACTTTAATATAATTTTACTTTTATCATTAAATATTCATCGTCATTTGTTTGCGATAAAAAAAGAGTCAACTTGGTCTCTTGTCAAAATTTTTGCTTTTTCGCTTTATAACCATCAGAATTTCTTTTCAAAAATGCCATACGCTTTGCATATTTACTTATATCTATGTTATCGTACACAATCATACACGATTTTAACTTCTAGCTTCTAAATATCGTAATTTCGCTCCGATTTATTATAATTCTTTATTTATGAAATTAAGTGTTTCTACTTCAGATCGATGTATTCAAATTACACCTCAGCAAAAATAAGACTTTTCTCTCCTTTAGTGTATAATGTATTATTTCATTTTAATATGTGCTAGTTTCATTTATAGAAGAAACTTTATGATTTTGATAAAAAAAAAGGATGTATAAATTACATTGGACAATAAAATGGCTCTTATTTCCTTCACAAGCGAACTCAAAATATTTCTTCTAAATTTAAATATTTTCTTAGATCTCCTTTGTCACGCAAAGTTGCTAAGTGGTACGAAGTTGTATTTCAATAAAAAACAATCTTTGCGTATAATACATACGTAGGCTCTGTACGTTACCTAAAAGGTAATTGTTGATTTTCTACTATATTTCGCCTGTCTCTTAGTGAGAGTCCACCAATAGGCAGCCAGTGTACCTGGGCTCCATTTAACTTGTTATCGTATTTTATATGGGATACTTCCTGATGGAAGCGTTTCCCATGCTCGTCACGACTCCAAAATTTTCAGGAAGAAGTCTAGGTGGGAGTGTAATAAACGTAGTTTTAGAGACATATTACAGGCTTACTTTGTAGGACTCCAAAAATTATTTTAGTGTTTCACGACAGTCTTCTGCCTTAGGATTCCCCAAACAATTTTTCGTAATATTTTTAAATAATTGCAATGCAGCTCTTTCCATATAATTCAGCTGATCTTCAATTTATTACCTCTTTTATTTGAGGACCTATATGTATCCTTTTTTGAGTTTAGCATCGTTAAGCCTGAGAAATATATTTTTCAGGTACAAAAATTTTGCATTATTGTGATACCATGCTTGACGGAATTTTTCATTAATCTAAGTTTGAACCAATGGCTTATATAGCATATTTTGCTTTCCTGGATTGAGTGATACTCGTGTTGGTAATTATTTTTGTATAACTAACGGCTTTTTCTGTCCCTGCTAAGCCATTCATGTAGAAAGCAGCAGTACTTGGTATATCCCAGTTGCAAGCCGAGTAATATCGCAATTATTTTTAAGTCGCCACAAATATTCCAGGACTATTTTCATATTTAATATATAAATAACCTTCATGCCATGTGATTCCTTCATGCGAACTACGTGAGTTAAGGGTACTAATAGATATTATTTATTTTTGTTGCGGAGAAGATTTTGTCAAGTTTTGAGGGGTACTTAAAGAATAAGCGCCATTGCGTTGTATTATGTTGATGTCTAAGAGTTTCCATAAACGAATCAATACCATTACAAAAACATTACCGGATTATTTTATTGAGAGAATAAATGTTTAAACCTCTTGCAATAAAAGCTTATTTTATCACTCTGCTGGAGAAGTTTTCATCCTTTCAATCTTGAAGCTAAAGTTTGAGCCTGATTCTTAAACATATTAAAATCGTGAAAAAGATTATTAAGATCTGTTTTAATTATGAAATGAGATTTCGTAGAGGAACCACCCGTCACAAACGCTGGATTGCCATCAAACGGTTTCTTTACCTATCCTTAATGAATTTTGTCAGTATCAGAATCATCTTCATCAATGGGTATGGGTAACTCTTCACTGTGTGGAACAGGTCTCATCGCTGAAGGTGAATTCGGATATTTCAAGGCATGTTTAGACTTAGAAGTCATACCTGCTAAGTTTGTTGAACACAAATAACAGTCTGCTGAATGACCGTTTGCTTTTCACCAAATCGTAGGCACTGCAAATAAGCAAATAATAGAAACCCACTTACTATTTTTATTAACTACTTTTCACAAAATAATGTTATAACACTTTATAATCAGCGGGTAAAATTTCGATTTCTTTTTTGGGTGATTCAAATATTTTCGAGGCATAACTAACACCTAATTAATACAGATGTGAAGAGAACACACTTTAGTAAATGGTTGGGTAAGATCTGCGGTGCTCACAGAATAAAATCTATTACGGAACTAACAAATTAGTGCTAGAATTAAAAACACTTGAGAGTTATTTATCAGGTGAGAAGGAACCCTAACAAAAAACCTATTGGTAATACAAAAATTCCAGTTACATTTTGGTATTCATTGAAGAAAACTGTACAGAAGATACGCGTAGTGAAAACTGTACGTGTTGCAAAAATCGTGCTGTTTCGTAATAAGTTTAAGCGTTTATGAGAAACGTATAAAAAAAGCAGGATATACGAAGAAGCTGAACCTACAGCCCATAAATTATGTTTAATCTATTTTTAAATAAACTGTAGTTTTTAATTATGCCAGCATCTTGATGTTGACATTGAAGATATTAATAGTACCTGTTCTGTTAGACTACATTTTCAATATTTTATGGGCTAATAGGACGATGAATCACTTTTAGTTTCATTGCTATGTAATAATTAACATTAGTATATATTGAAAAGCAGATATACAAAACACCGTGTCTCTTTGCTTTACTTTCGTATGAGGCACATAATTTCTAGAGATAAGAAAAAATATAAAATAATTTTGAATACATTCATGTAAAAAAGCTATTAGTTTTATTTCAAAGTGCTCTCTCTTTCGGGTGTAACACTTGCAAATCTTCTTTCATCTTCTAGTATCTAGCTCTTCTTATTGTATCCTTGTATCTTTCCTATTTACTGCATTAATCGCCTCCTTTGCTCATGTTTTTTTTAAACTTCCTTTGCCTTAGATTTTCTTGGCCTTGCTTTGTTTAGTCCCCTTGTTATTTGTTTGCTTATCTCCATTACATAACCGAACCATTTCATCCGCCCCACTGTATAAGTGGTATTTTTATTTCTAGACGATCATCTCCGCTTCTAATTTTTTAAGAACCTCTATCGGTGCTGCTATTTTTTATTATTTTGGATTATAGTATTTACCCATAATATTGACTCATGTATAAATACTGAAAGGTTATATATTTTTGTATATGTATACTTAAGTTTTTTTAGTATTTCTTTTTTTTTTATAGTCTTCCTCTAGATCTATATACATATATATATATTCTTTCATCCCGTGTTATAATAGTTTAGGGAATTGCATTTAGGTACTCGGTACAAGAGTTCTTCATATGGATGGCATGTATTGTATCATGTTTGATTTATATTCATTCTTTTCGTTTTCCGTTGATGTATGTTCATGTTTATGTTTTTTAACTTTCTTTTGACGCTTTATAAAAATGTTCATCCTCTATTGCTAGTGTTTTCAATTTTCTAATAACAGGCGTTGTAATGCGTAGCTTCTTTTAGCAATATTTGATAAACCGTTTCTTGTGTTTTTTCATGTGCTTAGTTTAAAAAATGTCACTGAATTATCAAGGGTAATAACACAAAAGGTGAACATTTTTTGAGATTTTTTCGTTTACGTGCAAATTATTGCGTTTACATTTTTTTGAAACCAAAACTGCGTTAAATGCTGCAAGACCGCAGGTCAAAAGTAACTTACTAAATTTTAATCATTGAAACCAAACGGGATCGTGTGAAAACACTACGAATTAGGTGTTTTCAAATACAGTAAAATTTGATTGACCACTTCTGATAAATTGACCAATTTCATTGGTTCGTTTATTATAATGTTGAATAATCGTTGTTATTGTATAAAATTTGCTATTTAATACGAAGAGTTAACCAAGCGATGAGTATATAGTAGGTACATTGCGCTGCTATTATTTCTTATACTTTTTAAAAATTTCAAGTATCGATATATCTTATAGAAAACAAATTAAATTGAAAATTAGAGCAGATAATCCAAAATGAACGTTACTTTTTAGGAGCTTGGACTATACGGTACTTTCGCTATACATATATTACGTTTAAATATTTGAAGTTTCCGGTTTCCTAACTATCTGTGCTTGTCATATAATTATGTCCTCTAGTTTTTAAGCAGCATCATTTTCTATTCTAATATATTAATGCTGACGTTGAGTTTAAGTGAGTATATCTAAATAACTCGGCTATTATTGAGTAATGCATGCCAATGTAGATTTTGACTCTTTCATTTGCTTTAGGCGCTGATTTGTATAGAAAGCTATATTATTTTTCATTGTATGTTGCAACTAACGTGTGTGTACACGAAAATGAAATCAAGCTTGGTTTTGAAATATTTGTTTTATGAATAATATGTTGGTGGCACTGTAAGTCTATGTCAAATTCAGGATTAGCAGGTTAGGTTTTGCGTCAGTCTGTGTTAAAACTGACGCAAAACCTAACCTGCTAACCTCGAATTTGACATAGACTTACAGTGCCACCAACATATTATTCATACAACAAATATTTCAAAGCCAAGCTTGATTTCATTTTCGTTTGCTCACATGTTAGAAATTTAGTAAAAGCTATGGATGGTTGCAAGCCAAACTGGGTACAAAACACTCAAATTAAAAATATCCAAATTGTGGTTTAATATTTCATTTCTAGTCAAGCGAATCTTGTGGTTAGTTTTAATCTAGATTTATGTTTTTAAAGGCAATAAATAGCTGATCACGCCAGTACCAATGCGATATATATTTTAGGCGTATTAGTTTAATTATTTGGCAATATTTAAAGGCAATTAAATATGCAAATGCATATCTCGCGTTTCAAATGTATTATCGAATTCTTCAAAATTATTTTTACTCAGAATCGGTTAATAATAGGTAGGTGTAGGTTTCTAACCTTCAAAATAGTGGGAAAGCGAGTCATTATTTCCTTTACTTTCCCTAAACGTTACTTTCAATGAACTTGCTATGTTACTTAGCAACAGCGTCGCAGTGTCCTTTGTTAAAGTGACTTATTAAACTGCGATGACAATTCGCATTATTTTAAACTTACCTAATTAAATAAATAATGACAAAAACCGATTGTGAGTAAAATAGTATACATACCAAGGTGACAAGTTTCATTCCTGTCTCGAGATAAAGTTAACTTCTTAATCTCTCGACAGGAAGGAAACACTTTCCACCTCGGTATGTAATATACTATTAAATTACGAAGACGTAAATTTAAAATGTATTGAAACACGTTATTTCTGAAAGAATGAAAAGCATCATTAAATTATTTACCGTAGTTATAAAATTCAAAGAATATCAAATGCAACAATTTCTAGGTTAAGGATTTTGTTACAGATTAAACATGGTTTTCACTAGCAAAGATGTTAGTATCTCTCCCAGTACACGCACGCAAGTGGTTGTTATAATGATGTACGCAGTTAATGGGTTTGACCTATACGAATAATAGGATAACGTCAGTCCGTGTTTAAGAGAATTCGATCATACAGAATATTAGAATCTAAATGTATAACACCTTATATATATTGTAATCAAGATAAATAAATAATAAGAAACTAGATATATTATTTATTAAACTAATGTTTGTAAGTAATACTGAATGATCCTTGAGATAAAGGGAATTATTATGTATTCCTATCAACAATTTTCCTTCAGTAATTTTACAATGTCATATTAATGCACATTAATCTATTATTTTAATATACGAAATAAATGAAATATAAGCTAATTCGTCGAATTTCATGTAAATAGTATTTTTTTATATGTTAATATTAATTAATAGTAAACTAAAGTATATGCTTCTTTAAACGACTTTAAAGTAAAGTTTTTCAAAATTATTATTACTTTTAATATAAGCTATATTTATTGTTATTGGCAACCTGCGGATGCTTTGATCAATTTTTAACTTCAAAATTGAATAGTTCTTTTTTTAATATTTTTTCTTATTTAGAGGGTATTTATAGTGCTAAAATAACAATTAGAATATCGGTTTTCATTCGCCAACAGGCTTTGAAAAGGTGAAAGCAGGAAATGGAAAACTTTCTGAGAAAAAAAAGAGGCGATATACTTAAATGGGAATACTTTGATCACTCTGGTTTTTAATCGCCATGTTAAATTAACCATTTAAAGTGATGCTTTTTTACGGTCCGTGAGCATATTTCCAAAGTGGGCTAACTTTGGCCAAAAATCAGTGCATTATTAATAACCTTTATTCAGTATCAAAATATCTTGGTTGGATTTGTAAGCAATTTAGTTAATTTTCTTAATTATTATTTTTTGATTTTGTAGTTAACTTATTAATTTTGGCCAGTAGTATCGGCATTTACACATACCTTTAATAAAAAAATAATGACAGAATATAAACGAAGTGGATCACAAAACGACATTAGCATTACACTAAGTAATTGTTCCTTAATAATTACTCAAAAATTCGGCCAATATCTTAGGTTTACGCTTGGAAACTAAGTAGGTAATCAGAATCATATAACATCCATCGCTTTTGTTACTTATTGAAAATGGAATCGAAAGCACAACGCTAATAATTGCAACTTCTTCAATATCATATATAGATAACAAATTAAATAATTGAAATTGAAACTTTAAAAACTTGAATATCAGTTAAAAATGTATAGAAGACGTTGGCATTGAAACCTATCTCCGACGAATAGTTTGGAAAAATCGCAGTAATGTCAATTTCATTGATTTCGGATGTATCCTGAGTAACATAAGTAAATTGCTGTTTTGTTTCCTAATAGATTTCAACCTTACAACACCAATTCTTAAAACTACTTTTTAGTATCTTTTATAATTTTGTTTTTAGGAAAGGCTTATCAAAATATGCTGTTCAAACTGCAAAATTGGGGCATTATGTAGCTGTATGTTATGTTCAACACCTGTTATGGATATGACGGAAGCGGGACGGTCTCCCATTTCCACTGAGGAAAGTTTATCCTTACAGTCAGTTGCTTAATCAGCATTTGCTTCTGATACGGTCGATACACTACATCCAGGTGGAATTTCGAATCATTTTTTTTTTTTTTTTTGTTGGTCTGATTCTGAAACCTTTGCTCTTTTAAGAGCATTGCCAATTCACTTGTGACGACATGTATCGGATTGCAATCTTCGACTACTGGTGGTAAACGCTGGAACACTTACTGCCGTTCCAGACGAGAAATAAACAGGTCTATATTATCAGTTTGATTTGGTGGCAATGAGCGCTGCTATCGCGTTCATTTTATTCAAATTTTTTTTGGGGGGAAACATATTATTGTGTTTAGATGTATATTTTTAAATTTCGGCTTCATTAATATACCACGCCATGCTCCCTTAATTGTTCTGAAAAACTCAAAGTTCAGTGTGTGTGTGTGTTAAGTTTGGAACCTAACATGAAAATAATTTTATTTTCATCAGCATTTATATGTTATCTATCAACGTCGTTCTCCATTCTAAATCTTCGGCGCGTGGAAGAAATGAACTGCTAAACCGATCCCGAAAAGTTATTCATCCATCCACTTACTGCGCAATTGTACCTTCTGCCGAGATTGCAGTAAGGCTTGCCACATCATGGAAGTTCTCGTGGACCATTTTCTTTCCAGACTCATAAGATAGATACTTTTGAAAACTATATAGGGTGGCAGTAAGGTATCATCGCCTCATCTATAAATGCCACGCATCTGTTCAGGATTTTCGGATAATCAGAGTCGTGGTAGTTAAATACGTTATAGCTTGGCAAATCTCTTAGTGTATTTTCCAAATTACCATAAAATTCTTATCGATTTTTTCTTAACACTGACGCCCTATTCCTTTTTATGTTAATGGATAGTCGTTGCCCACAGCGGAATATCCGTGCCTCTCAAGATGACTCACCTCATATTAACTGTGGGTATATTAATATCTTTAAAAATATTCACAATTTGTGCTCTTCAATAATATTTGTTTATATACGAAAAAGTAACCCCCCACTTTGTACATTTGGCTAGTGCTTCAAGATTGAAAACCCACTCTTTATAAATGAAAATTGTGCGACGACTTGGTCTACTGCCATTTTTTGCTTTGTGTGTGCTATACAACGTTTCAGATGGAAGGTCAAATCGTTTTAGCGCTTCGCGAACGGCGCAAGCTTTTTACAGTGTGATTTCTAACTCTTCTGCCAACTAACCACAGTAGAATCTAAATCTAAGCAGACGTTTGTGTTTCGAAGAAGAGCAATTTTTATCATTTGAAATTAAAAATATACGGTACCCCACCCAAGAAAAGCGCCCTTCCGTGCTTTCCAAGAATACTTCGATACTCAGTATCACTCCGTTTCGCTAATACAATGAAATGCTATGAACCAGTTATTTATCAAAAAAAAACCAAACAAAAAATTTTTTTGCCGACGACCATAGCTCAAAAGTTGATGTTGCCTTCATTTTCGGAGGACCTATCGTATGAAAACGATTCAAGACTTCAGAAAGATTCCTGGCGACCGGAATCGTGTACACATACAAACATACATCCCCCGCACAGCACGTTTAGGCACCCCCCAATACGGGGGCTTGATCTAGTGGGCTGGGATCTTCACGAAAAGATCCGAACCGCCGAGACGGAGATTTGATATAGCGGGTTCATTAGTCGGTTGGCTCGAATTTTAGAGATATTTGACTCAGAGTGGTTTTCGATATGAGGGAATTTCAATACTTCGTACACTTCATGTCGAAGTAATAATAAGAATAATCTGATTCTGTAGTGAACAGGTTTCTATTCTGGGCCAACATCGTGAAATTAAGAAAAATCCATATTGCGTCCATTAATAGTATATTACGTTACAAGACCGGTAAGTGTCTTAGAACAGTCCGAAAAGAAAGTAGAAGAACGAGGCCCGAAGAGCTTCAATAAAGTGGGTGATTGTTGTTTCTGTAGTAACTAAATACGAAACAATGTTTTATAACAGTCCTAGAACCGTTATATTCATAATGGGGTTGTTATCTTGTTGTTGTCATACCTACCAGTAAAGGATACGGGAAGTTGACCTTTTCGTCACAGATAACGAACCCAAAAACAAACAAAAACAGATTGGTAGTCAGTTTGTGTCACAGAATAATAAATGTTACCAGTGCTTCTCAATGCCATTATTTTGTAGACCTTGTAGTTTTGAAGTATCCAACTTAAAATAATGTTCAGAACCATCACTGCAAGTGTCTTATTTGTGTTTTACAGTTTTATGTATCACCAATTAACATTAAACATTTTAGACAATAATTTAAAAAGCAATGTCGTCTTTATATTTCACTTTTATTAACAAGAGATATTGCATTTACAGATGAAAGGCCTTCAGTTGCCCAGCGAAAGCATCCCGCAGCAGAGGACGACGGCGACATGTATATGCAACCTTCTGAGCAGCAAACGGAGGAAACGCACGCAGGCGGGCAGGCATTGCAACAGGACCAAACATTCTATCCTTCATTTTCGCCGTTTCAAAACCAGCCCCTGGGACATTCTCGGCCCTTCTACTTCCAGCAAGAAGGAGCTTACAGCCAGCGAGCAGTCTCGCCTTATCAGCAGCAGCTCACCTACGACAGTTACAGAGGGGGTGGTTTTACACCAAACGCGGCAGCAAGTTCCTACGGTCTCCTAGGTTCCGGTAATTTTGGAGTAATCCGTGGCGGGACCTTCTACAATGACAAAGAAGGCGATTCTTCAGGATTAGAGCAGCAGTTTAGTCCATACTTCCACAACGGCCATGGAAGGCCGTCGTTGTACTTCGGAGGGTTACCAAACCCAAGACCGCAGCAGCAAGAACAGTTCGCTAATTTTAGAGACTTCGCTGACATCAACACTCCATCCTATTCGCAATATGTGGTGGTTTATGCTAATAAGAATAGCAGCAAGCACGATGACACTTCGAGGAATCACAGAGGACCCAAAAATATCATCGAGCAACTCGCTATGCTGGATTTGGAAACTACCACTACAACTACTGAAGTGCCCGTAAAGAAACTATCCAAATCAAAGAGGAAGTTGGCTCTGCTTCTTCCAGAGAAGAAAATTAAAAGGAAGCAATTAACTAAAACTACTACGACGGCAACGACTGATTTGCATGAACCGTTATTAGCTCTAAGTTGAGTAGAAACGTTAGTTACCTAAGTGTAATTTTATTGTGAATTCCAGCGAGCTCTCTTTGTTTTTAAGAGTACCTGACAACTATGACAATTACAAGTGGTTGTGAGTTGCGAGATCAGTGAACTTTGTGAAATAACTTAATTATAGTGTAGAGTGCCGAAATTAAAGTATAGTTAATTTTTCACCAGATGATATAACCAGCCACACTTAGTTTATCGATGAAACTTACTGATAATATTAGGGTTACATCTGTAGAGGCAAAAAGGAACACAACATTGTAGTATTGAATCAATTGAAACTATTTTTATAACGGAGAGTAGCAAAAATGTAATAATTAAAAATTTTAAACATTTTGTGCAATTAAGGCAAACATACACACTGACATATGTACATGATTTTTTGTTATTTATTTTCATACGGTTGTGTAGTCCAGTTGTAGATTAAGAAATTTAAAAAATACTTTAAAATTTGCTGTAGCAGCCATAAAATATGATAATGAAGAAGGAAATAAAGCACAGTTTCAGCTTATGGTCCCTTATTAAAATATTTCAGCAACAACCCTGCCATTGTCATACATGTACTTCAAAAATGCCTCAGTTTCAAGCTAGCAAGTAAAGTCGAGCACATTACAGAGCTGTGGGAATAGTAATTTTTATTTCCTAACGAAGAAAGAAGTAAAAGTTCAAGCGTTCTAGTTTTGACAGTAATTAGTGTGGGAACTCACTATATTTTACATTGTGGAACTGGGAATAACCCTACCTTTTTTTTTCTTTCTTTTTCCTTTGAACAAAACGTTGTAGCATGACATTGCGTGCGCATTCAACCAAAATTACCAAGTCGATGTTGCGTTTGACTGTGAGCTTCAATAATAAAAAGACTTTAAATTATGTTTCTTAAGAGGAATTGCGTCTAAATAATGTAATAGGTACAAAGTTGTGAAATTTCTTAATATTTAGAAATTATATGGAGCAAACGCTGAAGTAATCTTGCTTCCTTTTAAGACATGTCTAGTGAGAACATTGCACAGAAGATTTTATACTCCGTATTACAAGAACGCAACCTGTAAATTTAAACGTACATTTTCATGTGAAAAGATATCTAATTGATACTATCAAATGATTGTAGCTACAAGAATATTTCTAAAAAAATTATTAAATGGGTCAATTTTGATAAGCACTAAAGAGAAAAGGTTCTATAATGCCCATGAAAATGTATTTTAATTATATGTTTACATAAGGTAGGCGTACGTTAATCGATAGCTATTTAACGAGATGGTATATAATGAATTTAGAAGTAAATAAACATTGACAGATTTACAGAGATGAAAGTGTTAGATAACATGCCAGCTTAATTAAATGGTGTTTATAGTATTTTGTGTAGGCTTAAGTACTAAAAAATTCCTTTAATTTGATTACGTATAATTCTAGTCATAATCCAGGAAATTAAATTACTTAACTAGGAAAGCAACAGTCT
>OW679194.1:161932955-161957324 GCA_940337035.1 Agriotes lineatus | reverse complement strand
TGATTTTTGTGTACTATGAATTCGATGCCTCCATCTGATGAATCGTCTTCTCTTCTAATGTGAAACAAATAACCTGGCTTCTCTAAGACCTATTATTTCCCATCTTATTTCTTTTAATTCTCCTTACAATTCTAATACTTTCTGGTTGTATTGCAGAATTCTGCTGTTATAAGTAGATGCATGCATCATTGATGTTGATTTACTTCATTTTTGTCTGACTAACAAATTTTTGCTTCCTCTAAAGTCCGTAAAGCTTCTTTCTTTGGAGGAATGAGATTTGCCCACCTGGAGAGCAGATCAGTCGTTTTTCAAATTTTTCATATTTAAGTTTATGTTCATAAGGGGTTTTCAGCCATAATCTTCCACGTTGGCCAGACGGGTTAGATGATGATTAGGATAGTGGAAGAGGGGGATGTGTAGGTGTGTTTGGTAGGACCTAGGTTTGAGACATGATTTCTTCAGAACGTAGGGGAGGGGGAAGTCAAATGCTCACTTTTCCCGGTGGTAGGTCTATCTTCATCACGATAGTGGAGAGTGAGGAAGGCTATTTAACAGTAGAGGAAGATCTACTAACGGAAGTAGTAGAAAAATTAACGACCCAAAAAATTCCTAGCAGTGGTAACATCTACAGCAAGCAGCTTAAATATGGGAGGCGATAAGGTAATAGAAGAATTACTTACACTTTCTAAGAAGATACTTGATGAAGATGTAATACTGAATGAATGGAGCGTGACAATCATATCCTAAAGAAACATTTTAAAAACCCAAAATTGTTGTGGTATCGCATTGCTGAACCGTATGAAAAGTTTATACGCGTTATATAAGAACAATGCTATCTTAAACCCTATGTCTACAAAAACAATATCAAAGTTCCGGCGTAACAGATCAACTATAGATACTATAATTACAATACATCAAATTAGAGAAAAACCAATTGAGTTTTCAAAATCTGCGTACATACGATTTATTGATATGGTCAAAGAATTTAAGAGAGCCAGACTAGGGGACGTATTGGATAGATCAGTAAGCAACTAAATACAAATGACTCCATCCAACGAAGTTCATACGCGTTTTTTCTACAATCAACAGAATAATCTTTACTCTTTTAATTTTTTTTTTATAAAATACATTTTATTATTTTGACAAATCTGTGCAGCAAAACGTATTTTGTCGCATTAGCCCATAAAATGGACTTTGTCGCACTAGTGCCACAAAAAGTGCCATATTATAACTGAATTGAGTATAACAAAATTGACATTCTTTAAAGATTGTGGAAAAATTTACTACTCAATAAGCAACTAACACAAGAAGTGCAAATAACTCCAGGCATCAAATTTAAGACACCTCTTTTGTGTAACCTAATAATACACAGGATAAGAAGAAGTACAAAATAAAAGTAAACATTATAGAATGGGAATTAAAGAAATAAAGATCGCACGTTACACTGATGATAACGAAAATATCAAAAAATGAAAGTTGTCAGAGACTCTGACATAAATTTCCAAAAAACGGCGAAGAAATACAATCTGGAGATAAATACAGGTGATAACAATGCTCTGGTGGTATCCAACAAATCCATTAGGTGGAAATTAGTAACTAACGGCAAGACAACTGAATAGGTCAGAACATTAAATTACCTAAATGTGGAGATCACCAGCGAGGGAGATTTGAGGACAAAGACATTTAAGCAGGTTAGTGTGGCAACATGTGTCTTGTGTGCTCTCAAACAAGTAGTATGAAAAAATAAGAAAATGAATATAGATAGCAAGGTAAACATATATAGAACGTACAGAAGATGAATTATAATATACGGAAACCCGTGCTGACACAAAAAGTAAATAATGCATCATTACGAACAAATGACATGAGAAGTTTAATAATGATAGTAGGAAAAACACTGAGACAGGGAGAGAGACGAAACAATGAGAAATACTTGTGCAAACACCGCTTACAACGGTTTCCGATCTATCATCAATAGAAGTGAATGTAAACTATACATTAATGAATATTAATATAACAAATCTCTAGGGTGTTGGTTAAACAGTTCAGCAGACTGTAACTTTGAACTACTTCTACAGTGTGATCACCTTTCTATAGCCTCCTTATTTTTAAGTAAAATATCGTTTAGAAATGAAGCTCACAGGTAACTTATATTTAGGATTAAAGTTGGGTTTTTACTCCGCCTTTACACAAAATTGTTAAAATTTGACCAATGATTTAGTTGTCACGTTATCAGATACCTTTTTAAAATTTATAATAATCTATCTGATATATTAAGATTACTTCATTTGCATAAGTGTAAAACGAAAACCAGTTGAAAATGTAAGGCCTAGAAGAACTCATAAATAGTAGTTTAAATTTTTAAAAATGTTTGCTATTTTATCCGTGTTCTTTACGAGATAGGAGGTTAAGTCTTGAGACAAACCCACACACACACACACACACAGACAAATACAATTAACAAATTCAGATATGACTCCATTTTACATTTCCTCCAGGAGATGTCCCAGAGTTAGTAGGGATGTGCCTTACGACGACCCACTTTTTTGGAAAGGGAGCATATTACAAGGAAGCGGAAGGAATCGCTATGGGATCCCAGTTATCTCCAGTCATTGCCGACAATTTTATGAAGCCTTGGAACAGAAAGCTATTCAGTTCGTCAGTCTCAAACCTAAATGCTTCTTCACTACTCAGCGACACTTTCGTTATACGGCCCCATAGAAAATCAGCTTTCGAAGTTTTCTTGGCACGCATGAATAATCACAATGCCAGAATAAGATTCACTATAGAAATTGAAGAAAATGGACACCTTCCTTTCCTGTGGACGCGTCAGTAGAATGAACCACTAACAACAAATTAAATAGTACAGTATATCAAAAGAAGACTCACACTGATCAATATCTACACGCTTCGTCTCATGATCATCCCTAACAAAAAAGACCAACGCGGTTTGTGACCGGGGCAGCAAACCATAAGAATTAAAACTTGTGGAAGAAGCTTCACGGGAGAATGGATACAGTCGACTAAATATGCCAAAACACCAAAAAATCTAAGAAACATAAACCCACGAATTATACCCACCATTCTTACATTGCCGGAGTAACCGATAGGAAAATCTTGGCTAAGAAAATTATCGGGGTTTGGTATGGTACAATGAGAAATATTGAACAATTGATCTCTTCCAGCAAAAAATCCTTGCCCAGATACAATCAGCTCCCGTGTGCTTGTGGCAGATCTTACATCGTACAAGAAGAAGCATCCAATCAAGAAAAGAAGAAGACCAGAGTCACATGCGACTTGGAAACACGCAAAAATCATCAATCACCTAGCACCTACTAGGACAATATGACCAAACAATAAACTAGGACTTCTAAACATAGCAGCCAGGACTAAAAATTACTGCCTTCATATTATTTGGGAATCTTTAGCGATTCCTAAAAATCCAAACAACAAATCGAGGACGGTTGCCGTCTTAGCAACACAGAGAAGCTAGCCCTGCAAATGAAATCAAAAGATACGCAAATTTTACGTGAGAAATCAAGCAGATTATCGACAAGTCCCAGTAACACACAAGATTTGCATAAGCAGCCCCTCGGTATATAACCAGAACAATGAGACTACAACATCAGTCCTTAGAACACTTTTGAAGACGCTAACAGCAGGACCACTGAAACGTCAGGTTTAAATCGCTGACTGCAGCATAACTCAAAGGAACCTACGATTATGGATAACGGCCGTGAAACCCTGAATTCAACTATGCATGTAAATTCCTTGTTTTTTATAATATGAACACAATTGAGTATTTCCAAGTGACGTCACAAGCTTCACTCTAACAGCTGATCGTGGACAAGCAACTTTAATTTTCTTATGGAAGCTTTTCATAAATCCTAATTTTACAAGTTTTGTGTCCGCAGTGTAGTTTATATGTTGTTTATTAATTCTGTAAACAGATAAAGGCAGCACCCCATTTGTATTGCAACTTTTGGTGATGATGTCAGTATCAATAACCACCCACAGCTGGTAAAGATTTCCGTATTCCCGGTTAAATTACTCTTTTCACTTGAAAATTGACGAAAGTTAAGGACTTGTAAAATAGTTTACGTTAGGCGGCTTTATAAAATAGTGCTTTATTAGATAGTTTAGCTTTTATAAAATGGCTCTTTATTTCACTTGTGTATAATGATAAAGTAAGTTGCACTGATATGTCAATGTCAAAATGTGAAATTGAAAAAAGTTATTCCTTCTCATTCGACTCAATTTTACTTATCATAAAATTCCTCCTGTGTACCTTCAAGAACATCATTTTTTATGATATCAGTTTTACATTCTAATAAAAACATGGAAAAACTACAAAACTTTTGACACAAAATCTGTGTGAAGTTTAATTGTTATCGGTAACTATGGATCGTCAAGGAGAACCGAGAAAAGCACACTTTCATATTAAATAAAATTTGTCAAACGATTATCGAACGTAAGCAATATTTTATAAAATTACTACCAATTCAAAATTTGGAGCATTCTAACATACTAGCTATTTATGCAACAAGTGCTAAAAGTTGACGTTTATGCACGAGACATGAAAATTATGAAACGAAGCCGAAGGCATAAACGACTTTTAGCACGCGTTGCATACAATATTTGATCTACGACCTTAATTTTACTGTTATTAATCCATATCTATATAAATAAAACTGAAAGTCCTGACTCACTCACTCACCCACTCATCGATGCCCAGCCCAAACCCTTGGGCCTAGAAAGCTGAAATTTTGCACAGAGGTTCCCTTTATGATGTGTACAAGGAATAAGGAAGGATATTTCGAAATTCAACCCCTAAAGGGGTAAAATGGGGGTTCCAATTTTGTATGGGGAAATAATATTAAATAAACATTTCGACTTTAAACTTCGTAGGAGTACTCCTAAAAACAAATAAGCAAACACGTATTTCGTGATTTTCCTAAAATCAACCCCTTAGGGGGTGAAATGTGGTAAATAAGCCTAAAATACGATATGGGTGTCGTTATTGAGGTTTTTTAGGACGTTGATTGCGAAAATAGCATTTATTTTTAAGTTCAAGACGGTGGACATGACATAAGGGAAAGGACGGGACGGGACGAGACGGGACGAGGCGGGACGGGACTGGACGGGAAGGGAAGGGGCGGGACGGAACGGGACGGGACGGAAAGGGAAGGGAAGGGATGGGATGGGATGGAAGGAGAGGGGACGGGACGGGATGGGACGGGACGGAAAGGGATGAGACGGGACGGGGCGGGACGGAACGGGATGGGACGAAAAGGGAAGAGGTGGGATGGAAGGGTAGGGAACGGGACGGAACGGGACAAGACGGGACGGGACGAGGCGGGACGGGATGGGACGGTACGGAGACGAAGACGGAGAAAGGGACAGGGACGGGGACGGGGATAGAATGGGATGGGATGACAGAAAATAATTAGTCATTATTTAATACACAAATAACGAACTTTGCGCGAACGAAGTCGCGGGTAACAGCTAGTTAATCCATAAATATCGATTTAACAAAGGTTTGCATCTATGATAGTTAGAATTTATGCCATAATAAAGAGAGGGCCTTGGTACGCTGGCGAATGTTTGTAAAACCAATACTGTCAAAGTCAGTTATCATTACATAACGCTTTAATGATTTCAAAAACACCTTACCTCTAACGCAAGAAGTAACTAGAATAACATTACAACCACACTTCCAGTTCGAAATTGTAGTTTTATAACCTCACTTCACTTTTAGCACATGGGCTAAAAGCAAACAGCTGATTTCTTTAAACACGCTAAATTATAAAACGTCACTTTTAGTGAAAAAAGCTAGCGCTACAATTAGTGGTGGTCGTAGATACAGACTTGGAGTTTGCCTTTTGTGCATGCGCAGCAACCATTGTGTGCGGTGTGTGTCTTCGTGATGTGTAGACCTCGTTACTATATGTCTCAAGTCTGGGGTTCTGAGTAGAGCACAGTTAATTTGTGCTCAACTGTGAATGGTCTTGCAGCTCGTACATAATATGCCTTATTGTCTCGCTCTTTTTATTTGACTAGCACGTTTCACTCGCTTATCAAATAAACCGGGCTCTACAATAAAATCTGACGTACTAAACTGGTAGGGTCTCTAGTTTAATCCAAAAGTTGGTAAAGTAACATATTTAACAGTGAATAACAAATATAACCTTGAAACCAATAAAAATTCCAAGATTTTGTCCTGTGTTTGGACGTTCAAATAGAAGTAACCCAGAGACGGGAAAGAAATATGTTAGATTTCCTGGAGATAGAAGAGTTTGGGTTATTCCTGAAGGCATAAAAAGAAGAGAGTTGTGGGTGAAGGCCCTCCGAAGAGCAGATTTGACACCACAAAAGATTAGATTTGCTTCAGTTTGTTCAGACCACTTTTTAACAGATAATGCATTTTTATTATCAAAACATTTCTATTGTTTAACTCAAATCAATTTGGAATATCCACGAAAACCGGCGGCATCTAGTGATTTAATTACTCAAGACTACATGCCAACACAAAAACTTGGCTATGTATCTAGTATGACAGCTTTATCTGAAGCACCAAGCAGACACAGTAGGGCTCAAAAGAGGCTTCTAGAAAAGGGCAATGGCCAGCAACAGAACTATAAACTCTAAAATAAAAATATGCTTTGCACATGAAATAATTTATGTGATATATTGTAATCAGAATAGTCGACACAAAAAGAATATATGAAAATTGACTAGAATAGCTTACAAGGGGTAAATACTGATTTCTCGCAAAAAAATTTCTTGTAACCGTTTTCAAAGACATTACTTTTAATACCAAAAGCCGTCATTGGAATTAACGTTTCTCTTACTGATACGAGTACAAGATGATATATGTTACTAGACAACACTTTTACGTCCGAGGAATTAAAAGTAAGTTCTACTTGGTCGCCTGTAGACGCAGACACGCGATTGACTGTAGACACACCATTCACAGCACAACACCGGTGTGAAGCTCCGTCGTTGCAGGCTGATACACAGAAGTACAATGATGAATGATCTCCCTTCGTTACTAAATATTAAACGTGAGATTGGAGCGCCTTGAAAATTTTCACTTATGTTCACGGCCCGATTTTCAAATATTACTCACGTGCACGACGGGAACCGCCGTTATTCACCGTGACTCGACTGTTTTCAAGTCACGCGCCCATCCCTAGGCTAGATGTAAAATAGCAAGATTTTATTGTTGTTATCTATCAAACTAAAAGAGGCCTGTAATTTTTACAATAATTCAGAATGGCTTAAAATATATGTAATAAGGGTAAAATAAGATGAATGTTCCAATATTCATACTTAAATATTAAAATAACTGATGAGTTCTACAATTAGGCATAAATTAACGGAATGAGGTAATGCGACGTGTTAAAACGAAGCAACAGTGCAAATTTTAATTTCATATTAGTTAAGTTTGTTTATTTAATTTAGGAAATAAGTTGTTTACTGTATAATTTAAAATCAATTTTAGCAGCCAATCAAATTACTGCGACAGTGTTTGTTTCAATCAAATTGCAGTTACTATATAAGCATTTGCAGAGCTGAACCCCAGAATTTTTCTGTATTTTGCTATTGATAGTTATGATACTGATTTTTGTACCTTAAAGAAGAATTATTGAGTTGCTTTGCAGAATTGCCAGTTTTTTTATTATAAAAGTTTTATATAAAAGGGCTGGGTTGTGAAAGTAATTAAATGGTTTTGACGCTTACCTGTGCTTATTTTATTTGGAAGCTGTAAGTTGAAAACAGCAATGTTAATAGTTAATAATGCCAACAAGCTTAGACACTCTGTATTTTTGGATATCTGTAAGAAGTAAACAAATAGTGGCAACGAGAAAGCTTGCTGAGCTACGAACCTGGTTTCCAACGCAGAAGATAAGAATGTTGGGGGGGCGAGAAAGAGGAATTTTGTAGGCTGCGATATTCTCTAAACAGACAGTGGAAAAAGTCCGATAAAACATATCATATTGCATTTGATGCAGCAAATTGATCAGTGGATAGTAGCCAAGTTTATGTTAATGAGAAAATAACTAACGTAGGTTCTGTTTATGCTTTTAAATTTTACTTGTAGGTTGTTTACTGCCAACTTTTGGTTTTTGGATTAAATAACAAGTTGTATAATGAGATGGTTTAAAGCTCACAATTTAATTTTGTATGCAGAGAGAAATATTGAACAAAGTCAATTAAAGCACAGAGTTGAAATATTTTATTTAATTGCAATCTAAACAGTAGTTGAGGGTATTAAATACATTGACAATGGGATGCAAAAAGTATAATTAGAGGGATAAAGACAGGCATACGAAAAGCAGATTTCAGAAGGATTGAATTTAAAGTTTGAGTAAAAGAAAGATTTAAGATGGCTAATATAATATAAGTAGTTTGATAGATTTGAGCATATTTGAAGCCGAACCAAATGAAAGTAAATAATACAAAACGTTGGTTATGTGCATAATGATACGAGCATAGAGTTAGTAATAAACGTACAGGCCAGTGAAAAGCAAGCAAGCTGAAAGGTAGATGGAAATCAAAGCAAGATAAGATAGAATTTGCAAAGAGCAATACAGAACGAGGGCAACTAAAATGAAGAGTAACCAGTGACGTGTTAAATATTGAACTCGAGTGTAGTGCATTTTCAAACTAAGTGTTCATAGCAGAGCAACGATAAATAACGATTTATGTGACGAGAAAAAACAATTTTTATGTATAAGAAATAAAGACAATTTGTAGTTTTAAGCAACAAACATGTTAATCAAATTTTACTCCTTTATGTGAAATTGTAACTAATATGTGTTTCCTTTAAACAATATCGGATCGCGGTTACTAGGTATTGCGATGCTCTTTTGTTAAAAGAATAAGAAGTTAATTAATGTAATTGTCAAGTTGGGCAAACAGTGCTCCTGAATTTTAAAGTTTTAATATAATAAAAATTATTTGCCAAGTCCAGAAAGTATACCAACTTATTATATAAGTTACCGGGCACATGTGAAAGTGGTAGCAAAAGTTTCTCCGATAAAAAAGTTATAAAATTGATCAAACCAACTTCGGCTTTGGATCGGCACCGAGCACCTGGATATTTGGAGCTGCGACACCGGTCTATTTGAACTTCAGAAGCCAGGGATCGTAAGTCATACAGGCCAGGAAGAGGTGTAAGAGCATCCCAGAACAAGATTTGGGTCCAGGGAAGCGACTTCCAGTGAATAAGGACATCGGCGTCACCTGCACCAGCTCCGAGACGAAATCGGGGAGAATTTCAAAGATTCAATTTGACATGTTTTTATGTGGTTGGAGTCCGCAAAGCTAGTGTACTTCGAGAATACACCTTGCTGAAGAGATTCATCGCGTTTCCGGGCACCCAGATCCGTCCCAGTTCTAGTAAATTGCGTGGCGTCGCCAGAAAATGCGATTTTGGCCAGGATTTGGAGCTATTACAGGAAGTAGAACAAAAGATAGCTAGCGTCGTTTTACGTCACAATCTGAAACAAAATCAAGTTAGTTGTTGCTAGGCGGGAGATTTGCTTCAATTTACCTGTGGTTTCTTGCAAATTTCGCTTTTGAATATCAAAATAAAACGCTGTATGCACCCGCGAACCTTTTGTGGTTAAGTCAAGTTTGTGAGGTTATGAGTAATTGAAGCGAGTAGCGCGGTTGTACTAAAATTTTGCGTATTTGAGCTACTCTGAGTTAAATATTCTAAAGGATAAATATAAAATAAAACTCAAATTTGAACCTAACCTGAGATATTAGTCTTGTGTTTTGCCGGAGCAAGCCCAAAGAAATATTGCAATTCGATAAAATATAAAAAGGGGCAATTAACCATTTTATTAAAGAGTAATAAATACATTTCATTTTGATTAGCCTAAGATACTGACAGGCAAAGTTTTACATTTTTAAAATTTGATATAACTACCCAGAGTATTGTGTGGTGACTTACCTATTTAATTATTTATATTTTCACTAAAGCCTTTATTGGTTGAGGGCATCATTACAATGTTTCAGCTAAGCCACGCTAAAGGTAGATACTTTCAAACCCTGAGATAAGTTTCAATTCAAATTAAAAATATTTTGCAGTAACCCAAGAGCAACCTTGTGCTAATTGGTGTTCGTCTTGATAATTTAAACAAGATTCTCAAAAGGGTGCATATTTAATGTGTCTATTTTTGTTTCAACTGAGGAAAAGATAAAAGTAATAATGACGAAAATGGGACCCAACAGACACAGGGTTACCATCGTTGCGGACTGATGCCATCGCAGCAGAAAGGTGTATCGATTAGGGGTAGGCGATATTAAAATTTGATATTCATATTCGACATCAAAATTATATCGATATTTGTCAATGTATCGATACATCGAAATTCGTCAATATATCAATAAATATTCTAAAAATATTGAGATATCGATAAATATCAATATTCTAAAGTGTGTCTCACTTTAGACGGCACCACCCCAGTATTTTTTATATATTATGGATTTAAAAAAATTTTCGTATTAGGGAGTTTTTCATCAAAAAATCTGGTTAATAAAAGCTGTTCAGAATCGTTCAAATAAGCTGAAGCCGAAATTTCATTAAAAACTAAATAATTTGAAAATCTCTCAAATAATTTTAATAACGATTTATAGGATGCATTACATGATCTTCCAGCTGCAGTACGGCAGGAAATGTACTATCAATTAGACGGAGCACCTATACATAATGCAGTTGTGGTTAGAGAATGGTTAAATGGGAATTTCCCTGGAACATGGATAAGTCGTAACAGTCCCCTAATCGCATGGCGACCTAGATCTCCTGATATCACACCATTAGATTTTTATTTCCGGGGAACTATTAAAAATAAAGTGTATAAAGCTAGACCAATAAATATTCAACAACTTTGTGACAAAATAACTCAAAGCTGCCAAGACATAGGTCGGGAAGAACTGAGAAAAGTTTATTGTTATTGTATTGAATTAAAAGAATAAAATAAAAAATCATGGCAAACTTGGGAGATTATTATTCGAATTTTCTGGACCAAGAAATTTTTTTATGAGAGATCATCAAAATTTATTGTTTTGAATGAAATTTTGGATTTAGCTTATTTGAAAGATTCCGAACAACTTTTATTAACAAAATTTTTTGTTAAAAAAATTCCTAATACGACTTCTTCAATTTTGTTGTCTATTTTAAATCGTAGTAGGCTAGCATTTTACCATGAAGGAAAAATAACATACCCTAAAAATACAATTTAGTGAGGGGTATAACCAGAACAAAGAATTTTTTTAAATCGATAATATATAAAGAAAATACTGCGGTGATGCCGTCTAAACTGAGACACACTGTATATACTGATATTAGATATATATCGATATTCGATATATAGATCTCCGATATATCTTGTTAATATTCGATAAATATTCTGAAAGTATCCAGATATCGATGAATATCGAATCGATAAATATTGATATTCCATTATGTCGATATATCGACATGGAAATAATATCGACATTATTTATCGATATAGCAATATATCGCCCAGCCCTAGTATCGATCGTCACGCACTGCATTCAACTCAAAGGACAGAAACGTGTAAATATGGCCGTGGCTCGCAGTATCGCAGATAGCAATGTATAGCCATGAATGCAACAGTTAGATGAAGTACCCATGTGGTCACTCAGTTTTATAAAAGTAAGCTGATATATCTGAAATTTTACATGGGACCATAATCTTTTATTTTGAATAACGTTTTTTGATGATATTTTGGCGTACAGTTCATGTTCAATATATACAGACAATTTTCAAATTTACAAATAAAAATTCTAAAAGATGTAGTACGTATACCACAAAAATCATGGAAATACCTGGGAATTTTTATCTTATCGGCCACTTATTTGGACAAGAACGTTCGAAATAAAATTTTTAATGGGATTCGAATTTTGAGCTGCTGGAGTGGGTCATTGTTACACATCTACTAGATTAAAAGCTCCTGTGATTGTACTGGCACGTATTTATAAGAGTATGTTGGAAACATTTACTTTAGATATTTTTGTAGCCACATAGTTAATTTGTAATTAAGTTGACTCTCTGGCGTTCTGGTATTAACAATTTTTTTTCTCATACTAATGTTCGTGATTTGTTATTGTAAAATTTGTATATAGGCTTAAGGCCTATAGGTTTTACTTTATGAATGACTAAAATAAAAGTAAAATTTTACATTACTTAGTTAAATAATTGCAAGAACTCTTGCTTTGTTAACCATTCAATCCTAGTATCAATCGTTTATATAATTACATTGTTTCGTTATGGTTTTCCTTCTACACTTTTGTGTTAAATAGCAGCATAAAAATTTCCAGTAAAAAAATGTTTAATTTAGAATAAAACCGAATTCCCGTACCTATATGTAAACATTGTAGATATGGACTCAAGACGCAATAATTTTAGTGAGCGAAATAAAAATAATATAGCTTTAAGATCAGCAAAAATATTCTATCTTGATTAAATGTTGATGATTGGGGTAAAGTAACGCATCGTTTTCTTTCATTCCTGGTAGCCTGCCGTTATATGTGGGTATTAATTTTTGAAATTCGTAATGAAAAAATCGAGCCCATTAGGCACACAACACAACAAACAAGTGATAATTTCTACTTAGAGCAGTCATTTATTAAAGACTAGTGAATCACCCGAGCTAAGTTTCGGTGGGAAAGGGTGCTACATGTCACAATCAAAAACACATACAACCTTACCAATTATACATACAAAAATGTTGATGATGAACATTGAAATTACACGATTTAACTGTTCTTTTAAATTTTACGTCGAAATCGGCGCTGAAGAGTTCATTGCGAACGTACCACATCAGCTGTTTCAACCGCTAGTAATTTAATTTTACTTTACTTTTTCGTACCTTTTTAAAATAAAAACTGGCTTACGATCTAAGTCTAAAAATTTGCAATATTTTAAGCTATCATACAATTTAATCGGTCCAGTATCTTCTGAGGAATAGCGAACAAAAATACAAAGAAAGAGACCACCGATTTTATGGTATACAATCTTATAGGATAACTATGATTCGACATCTCAATTTAGGAGTAGTAGCAAGAAATCGTCATGAATTACCTTGACAACTTTATCCTTTTTAAAATTACGGCATTGAACTGGTGTGTTAACCTTAAACATTTTTAAAGTTTTCGATAGAGCTGTCATTTAACTAAAATATATAGGAAATTATAAGTGCTCTCCAGCCTGAAGATTATGCTGTCAATTTTATGTTAGTAGCAGTTCATGTTTAGTTAAATTGTTATCGTGGATTCAGTTTGATAGTTTCTACTACTTTATTTATTTCAGCCCCCAGTAGATTCTACCACCTCACAAGAGCACTAAACAGGGATATCAGACTGCGATCATTTCTCTTGCTATACAAATCAGTTTACTCTAGAGGTCGTTCTAAACGTTCCACTCACTGTAAATATTAAACACGGAGAAGTCCATATGCATACGTGTATCTGGATCCGGAGCATTGCTCACGGACACAACGGACGAATTTGGTATTCCTTTACGGTAAACCTGTTATATGGAAAGTTAATGCTCCGTGCCTTCTTTCCATTATGAATGTGGACTTTGCCGTCCTATTTGCTTTATATGAATTACCGCTCCGGTCTAAGGTTAAAACAAATATGTATTCGTTTCGAAGACAGGAGTTGACATTATTTGTTTTATTACGTGCGCAATATGGTTTTCCCCGCCACGCCGGTCGCCTATCCGTATCACTATACGGCCGGAACTAATTTGAAGTTGGCGGAAGGATACATTTGTCATAGAGTCCCTGGTGGGCCATGATCGGGTTGGATGAAGTTATGAGAGGCAGAGTGCACTAGATCACCTCTCAGAGCGCGGGATGACAGAGAAGTCCGAGTCACGCACCCCACGGAAGTCGGGAGTGCGAGAGGGAGCGGGCCGCGATAGTCCGCGAGGGGTTGGTAGCGAACTCCCCGAAGGCTTGACCCAGCAAAAATCATCTCCGTGGCCATTCCCAAGCAAAAATATCTCTTTTACTAAGAGAGAGGCCCTTATAGCGTCGCGATGATTAGATAAGGATACGTGGCCAGATATACGTAGAGGAATAAAGAATCTCGCACGAGTGAATTCATGTAGAGAATTGGGCTATGAGAAAGAAAATCACGCAATGAACTCGCTGGAGAATTTTGCCGCCAACGCCAGGAAGTGATGATAAAGTAATCTAACATATAAGAAAACAATCTTTTTGTCAGCATCGTAATATATGGGGCGGCAAGGGTTCGGTCTGCAACGGCCTCCACTTCGCTAATTCCATTAACAGAGACCCGATGAGAGCAACGCCTTCTACAACAGCAAGAAAGTTGACTACAATATTTATCCTTAATGATTTTGCATAATTATTACAAATAATATGTAAATTACCACTTCTAAATACTTGATTTCTTTGTACGTTACTGTCATGACGAAATGTACTTTAAACACTCTTGCCTGTTAGGAATTTGTTTAAAAATAAAGTAAAAGCATTTACAACAGAAGAAAAATCGTGTTTTATTTAGACATAAATATGATAGTATCTGCCGTTGTACTGAAATAGAATGTTCCAGGCCAGTTCCCAAACATAATCTATTTATTTAAAGCATTTCAGAGATTAAAATTATTCTAGTTTCTTGTCATACATAGAAACTAACAATTGTCAAATTCTGTTCATTATCTCGCAATGTTAAAAGCTGTATAGTATTACGTCAGTGCATGGAGTATAAAGGTAAATCAGAGAACTATGTACAGTTATGTCTACATTTGGTCAAACCAATTTTTACCTAAATAAATCGGTTTTATTGTTAAATTTTCCTTTTGTATTGTCAAATATTTATTTAGTTTTTGAAGTTTATCAACTGGTTTCTGCAAATAAAAAAGAAATCACTTTTTAACATATTTCCCCTTGTAAAGAGTTTGAGCTCTGTCTTATTAACTAAAAATATATTCCTCAAGATCAGAATTCATACAACACTCAAGATTCTCGATACTCATTACTGTATTAGAGTTAGTTTCGTCTCTTCTCTATTCATGGATCATCATCCAGCAACGCAACAACGCGAATCAAAAGAATCACCCTAATAATTCGGCGAGATGTCAAAGTCTGGCAGAAGAAATAATAAGATCATCTCGAATACATCTACCTATAAAGACAGAAACATGCGAGAGCTGCTTTATTAATTACTAGTAGCAAGTCAGGTATGGCATTAAACACAAAACGATTTGAATACATTGAAAGCTTATTCTATTGCTGTTGCAACGCTGGGGTTGGGATTAAAGGAAATTTATAGAGACAAATCTGTGATTCGTATAAGTTTCTAGACATTATGGAAGTGCTGCTGAATGCTTTTCGAGCGATAATTTTCAATGATTCTCCATAGATAGTGGCTCTGTGAATTTAAACGTGGATGGTGTATGATAGAAGATAAACCAAGACCTGGGCGACATCCAGCAGTTGATTATGCTGAAAACGTGTGTGCTAGAAAAAATATGTTTAAGGAAAATCGATATATAATTCACCTCCGCCTGCGGTGGCTGGTAGTCATCGTTGCTGGTCCCAAGCCTGGACAAGGTTCGTAGTCTACTCTGGGTAAAAATCTAAACAAGCTCACAGAACCGATGTTATAGCCTTAGACACTGGACGTACTATTCAGATGACGACTCATACAAAAAAAAAGGAAAATAATTTGGAAGCGAAAACTGGAACAGAAAAATGAAGAAGTCATATCGGAATTAAATAATTTGAATTCAGTATGTACGTAGATTATTAATTTAAGTTACGATTTTTTATGGTTTATTTATGTGTACCTATTGCTTTATGCAGTTAATCGGCTTTGCCCTCTATCTGTAATATTAATAATAATAATAATAATAATAAAATACACATGAGATTGATTTATGCGGATTTCCGGAGACTAAAAAGAAGGATGTGGCACGTCTCACCATGGAAACTATATCTTGATTTATAGTGGTAACCCAAAACAAGAAAGAGCACAGTCGGGCGCAGGGCTTTTAATTAACGAGAAATATAGTCCATACATTAAAGTTATTCAGTATGTGAGCGATAGAATTTTGAAGGTAACCGTTAACGTAAACGACGCATCACTCCATGTTGTATATATATATGCCCCTAATATAAGAAGTGATGGAGTAACACACAAATTCAATAAGCTTGTGCTTAACGAAAAAGAAAAATGTCTAATCGACTTGTGTGCTAGAAACGAATTGAGGATGAACACCTTTCATTCTGACAAAGAACAACACAAATAAGCATTTAACAATAGCAGATGTGAAGTCAGTAATTGATTACATTATCACGCTATTCCTGATCTCACCAAGGTGCTTGATGTTCGTGCTTTAACAGCCACAAAAGCAGGATCAGAACACAAATTAATTCTAAGTAAAATGAAGATATGAAAAATCACACATATTTAAAAAAAGAGATATAATACCAATTCAGACACAAATGAAAGTTCTAGAGAAATATACAAAAGATTAAAATAAGCTCTAGAGGGAAAAACAATATCAGAAACCGATAGTCAAAGAAATATAGAAAAAGTAGAAGAAAGGTCAGTATAAATGCCCAATACAACAGAAAACCGTGGTACACCCACAAAGTAAAGATCTTACCTGAAGAAAGGAAGCAGCATCCTGAAATATATTATATCTCCATTGCAAGAGAAATACAACAAATAAATAATTCAGCGAAACAGATTGAATGCTAAAATAACAAATCAAAAGAGAATAGTGGGCCGTGTTCACATCCGATATGGAGAGAAACCTGTACGGGACACACAGGAAAGTTTGGAAAATGCTAAGAAATAAAAAACAGCTAACGAATATACGTATATAAGCTAAGGGTATAAAGCGAGAAGAATGAAAACGGTTTCGTCAATTACGGAGATAAGTAAAAGTATCAAGAAATTTTGGAAAACGAAAAAAATTAACAACTCAGTAAAAAAGTTAAAAATAGGACAGCACTAGGAGGTGACAATATATCAACTAACTGCTTAAGTATAGCGAAGAAATTCTGTATAAATACCTCACTAAATTGTTTAACAAAATACTAGTCGTCTCAGTAATTCCAGAAAAATGGCCCAAGCGCATAACGATACTCATTTTCAGAACGGAGATAAAGAAGACCCCGATAACGACTGGGGGAGCACACGTCTGTGTTCAACGCTCAAGGTACTAACAAATATCGTCGGATTAAAGAGAAAAACTCATAACCAATGCAGAAGAGCAACAGCGCTTTCAAAGAAATCGATCCATAACCGACGCCATCTTAATCTTGAGACAATCAAAACAAATAACGATCGAATTCAATAGAACGGCCTGTGTATGCCTCATCGATTTAACCAAAGCTTTTAACGAAGTAAGGGTTAAGTAGTTTTTTAATAGCCTAAAAGAAAATAACACATCTCTCGCTATGATCAATATAATATATGAAATTAATAATAAAAACGTCTACAAACAACAAGACGGCACAAGAATTCACGAAGAAAATATCAATATCGACTGAAGTAAGACAGGGCGATAGATTGCGACTTTTCTTCTTAACTTTATAATGGACTAGCTCAGACAAGAAGTTAAATCGCTTATGGGCTATAAACTAGGAAAACAAATTTAACATAAATATTATGTTATGCAGATGATTCCGAAGTTCATGTTAGGAAAGGGAACATTCTGACACTAAGCAATTTTAAAAATCAAGAAAACTACAGGAAAAATATCTTAACGTTCCTAGTAATACTGAAATAATAAAATGAAACACTTGGTAATGCGAATTAAATTAATTCTTAAATAAAAACAACCTTACCGCCGCGCCGCGCCAGTGAGATTGGAACTTCAGCACCTGCGAATGCAATTTCATCACTTGGCAGCAGCCCACGGGTGTCTCGTCTGTCTGTCGCATGCGGCCAAGGAACATCCCTAGCATCTGTGCGATGCGGTTGGATTAAATAGAACACACTTATCGTTGCCCCTTCTTTGTCTCTTTTGCAAAGTTTATCCTGTATCTGTTGGGTCCAATTTTCGTCAAGAGTAAAGCCTGAGCTATGTGCAAAGTACTTTTATCTATATCCCAGTAAAAGTAAAAATAACCAATCCATCCAACTCTATTCTATTTACCTTTCTTAATCTCCATATCGCCTCCAACAATGAATTATGCTTGTGTTGGCCAATATGCAAAGACAAATCTTATAATTCTTTGAGCACGTTATCCGGAAAATGGGCTGAAAAGATAATGATACAGGCGAAACTTGATGGCAAAAAAAGAAGACCTTTGCTCTTTGAGTTATTCTATGCTAGAGATCCACATAGCTACCCTAACCTATCTAGTGCTGCTCGAAACAGCTCCGTTGTAGTTGCATTCTACCATGTTTAACCATTTTTAGTCGATCTATTATTATTCGTCTTCTTCCAGGCCCTTTTCGATCATCCACTGTGCCCTTCAGAACAAGCTCTAGCAACCGATACCTTTCTGAGTTATGCATAATGTGGCCAAGGTATTCAGGTTTCCTCTTTTTAATAGTAACTGGTACTCTTCTACCTATTCTTTCTGCATTTGGCGTGTGCTCTTTCCATAATATCTTGAGTATTCTTTGGTGTAACCACATCTTGAAAGCCTCAACCTTTTATTGATGTCATCCATTGGAATCCATAATTATCCATACAATAACTCCGGGATAGAAAAGTGGATGACGCGGCGACTGAATCTAAGACGCGGGCCTTCAGTTACTTGCAGTGCCGTGCTGTTATGGACCTAGCATTGCTGTTCTTGGTTTCTGTCGAATTAGTCTAGATGTGCTGTATTTAAAGTCAAGGATTGGGCTCTACTAAGCTAATAAATTTTTCATTGTCAAATAATGTACGCTCTGTGATCGTTGTATAGTAAGGAACGCCCTGCTTATTCGATTTAAATAGAAGTTGAAGAAAATCTGCTACGCCTATGATATGATATCATATGTTCTGGCTTGGAAAAGTAGGCGTGTCCAGGCCCTGGTACACGTGGACACATATGCTCCTTATGCTCCAATGGTAAATCGGTATCCGAGATACAGAATTTGTCGCCGGCGGCCGATTTTCCTTATCTCTCCATTTCGGCCGCCGGCGACAAATTCTGTATCTCGGATACCGATTTACCATTGGAGCATATGGAGCATATGAGTCCACGTGTACCAGGGCCTGGACACGCCTACTTTTGCCAGCCAGAACATATGATATCATATCATAGGCGTAGCAGAGTTTCTTCAACTTCTATTTAAATCTAATAAGCAGGGCGTTCCTTACTATAACAACACCGATAATTTTGCACATGCCAAGGGTCAAGTGCTGGTTGCAATGAAAACTCTCCCGAGGGCAGTTTTCCAAGGGCAACCAGCACGACTACTCTTGACATGGGCAAAATTATTTGTAAATGTATTGCCCGCGTTTATATTTTAAAGATTATTACACAAAACCCGTATACGAATTATGATTTAAAATTGATCTAATAATGCCAAACCACTCAAATTGCTTGTTTTTTGCATTTCTATTTCTAATTATGACACCGTCCACGCGGTCTATAATCATCCCTATGGAGTTTATCGCTTGATAAGCTGCCCACGGGCGCTTATCAGGTAATAAGCTGGGGATTGGTCGATTTTCAAAAAATGCAGGGTTATCATTCGATGATATCAGTTATGTGACAGTTGTGTGTAATAAACTTCAAATTTTTATATAATTTCACCGTTTACTTTGAATTCCCTTCCACTTTTAGAGATTATTTATTTTTGTATTTTTCCCAGATTCATGCATTGACATATTCTTCTTGTTGCAAGGCCAAGTTGTTTTTAGCAGGTTTTGAAGTTCATTCTCATCTGGATTTATCAGTATAACTTTGTTACGTGCAGAATGCGTCTATATAGGTTTACAGGTCATTGAGCGCTGTCTGCTTAAGTTTGGGACTTTAGCGCATATTTTGAAATTCGCGCGCACCCTTCCTTTGTCTTAATGAATTTTATCTGTAGGCTAACTAATTATAAACTGGCCGGCTGGCGTCTTTATTCCTCCCTTTTGTTTGTGCTATGGTTTCGAGCAGTTAGCTGCTATTTTCGGTCGTCCAGAGAATGGCGGGCTTTTGCTAGCTAGCTACGCTACGAAGAAAATACTCTCACGTCAATCTTGACGGATTCTGGTTAGCGAGCTGTTGTAATTTGTTTTGCACGTGTTCCAGGTGAGGTAAGTTCATTTTATGCTTCTGTCGTACCGCGGGTTGAGATGTTTTGTATTCTATCTTGGGCATTCCTTATAGCTGCTAGTAGAAGCCCCCAAATAATCCTCTCCTGATAGCGCACATGATGTTTTTGACCTATTTGGATTGCGCGCCTGTAGAAGCTGGCCTTAATGCCGCATCCTGGTATCGAGTCCTCTAATTTACCTTGGTTTGGCCTCCGTATTCTTACCGGGCTGTACGTATGCTGTCCTAGTAGGGCCTAGGAGCTCAACGAAAGAGTTGATGTAACATGCATTGTTTCCATTTTTAACAGTAATTGAATGTTGTGTACAGTGATCATGTGCGTCTGTAGTACCCTCATAACTGTCTTGCTGAAATAGCTGGCGAGCAGGTCCTACCTGAGTTTCCTCAGAACCCCGTGGGTTTTATATTTCCTATCGAACTCTTGCTGTCAATCGTAGTACGCTTAACGATCGCCATGGGTACCCTCCACGGCCATTTTAACGGTTAAACTAATACAATTAATTATTTTTATCCAGGGAGCTTAGTTTAGTTTCCGGTACACTTTTAATTTGTTGTTGGTTCTACTTAACGTAGTCTGTATTTATACATTTTAGGACATTGTAAATGTTTACTTACTGGCAAGATTGGTCAAATTTATGTGTTTCGAGATGCACCTGATTTTTACTTCCTTTTACGATGAAGGAAGTATTGGATTCACCCCAAAAATTAGAAATTGAGTTTTTAACAGATATTCACGTTTTAGCGTCCCCTGAACCCAAAAAACATGTTTTTGTTCATTGGTCTGCCTGTCTGTGTCACTGTGTGTCTGTTTGTCTGTCTGTGAACAGAATATCTCAAAAACTAAAAAGAGGCATGGCGTTGAAACTTCATATATAAGTTTTGTGTACTATGTAGATGAGACAGCAAGCTTTTGAAGAAAATTGCATTACCGGAAGTATGGTGTCTACTCTTGTAATTTTTCAGTTTTTTTCTATTTCTTCAAAAACAGCACTAATGATTTTTTTCAAACTTTACATTTTTATTACACTTTTAATGTGTATTGATGTGAGATAGGTGATTTTCCAGTTGAATACCTCTAAAATAGATTTCTTTTATTTTGTTTCGTTTTTTTCTTATTAACTCCTATTTTAAATGCAACACCCGGTATATTATTACATTTTTTAATTCAGCTTAACATTTTAGAGAGAATTTGTCTCTTCAACTAACCCTTTATTTTGTAAGGTTTTTGTAGAATTTATAATTTTTGAAAATTTTTAACAAATGCTAAAATCAAATTTTTGGCTAATTATAAGATCACTGTAAAAAGAAGTTTTGTGGGTGTATCACAAAAGATTTTTTCATATATTTATAAAATAATCACCTGTGCCCTATATTGGCTTGTATGCAATTTACTATATGTGATTATTATATATTGATATTATTACACCGCTTATGTTACTGCTATATGGATTTGTGTGCTTTCTTTCAGATATTTGTGCTACTTTTTGTTTATGAATTCTCTGTGATAACTTGAATACACTTGTTATTTATAGATTCGTTGGAGCCTGTCTTTGCTATTTAGTTATCTTCGATATGTATGATGAACTGCACGCCGCGCCGCCTTCAGTAAGGTAGCCTGGCCGGCAATTGCATTCATGTAATCATTTGATTTAAAAAAAAATTCTTTTATTTTATTTATTCCGTACTCCGCCAACAGCCGTTAGGCCAATTATAGGCGTCGCTGTACATTTATGGGGACTTCCAACCCCACTAACGACTGTCATGATGATAATTGACATCCGGGACCAACTATTTCCGTGGCAGCCGTACCACGAGGCGCCGAGAGAGGCAGCCGTGGAACTGCCATCCAAGTTCTGACCAGAAGGAGCGTTGCTTAACTCTACTGATCGAACGTGGACGCTTGTTCAAGCTACACCACCCGGGACCTTAAATTTTATTTATTTATTTATTTATTTCGCACTCAACCAACAGCCGTTAGGCCAATTATAAGCGTCGCTGTGCATTTATGGGGACTTTCAACCCCACCAACGACTATCAAGATGTTGTTATAAGAGCCGGGACCAACTATTTCCGTGATAGCCGTATCGCGAGGCGCCGAGAGATGCAACCGTGGAACTCCCATCCAAGTTCTGACCAGAAAGAGCGTTGCTTAACTCTACTGATCGAACTTGGACGCTTGTTCAAGCTACATCACCCAGGACCCGAGAGAATTAACCGACGATTCACAATCTGGTATCTGGTATCTGGTATTCCATACATGTTTACCCCTCTTTGATCTCAGTTTAGGCGTTTAAAGATATTTTCCAGAGCAAACGTGATTGATTTTGTAGACATGTTGTCTTTCTGCCTCGCCGCTCTTTTTGTTCAAATGTTGGTCGTTTTTCTTTCCTTGCTTGGTTTTACGTGTTTTTTACGTACCAAAAGCCTCCTGGAAGTCCACAAAGAGCAGGTAAAGTAGGTCGTTGATTATATTCTTCATATTCTTTAAGAAGTAATTTTCCGTTTGAAAGTGATTGTGTTGAAGCTTTTTCCGGGCCCCGTCTGTCTACCGGCTGATAGAAATCTAATTTTTGCGTCAATCTTTTGATGACTATTAAATTCACCTGTCGACTTTCAAAAATTTACCAATAAAAATTAAGAATTTGATGTTTTCTGGCGGATATACTTTTCTACTATCCATTCGCAGAATTGTGATAGTGAAATTTGCAACCCAAGCTACAAATATTAGCTGAAACTGGATTGCTAGTATAACTCGACAGAAAATTTGGGTATTATGTTTTTAATTTGGCATCATACAATTTTACAATTTCAAACTTTGCAAAACAGTTGTCAAATTTTACAAAAAAATGCAGCCTCTATATTATACATACATCATATCATCTACATTTTTAGAAAATCATATTAATAATCAACTTACTGCTGATATTTGTCACTTGGGTTGCAGATTTTACTATCACAATTCTGTGAATAAAGTATAGAAGGTATTCAAGTGAATATTTGAACAAATGTAGTTTTTAAAAGGAAAAATCAATTTTTGTTTTCTGTTACTATTGAATTTGCGCTGCTTGTTACTAGATTTATCGAAAAGAATTGTTTGGCTTATTGAATAGTTCCTCGCATACCATCCTTAGTCAAGGTTTTGTGGATTATTTTTGCGCTGGTATCACTAATATTTATTGCGCTTGGAATTAGGACTCGTGCTATCGCACCCGTCTTATCGTGTCGAACCGTAATGGACATTTGTAGTACCACCACAAAGATAGTCGACATAACTTTGACTACTCATGATTAAAGCTGATAATTATATGCACTCACAAGTTCGAAAATATGCGCATATATATGCATACATTTTGTTGAGTATATGCACTCAAAGTTACAGTATATGCACATAATATGCTCTAATTTTTTTTGGAAAATAGGTAGAAGTATTCTCAATAATATAAAATTTTAATTATTTTGTATGAGTATATTTATTTCTCTAATTTTTATTCAAAAACTTCATTTATTTTAACGTTTGACTATATAAACGTGGACTGCGACGAACGCAACTCACGTTGTAAGCCAACATAGAAATGAGATTTCCCCTAACCCCGCCAGACTATATATTCACGTAACACTCGACGTTCGACTCTTGAAATAGATTCTATGTTGGCTGATTCCTTATACATTGTTTCTATGGGAAAAGTGGGGTTACTGGCAGTCTATGTTTATATAGTGAAAGATTTTAACAGCGGCTTTCCCTTTCCTCTGCTTATTTCGATACGCCCACTGCACTCAGCGGCAGAAAGTGAAAAATTGTATTAATAAATTGAATGAAATAGTAAATTTTACAAAAAAAATCTCAAAAAGTTCATTACATCGCAAATTATTGCTAATATAACCATATATGCAAACCCAGAAAGTATGCTCAAAAAAGCATAAATATGCATAATGAAACTTTGCTTAAACGATTTGTTTTCACATAATTAGTATACATATGCAAAAAAGTTTCCTGGGCATATCAATTATAAAAATATGAATTTGCCATATAATATCAGCTTTAGTGATAACTGCTCCACGTTCATTTTTTAACACCATT
>OW679194.1:161830187-161932855 GCA_940337035.1 Agriotes lineatus | reverse complement strand
ATCTATCAGCTCAAAAGGCCTCGAAGGCCCGTGGCCAATGTGTACAATTCAGAATTCCCACACTATAAGTACATCCTCAGACGATGACGTCATCCCCCCCACATCTGCAAGTCTTGACAAGTCTGGACAGGTCTGGACAGGTTTTTCTCGCAGTAAACTGGTAGGAAGCTAACACATGGCATCGTGCAAAATTGTAAACATAAATGCCCGCAATTTACAGAATCATAAGTTTGAAATGCCTGGTGATTATATTTAATAGGATGACAGCTGCCATTTTTGCCACTTGTCAAATATTTCACAATTTCTATTGGAGGTTTTAAGTCTCCAAAACTGTCAAAGTAAATTGCATCTTTCCCCCGTTTTATGTAAGCCACCCAATGTGTACCAAGATTGGTTTTATCATCCAAATTTACAATACCGCATTCTATATTTCGAACCTGTTTTGGTAAATCATCTCTCATAAAAATGCCGCGAAAGTTAGGAATTTTTAAACGTTTAGCGTATGATTGTAAATCGATATTTGACAAGGCCCGGTTTGGCAGCTGCATTACAAGTTTTTTGTCGTGAACAATCCTTATCCTTTTTTATAAGGTTTTAGATATAACCCTTTACCTAAAGCTATTGCCTCCATCGTTTTATTATGTCTTTCAGACTCTGCTAATTGTTTTTTTGCCGACTGAGCATCTTTAACCACCTTTGCAATTCCTGCAGCTCCACCGCTAAGAGCTCCTAACGCGCTAAGTCCTGCAAAGATTGGAATCAAGGGTAACATTCCACCTGTTTTTGGCACACGTATTACTCGAGGAGTTTTAATAATCTTGTTTCTCTTTATTTTATTAATTGTCTTAACAGCAATATTTGTAGCATCGCTTAAGTCTCGCAGCAGTCCTCCTCCTCCTAATTCAGTTCGTGCTTTTTTCACTACCTGATTGAAAGTAAGCGTATCTCCAGGTGTTCTCTTTCTCTTTTTACCAGTTTTATTTTTAGCAAAGATTGGAATCAAACGTAACATTCCACCTGTTTTTGGCACACGTATTACTCGAGGAGTTTTAATAATCTTGTTTCTCTTTATTTTATTAATTGTCTTAACAGCAATATTTGTAGCATCGCTTAAGTCTCGCAGCAGTCCTCCTCCTCCTAATTCAGTTCGTGCTTTTTTCACTACCTGATTGAAAGTAAGCGTATCTCCAGGTGTTCTCTTTCTCTTTTTACCAGTTTTATTTTTAGCTCCCAACCCCATTTTTACTTTTGCCGTCATAGCTGTAGCTACTCCTGCAGCCGAGACACGTTCACCTAAGCTAGCGTCTGAAGCTCTAATACGTCCAATAGCATTTTTAGCTAAAATTCTGTCAGCTTTATGTCGTTCCTCCATATTATCAGAATGTTTTGCATAAGCCAAATCGTGCTCACGACACGCTTGATCTAATTTGTTAATTCCAGGATCTCCTCGTGCAATTCTTTTCTCAAGTTTTGTGCCAGGCCCGCAATATTGATATCCTGGTATGTGCAATTCGAAAGGCAATTTATTAATGAGCGTATTGAGTACACCAGCACCTCGTCGGCGATGGACTGATTTGTTGTTTCGACCTCGAACCATTATATAGAACTGAGAACTGATCGATTAGGATCTTAATATATATAGATATGCGTAGCAGTTTTAGTATGAGTTTCCAAGTAGACGTCATGAGGGTAGTTAAACTAAAAAATATTTTGCCAATAAAAAATCATGATAATCATACTGCATCTCTAAGCAGGAGACACGGACCGTTGTTACCTTCCACAATACGATGTCTTATTCTAGGCCCATCGAATTGCGGTAAAACAAACATCATTATATCGCTAATAAAAGATGTTAATGGAGTACGATTCGAAAATATTTATATATATCCAAAATCGCTGTTTCAAGCAAAGTTTGAATATCTAAGTATGTTGTTTCAATTAATTCCTGAGGTTGGCTACTATACATACAGCGATGGTGTGAACATTGTACCAACCGACCAAGCTAAATCTAACAGCATTTTTATTTTTGATGACATTGCTTGCGACAAACAGGACGTTATGAGAGAATATTTTAGCATGGGTCGACATAAAAATATAGATTGTTTCTATCTTTGTCAAACATATGCATGTATTCCTAAACATCTTATTCGCGATAATGCTAACATGCTGGTGCTGTTTAAGCAGGACGATATGAATTTACAGAAGGTCTACCGAGATCATGTTAATACCGACATGACTTATGAACAATTTAAAGAAATGTGCGCATATTGCTGGAATAGTCATAAACACGGATTTTTGGTAATAGACAAAGATAGTGATTTAAATAATGGGCGCTATCGTTATGAATTTGATTCGTATATATACATTTAACAATTCTGATGTCTATTATTTGATAGAAAGCTGTTGACGTGTGAACTAGTTTGAATCTGTCAGTCTGTCTAACTGTCTAGCTGACTGTCTACCTGTTTACCTGTCTATCTGTCTACCTGTCTAGCTGTGTAGCTGTCTAGCTGTCTAGCTGTCTAGCTGTCTACCTGTCTAGCTGTCTACCTGTCTAGCTGACTACCTGTCTAGCTGTCTAGCTGTCTAGCTGTCTACCTGTCTAGCTGTCTAGCTGTCTACCTGTCTAGCTGTCTACCTGTCTAGCTGTCTACCTGTCTACCTGTCTAGCTTTCTACCTGTCTAGCTGTCTACCTGTCTAGCTGTCTAGCTGTCTACCCGTCTACCGCTTACATACTTGCACCGATAATGAAATCGAATGTAGCGACAGAACTTATTAAAACTAAAAATATTATAAGACAGAAAGTTTGAGCTCTTAAGGAGGGTAAGTTGGTGGAACAACAGCTCCTCGGTAAATTTTTTAAACCTGTTACCGAACAAATGCGAAGTGTTGCAAAAGTGATAAATAAAAAAGGGAATCTCCCATCTTCAAAACTAGAATTATTTACACCAAAACCGGTTGATGAAGTATTGTGCGAAACCGCCGAAGATGATTCTAATACGACTATAGCAAACAAATTTCAACCGTCTACCAACATAGAACCGCAAGCTATAAGTTCTTTCTTAGAACAGTATGATAAACTTCCTAGGAAATATGTAAGCAATTATCTTATAGAAAGACCAAATCTAGGGAGGTATGGAATTAGATATGATTTTGACAAAAACCAATTTTATTTTGGTGGAGATGAGCTAGATATAAAGGGTTCTGATATAATTGTAAAAAATGTTCGCTATGAAGGTACGCCTGGTTTGTACGAATTACTATTTAAAAACGATCCTCAAATAACTCCAACGTCGACAGATAGAGCAAATTATAATGATATCATAAACAGAACAGGTGCGGCGCATAGAAATTTTGATAAAAATGTGCAGAAGGTAGGTTTCAACCAAACGAAATACAAGAAATTTATAAAATCTAACCTGTCATCATCACCCTCGTCTTCATCAGTGCCATTAAGAGCTAAAAAGCGTTCTGGTAAAGGTATGCCGCAAATGTATAAACAAGTTAGCAATAAACCTATGGATTATGTTTACTGGGATGATCCGAACGAGTTAGTCAATCGATTAAAGTTACTGTATGCCTCTCAAGCATCCGGTCACACAAATCATAGAAATGAAATTGTTAGTATAATAGAAGAGTTAAAAGAGGCGGGAATCATTGAATAAAGTCAGTTCGACAATGTCGAGAGATAAGTTCGGTCGTCACATTCAGCACAAAAATCTATACTTTTACGATGACTGTGAATATTTTAATCTTCAGCATAAACGATTAGTCAATCTTGCGCAATCTCTATTGGAAGAGGATTCTGTCAACAAGACCCTCCTTAACAAAGAACTTAATAAGATTATTTATCGACTTTCCAAACACGAAAACTCTGCTAGTACAAATATAGAAATAGCAAATGAAATTATTGCAGACATTCAAGCTGAAATTGATCAACTCTACTTTTCTCTAAAACTAACTAAACCTCAGCCTAAACCTTCAGTTAGTGAAACTGTCTCATTTAGAGAGGTTCAAAATGACCCGGAAGAAAATAAACAGTTCGATTAAGGCTCAAATAGTAGATGAGTTGCATAAGCCTGCACGAATAAATTTTCGAAGGCGTCGTGTAATAGTAAAAGGATTGGATGATCTTCATCAGGCTGATTTAGTAGAAATGATACCATACTCTAAAGTAAATAAAGGTTATCGATATATTTTAGTAATTATAGATGTATTTTCAAAATATGTTTGGTTAGAGCCTATAAAAACCAAAACCTCTAAGGAAGTTACTAGTGCAACTGAGAAAATACTATCTGAAAGCGGTAGAATTCCGAAGAACTTGCAGACAAATCAGGGTAAAGAGTTTTTCAATAAAGATTTTCAAACACTAATGAATAAATATAAAATTAACCATTTCTCAACATTTAGTTCAAAAAAAGCGTGTGTCGTTGAAAGAGTAAATCGTACACTTAAATCTATTATGTGGAAGATGTTTAGTTTGCAAGGTTCATACAAATGGCTTTCTCTATTATCTCAAGTCAGTCACATCTACAATCACAAAAAACATAGTACAATTGGTAAAAGACCGGTTGATGTGAATAAGAGTAATGAGAAGGAAATTCTCAATCAAGCCTATAATCATATAAAAATGACAGATTTAAGTAATGTAAAATTTAAGGTTGGCGATCCTGTGCGAATTAGCAAATATCGAACAATATTCGATAAAGGATATACACCCAACTGGACTAATGAAATATTCACAATCGATCAAGTTAAATTAACTAATCCTATTACCTATCTACTAAAAGATGCTTCCCATCGGTCTATTCAAGGATGTTTCTACGATCTTGAGCTTCAAAAAGTTAAATATCCAGACATACATCTCGTTGAACGTGTAATAAAACGAAAACGTAACAAAGTATTTGTAAAATGGCTTGGATTTTCAAATCAGCACAATAGCTGGATTGATGCTAAAAATATTGTCTAAATTACCACGTTGTGATGACTCATCACTTAATTTTCATCGGTGCTATATAAACCTGATGTGCTGTAGTATTTTTATCATTCTCCTGCACACGTTCCTTCCAAAAACATGGCAGATTTCAACCAGAAACTTTGCAACTTAAATGAGGTTAAAGAGTGGGGAAATGTACGAGATTTGAAGATTGACGAAAAATATCTAATAATAAATGTGTATCGATGTCCGACTAAATACGGCAATAAAGTGGCGGTGGAATTGGACAACTTCAGATTCATTCTACCAGCACGTTACGATTGCCTAACAGATGCTGACTTGCAACAATTAGGAAAACGTCGCTACAATATCATCTCGGGTGGCAAGTGTGGGAGCAGCACGAAACTTGTCTTCGAGGAAATCGTTCAGACAGAGATGACATCCGTAGCACAATAATTAGCTGATATGTATTTATAATAATTTTTATACATGTATGTTTTAGGTAAATAAATACAAATATATTTACATTGTTGTTTTATTACACCATTGTGCCCGATTACAGGAACATGCCAGGTTGGCCGAGTGGTCTAAGGCGCCAGATTTAAGCTCTGGTTCCCTAAGGGAAGCGTGGGTTCGAACCCCACACCTGGTAATTCTTTTTTGTTTGTCTAACAAACATCAGTACTTGACAAATTTATTTCAAATTATCGTGCTGATTTTAAAACAATGGATGTCATTGTTCTATTTACCAGCTTTGCACATTTTAATCTCCAGACAACAATGGCTTCATTGCCCAATGTCGCGCAGATTTCTCAAACAATGGATGTCATTGTTCTATTTTTACCAGCTTTGCACATTTTAATCTCCAGACAACAATCGCTTCATTGTCCAATGTCGTTAAGATTTCTCAAACAATGGATGTCATTGTTCTATTTACTGATAACAACATCCTGCAAGAATGGACCTGTCTACATTCTCAAACTCCCATCTGATGCAAAATTGCGAGAAATGACGCCACCTCAACATCCGGTCCAGATTCGCAGAAAATGACGTCACCACCTAAGCAAATAAAAAAAAACTTGCCTAGCCCGGGGTTTGAACCCGAGGCCGCTGATCGCGAATCTGCCACTCTTACCGCTAGACCACCCCCGCACAGAATTTGAATTTCCCGCCAAAAAGTGTCCCAGAACGCCCCTAGGTACACTACTTATACGGTTTTAAAAACTACAACTAGTACATAGGTAGTTACTTAAATCATAGAAAATGTTACAATGCCTTAAGAAAACAGTTACATGTTCAATTTATAGATGAACTGTCATTACTTGAAAGCTGATTGACTTTAGAAAATTATGTATTGATTGTATGAAACCAACTTAGACATGACTTACACTTTCCATGATGTAATTACTTGATTTTAAATAGATTTCCAATTTTTGGTTGGAATACTATACCAGTATTATTGTACTTAGACGTCATTTGGGTTGCCTAGCCTCCAGCGTTGTCCTCATAAATTTTGTAAATATTTCCAATATTCCAATGTAGTATGTATGTATAATCTGTAACCTCATTTAGCTTATCTAAATTATTCTACAAATATTTCACTGTTGACATTTCAAGTTTCATAAATTTTATATCTATTTCTTAGGATGAGTGACACTGTTCAGCTTTTATATTATTAGGATTTCATATTTCAATATTATAAAATTGATAACCAAAGGTTAAAATTGGCTAAATATACAAATTTAATTATTAGTGTTTACAATAAAATTTAAGATAGTATTATTGCACCGCAAAATCTAAAATTTCAGTTAAATGATAGTTTGTCTTCCCATAAACTACAAATAAACAAAAATTCACACTAATCTTTTAAACTGAATTCTGACAAATTGAACACCCACTACATATTGTTAAATAGATTTAGATTTGTGATTATCACAAAAACTTAAACAGATAAAATGACGTCATAAAATTCTAAATAATTAGAGGATTCCCCTTAGAAACTGAAATGTATTCCCATTTTTTATTTATTTACGAGCATTAATGAATTAACATACAGTAAGCACGTAAACGCTTACATTGATAAAATTGGTAATCAATGAATTAAAAATTTATGGTATGTATAGAAGTGATAACGTAAAGCACTAAGTACTTCAATTATTATTTTTTATATATGTTCTTATATATTAAATAACTTAATAAATGCATAATTTTTATATATTTCATATTTCTGCTTTATAAGCTTTACGAGCTCTTTGATAATTTCTCCGATTTTTCTTTCAAACGGAACATAATTTAAATGTATGTGTACTCTTATACGTATATTATCTTTGTTTGAATTCGGCGCCATCACTAAACTCCACCTCCTTTTTATAATTGGTCGGCACGGTGTACTTACTATCCATTCTCAAAACTCGTCAACTGTCAAAACACTGTCAACTTGGTATCCTGTTTAAATTCTGTTTTGGAACTTCTGCTTACCGATTTTGGCAGCACTGAAATGTTTGCCATTTAAAAACTTGACTTATGTCACACTTTCTTGTAAAAAAATAATCTCCCAACTTCTTTAATTTCTTTTGCATACTCTTCAGTTGCAATGGAACAGAAACGAAAGAGGGTTTTATTATTGGAAAGGGAAAAACGCTATAGTTGATTATTATAAGGAAAAACTAGAAGAAAATAGTTTTGACTTTTGACACATATAGGTAACATAACCTTAAGGTTGGGGATTGGAACAAAGAATATGCTCCAATCTTCCCTCTCGCTTTATTGTATTGCAGCATGCTACCACCTGGAAATTTCTAGTCAAACTAGTTATAAACATTTCTACTTTAGGTAAGTTTACGACTAACTAAGGTGGTGTTCTCTGCTGAACAGATGTCAGGTGTTTGTGTTTTGTAACGTCGTGCCCAGACAACAGGTGCAAATAGATTATAAAAATGACAAGACATAAAAAGCTATCTGGTAATATTTGTAACTCCAATCTCGTGTATTGTATTTCTTTGACCTGGCAACTTTGTGCATGTGCGATATCAATAAATACGAAGAATTTGACGTTAGTTATACAAATATAACAATGGTTAAACATAATTTCGCACGTCGAAAGAAAAGAAATAATAAGGCAACTGCTTCAAGGAGGGGTACGCAGATACGATATACAGGGTGTTTCAGAATAACTGTTCCTAATTCTCAGAATTAAGAGAGGGCATGTTATTCAACACTTTTTAATGATAAACTAGTGTTCGGAAATACTTCCGATTCGAGATAATACGACATTAACGAATTGAGTACTTGAAATAATCTCAATGTGAAAAGTAACGATTTTATTGATTTCCAGCGGTTGCAATTTTTATTAATATTTAAAAAATGGTATTACACAAAAATTATAAGAATTGTTCAAAATTATGGCCGCCATTGTCGACACACAAGGTAATTCTTCGAAATATCTGCGGACGATCACGAATGTCATCAAAAGCCAGAATAATTCGAGCCACTAACTCCTCTGCTGTGTCCACAGGTGTCACATAGACGAGTGATTTAATATGACCCCAAATACAAAAATCAATTGGAGTCATATCTGGCGAACGTGCAGGCCAAAGAATAGGACCTTGTCTCCCAATCCATCGGTTTCGAAATTGTGCATTTAAATAATCTCGAACATTTAAACCGAAATGCGCTGGTGCACCATCATATTGAAAGACCAAGTCTCTACGAATATTAAGTGGCACATCTTCAAGTAACTCCGGCCATGTTGCCATGGATAAGGTTCACTATCTGCAGCTATTTTGCATGCATGCGTTACTTTCCACATTGAGATTATTTCAAGTACTCAATTCCTTAATGTCGTATTATCTCGAAACGGAAGTATTTCCGAACACTAGTTTATTATTAAAAAGTGTTGGATAACATGCCCTCTCTCAATTCTGAGAATTAGGAACAGTTATTCTGAAACACCCTGTATAAGAAAAGACGTGGAAATTCTTTTTAACAGCATCATTGAGAAAATACCTTTGCTGACACGTATGTTTTCATTCAATAATGAAATGGTGCAACCTTCTGTTTTTTTTTTTCACAGAAACAGGCCAATTTTGTAGGGGTATTTTAGAGAAAATTGTCGAAGATTGTAACCGCAGCAAATCTCCAGTTTCAAGTAAACAAGAAACATCCGATATTACTGCAGAAATCATTGAAGAAAATGAGTATGACTTTACATTGGGGTCTGTGCAAGAATACGAAGAGTAAGTAGTACAGGGTCCGGCAGAGTGACCGACCCTATTTAAATTGTTAATAACTGTTTCAAAGTTTACAATATTTTTAATTTTTTTTCAAAAATGTAAATTAAAAACTTTCCAATTTTAGTTACAATATAGTTTATTTATTAAAAATATTAGCACTTGCTCCAAATTAATTTGGTTATTATTATTCAGTAGTTGAAGGAATTGTTCACAAAACGTAACCCGAACTTCTAAATCTCGTGGTACCTAGTAACTGGTGCACGACTTGAACTTTGTAAGGATGAAATTTTAAATCCTTCAAAATACAGCGAAGAGTTCTGTCTGATAGGCCCAACTTGATGAATTTAATCAAATTAAAAATTAGGTTAATCTGTATTAGTGTGAAAATGAAGTTTGAGTTTGAGTGATGTTATTTTCAAAACCTAATATTTTTAATAAATAAATTATATTGTAACTAAAATTGGCAAGTTTTTATTTTACATTTTTGAAAAAAATAAAAATATTTTAAAATTTGAAACAATTATTAATAATTTAAATAGGGTCGGTCATTCTGCCGGACCCTCTATAATTCAGGATACTAGATACTATCAAACAAATTATTTTTGAAATTGTTATATGTATTTACACTCATAGACACTGGCCTTTCAAAACGGTTTCTTATTATAAAACAGTTTTGGGTAATCCTGCTGTTTACGGCTCCCATTTCGAACTACCACTCCTAGAGCCTCTAATATAGGAGGGAGACTGCAACGCTGTGGGTCGATTATACCTAGGTACTACCGTTTAGAAGCAGCTCATTTTGAAAAAGAAATTGCGAAAACTAGATAAATGCAAATTAACAAGGCAAATCAATTTTAATTCATTTACATTATATTACAAATCAATTATTACCAATAAAACTGTTTCCATTGCAATTGAAATTCTACTATTTTTCTGATTTTGAGTAACTTCTTAAATAATTTCTTTAATAAAACTAAGCCTACTACAACTTTTCAATTTCCTCCATTTATTTTTGATGGCAGTAGACTACTGGCGTGCAGTAAAATTATTTAAAAATTGCAATAATAACCCCGAGTATAATTGAAATAAAATTAAATTTGTCAGAAAATGGGTAAGAAAGATGCAGGGGTGTGTAGAGAAGAAATGAAATATACTGTATTTTTAAGTTAATTGAATATAAAAAGAACTACGAAAAAGAAATTAAATTGTTTATAAAGTCAACACGTACTTATAAAAAAATAAACTAAATTGTTAATACAAAAGTGCATATGTATTTAAAAAAATATATTAAATTGTTTATAAAAAAATAAGTAAATGTATTTACAAAAAATAAACTAAACTGTTAATAAAAAATCTTTGGTAAATATGTATGCACTTTTTTATTAACAATTCGGTTTATTTTTTGTAAATTTCTACTTTTTTATTAACAATTCAGTTTATGTTTGGTAAATACATGTGTACATTTTTTTATAAACAAGTCAATCTAGTTTTAATACATTTTTATGCTATTTAGACAATTCTTACAAAACATCTATAAAATAGAGGTGCGAGTCTAGCGACAGGACCGTATCAAAGTTAGAAACAAATAGTAATTTTTATTAAATGTAATATAAAATATTTTATTTCTTAAAAAAATAGTATTTTGTAACTAAACAACCAAAAGTAAGGAAGATTAATACGTACAGCAGCTGAACAAGTCAGGTTAAAAATAAAGTTTTTTCATTTTTAATTTCAATTTCTTCAGTAACTGTATCTTGTATAAAAAAAGTTTATTAAGCTTTCTTGTTTATATTTTTGTTGTTTAATTCAAAATTCTAATAACTTCACGAAATCTACATTCATCATGGGCAAAAATGGTTTTTCTGCATAGGGTGCCAACATTGTGCCAATCCCCGACGAAAAAATTGAGGGGGGCGGGGTGATAAAATAACTGAAGAATATCGATGGTAACATGAATCAATAGTACTTTCTAACAAGGAAGAGAGAGGCATACGTTTTTCCAAAGTGTGAGTTTGAGGCGGAAGTGCGAAACGCGAGGACTACAAATACATAGAAGAAAAAATGGCGTTCTCTCCTGCTTATATACAATTTTTTCCATGACCGGGATCAGAACAACACGAAACGAGTATTACTGCAAATTAGAATTATGCTGCAATATTTAGCAGCCTTTGAATTGTGCTACTCTGCGAATACAAACAATATCATCAGAAAGTACCATAAATACAATGAGCATTTTTTTCTTTAGAAGTAATAACATATGTTAAAATTTTTAGCAATTTTTTGTACTTATTATTAATTACTATCTTCGTTCAATAGAGAGGACGAGTACGACCGAAAGCAAGACATTAAGACGAAATTCTAAACCACTTCGGCCCAGGGCGGTGACCTCAATCACAGTGTATCTGCTATTAATCTTGTATTGAAAATAAAGTAGTGTAATAAAAAATACTTTTTTCTTTGTCAATATTTAAAGTTTTTGATATCTGTTTAGGCAAATACAGCATTATAGGAAGTATAAATTGAGTTGTAAACATATAACATTTACCAATATATCGCAGTAAAATTTGGTAACTATCTGTTTTCTTGTAAGGTGTTGCAAAGTGATTCCGGTGTGCTGTTAAATGGCAGAAAGGTTTTGAAGGTAAATATCGATTGATAAATTTGAATATATTATCAAGTTGATTAATTAGGTACCTAGTTATTATCAAAAACTATATAGTTGTAGATAAATTATTGCACTTGACTTGCATATAATGGCTGTATTACACTTGGATGATTTCATCTTCGCGTAATATAGCCTACATTATATGCTTGTTAAATAAAATAGTATTTTCCGCAACCAAAAGTAATTACTTTTATCTACTCCAGTGGGATAAGTAACGCATTACGTCACTCATTTGACACTATTTCAGTTATGTAATGAAGCTCATTACACCACTCAGTTATGTAATGGTTTCATTACGCAACTGAGTTGTGTAATGACTTTATTACGTAACTGAAATAGTGTCAAATGAATGACATAATGACATTTGCCTACTAAAATATTTTTGAAAATGACAGATCTGACATTTCTCTTAATGCACTTTTCTCAATTTTAGGCAGTCGTAGATAAAATTTTGTACAATACATGTATGATAATGCATCATTAATATACTTGTGTGCTTACATAACTCGTGCTACGCACTCGTTTGTAACTTACACACACGTATATTAATGATGCTGTTATTCCACTTGTATAGTAAATAACTATTAATACCAAAATCTGTCATTGAAGTTGACGTTTCTCTTACTGACACAAAAAGTGTATGTTGCTATGTAACACTTTTAGTTCCTAGGAAGTACTTTTACTTCCATGGAACTAAACGCAACTTCCATTTGGTCGTCTGTGAATGTAGTTGTCATAATGATTTTTAAATGAGAAACGTCAAAAGTAATCAATCATCTAAAATTTTTAATATTTTGTACTTTTCTAGGTTGCAGAAAAAATAGTATGTATTATTTGGATTAAAAGTGACCCTGTTTGACTTGCAATTTTTGCATTTGCTCGGCTACGGTGCGCTTTGTCTTGCAAATGCAAACATAATTGCTCGTCAAACAAAGTACCACTTTTAATTCTAATAAAACAATATACTATTAATTCTAGGAACTATAAGTGTTGCATTGCAAAATACACTTTTTGTGTCAGTAAGAGAAACGTCTACTTCAATGACAGTTTTGGTAGTAATCACTTCAAAAACGGTTGCCGAACAACATTCTTTTTCAACCTAAAAATTATAGATACTTATGCATTAACGGAGATATGAATATGTTTTTCCCTTGGGTTGACATGTGTTACAGACCGAGGGCTTCTAGTCTGAGGTCTGTAAGTCAACCGAAGATAAAGAACATGAATATCTCCCATGGTGCATACAATATTTTATTTACTAGCAATATTAGTAAAAATTAAATTTTGGGGTTACAGCTGTTTTTGTATATAAACTAGTAATTTGGAGATGAAATCAGCTATGTTGGCATTGTATTAGCTCAGCTACTTGAAATTTCTACATGAAAAATAAGTTTCAATCAGAACTCTGTATTGTCAAAAACACATTAAAATTTTATTTAAAAGGTTATTATAACGTTTTGCTGGTTATACAAGCTTCATCAGAGAAAATAAATTTAAAATACAAGCCTTTTGCAGTAGTTATTCTGAAAGTTTAAACAAGCAAGCAATAAGTGAAAGAATAAAACCTCACATTTAATACATACCAAGAAAAAACATATCGTATCTTAATAATTAGGATTCATTACATCTTCTTGTTTAAAATTGAAATATAATTTTTCTTTTTCCTTCAAAACTCCAACTTTTACCAATAAGTATTGAAAAACAGGATAGAGTTGTGATTATTTTCTGGTTTTTTCGTATTTTTTCTTAAAAATTATTTTGCTAAAAAACAGATATTAATAGTTAATAGAAAACAGTTTTTGTTAAAAGAATAGAAATCACCGTTGTAGTTTTTGTCGTTTTCTTTTAAAGTGTATTCTTTTTTATTTTTCTTGATTAGTCATTAGTCATTTTACCTTAATCCAAATACTCTTAAAAATTAAAGGTAAAGATTTAATCAATAAACTAACACTTTCTTAATAACATTAACATTAATTAATTTCCAGCCAAATTTCAATAAACAAAATACGAAACAAACATAAACCCAAACTGTCACAGGAAAAACAAAAATGATTGAAAATACAACATTAATTATGGATGTTTAATAAGATTATTTTTATTCTAAAAAAAATGCTACTAATGACTAATCAAGAAATATAAAGAAGAATAATAAAGAATACACTTTAAAAGAAAACGACAAAAACTACAAAGGTGATTACTATTCTTTTAACAAAAACTGTTCTCTATTAACTTTTAATATCTGTCTTTTAGAAATATAATTTTTAAGAAAACATACGAAAAAAACAGAAAATAATCACAACCCTATCTTGTTTTTCAATACTTATTGACAAAAGTTGGAGTTTTGAAGGAAAAAGAAAAATTATATTTCAATTTTAAACAAGAAGATGTAATGAATCCTAATCATTAAGATACGATATGTTTTTTCTTGGTATGTATTAAATGTGAGGTTTTATTCTTTCACTTATTCTCTAATTGCTTGCTTGTTTAAACTTTCAGATTAACTATTGCAAAAGGCTTGTATTTTAAATTTATTTTATCTGATTAAGCTGGTATAACCAGCAAAACGTTATAATTAACTTTTAAATAAAATTTTAATGTGTTTTTGACAATACAGAGTTCTGATTGAACCTTATTTTTCATGTAGAAATTTCAAGTAGCTAAGCTAATACAATACTAACATAGCTGATTTCATCGCCAAATTACTAATTTATATTAGTAAAAATAGTATGAAGTTTCAAAATGTCATAATGACATTTAAAATTAGAATGTGTAAGTAACATCAAGAATTGCCTCATTGTATGGTTGCTAAGACGTTGCCTATAGTTGCATGGTTACCACGAGTTTGAGGGAGAAATAATTTCAAAAATCCCTTGGGGGTTATGAGTACCTTTTCATATTTTGTATCTACAATTCGTATTTCATTCTAAGAATTTCTGTTCAGCTATTAATTATTACGTATAGTAAAATAGCTAGAAATCTACGCTCTAATAATAACCATCCACTATCATTTGAATTCGTATTTACCGTATTGTAAATTTCGGATTAGCCTGTTAACTGCAAGTAGAAATTTCCCGGCATTCGTGCAATGTCACAACCTTAATTATGAAGCGACATCTGTCTTACAATGGCTGAACTATATGTGCGCTATTTTTGTGGAAATTTTATCAGGTGTTTACAAAACCGGCACGAATTTCCGACGATTCCAATGAAATATTCGCCCTAAATGACAACCGCTTCAAATTTTTTAGAAATCACGTTTTATCAAAAACTAAACGTCAGAAATAGTTCAATGGGGTCTTAAATGAAAGATCAAAAATCGTATCTTCCTGTAAGCAATTTTACAGTTTCTGTTTTCAATTTTTCACAAGTAAATTTTACTGTTGGATGACAGAAATACAAATGAAAAGTGCCTACAAAAGCGTCGATATTTTAAATACAATTTTACAGCGCAAGCGAATCTGTTACCATTTATAAAATCGCTTACGCCGATCAGCCAACATTCGTCTTTGAAATGAAGCCTTGTTTAACTTCATACGACGCGTGTGAATCGACAATACGTGATTTCTATGTATCAATCTGTCCCTATTATTTCAACATAAGCCAAACGCCAGCCTTAATGACGGCTGGTTTGGCACTACCAATGCGGAGCTTAATTTCAAGGTAGGTGTACTTAGCATGCTTCTCTACTAGTATATTTTTCAGCAGATAGTTGTTGTTTTCGTGGTTATATTTCACAACTACATTAAATTTCATATTCTTTAGGTTCATCTGGGGGCAATATTCTTCACACAGTGGTGTTTAAGAACAGTTGTGATTCTTCTGTAGAGTTTGCAAATACGACTGCATATCGGATATTGTTCAGATTTTCACCGTTAATTGAAATTCTTTGCCTTAGATCACCCAGTGTCTCTTTGAATACGGCCTCTGAATAAATATTGAAAATCATAGGCGACAGCATGCACCCCCCGTCTGATCTCTAGTAGATGTATATATATATGTAGAATGCATGATGATGTACTGCTTATTTCTGCAGTATGGTTTGGTTATCACAACTTGATGAGGTATCCTAAATAGACATATACTGCTCAACAAATGAACTGGACCATTTGCATATAATGGTGCAATTGTTAAAAATATTTTACAAAAAGACAGTCATGGAATTTTTGGTACCTTTCAGGATTGCGTCACTATAAAAAGCATTTCTTTTCATAATTTGGTTTAAATAAAACGAAGTCCATTAACAAAATATTATCATTTAAACATTTTGAATTTTGGCCAAATGTTGATAGCACATTGCATACGAAGTACACCAAATCGTTGACAAACATTTTTAAACGTTCCGAGGAGACTCAAAAAACTATTAATTTGTTTTCGTTCTTCTTCGTATTTATGTTAAAAAAATTCGGTGGTCGATAATCATCACTAAGGAGCTTTTCACTTGATAAGCTGCCCACGGGCAGGTAATTTGTTCGGGATTGGTTGATTTTCAAAAAATGCATGGTCCTTATTGGATGATATCAGTTATGTGACAGTTGTGTGTAATAATCTTCGAAATCTTCTATAATTTCGCCGTTTACTTTGAATTCTCTTCCACTTTTAGAGATTATTTTTGTGTTTTTGCCAGATTCATGCATTGACCTATTCTTCTTGTTGCTACGCTAAGTTGTTTTAGAATGTTTTGAAGCTATTATATATATTATTCTTATCTGGGCTTATTAGGATTATACCACTCCCTCTAACATCAACCAATGAAAAACGGCAAAATGCATAGTTACGCATGTACTAACTTTTGATAATGTACATAGCAACTGATAATCACATACCTTTCCGACTAATAGGTGATAGTCACAAGCCCTCACAAACATCACGTTACCTGCTGTCAGTACAATTGTCATAACAACCACATTAACTGTACTTTTAATATTTAAAATACACTCTTCAAACGTTGTGTATTGACTCGTGATATAATCTAGCCGAATGCAACTCGTGTCTTCTCGATTATCAAATCATTTCTATTTCCACTCGATATATTGTTTTAGGTCGAAGGACTCGCGTGATTGCCAAACAATATATCTCGTGTAAACAGAAATGATTATTTGATAATCAAGAACCCACTAGTTGCATTGTACTATATGATAAGCAAACTATGTTACGTGCAGAATGCCTCTATATAGATTTGCAGGTTTAATTTTGTAGACATGGTGTCTTTCTGCCATGCCGCTCTTTTTGTTCGAATGTTAGTCGTTTTCCTTTCTTTGCCTGATTTTACGTGTTTTTTTTACTTATCAAAAGCCTCCTGGAAGTCCACAAAGCGCAGGTGGAGTAGGTAGTTGATTATATTCTTCGTATTCTTCAAATTATATTCTTCTTATTCTTCAACAAGCATTTATCCGCTTGAAAGTGATTGTGTTGAAGCTCTCTTCGGGCTCCGTCTGTTCTAGCGGCTGATAGAAATCTAAGTTTTGCATGTCAATCTTTTGGTGACTATTAAATTCACCCGTCAACTTTAAAAAATTGACCAATAAAAATCCAGAATTTGATGTTTCCTGGCGGATATACCTTCCTACTGTTCATTCGCCGAATTATGATAGCGAAATTTGCAACCCAAGCTACAAATATCCGCTGAAACTGGATTGCTAGTATGACCCGACAGAAAATTTGGCTATCACGTTTTTAATGTGGCATCATACAATTTTAGAATTTTAAATTTTTACAAAAAAAATCAGCCTCTATATTATACATACATCATATGATCTAAATTAAAAAAACATTATATTAATAATCAACTTACTGTTGATATTTGTCACTTTAGTTGGAAATTTTACTATCACAATAAATTCTGTGAATAAAGTATAGAAGGTATTCAAGTGAATATTTGATCAAATGTAGTTTTTAAAAGAAAAAATCAATTCTGTTACTGTTGAATTTGCGTGGCTTGTTACTAGATTTATTGAAAAAAAATTTTTGGTTTATTGAATAGCCCATCGAATACTCTTCTTAGTCAAAGTTTCATGGATTAGTTTTGCGGTGGTATCACTAATATCCATTGCGCTTGGGATTAGGACTCGTGCTATCGCAACCGTATTAATCGTGTCGAAGCGCAATGGATAATTGTGGTACCACCGCAAATATAGTCGACATAACTCTGACTACTCATAATACTATAACTGATTATTTTTGTTATAAGTTTATACAACTGTGACAACTTCTCCAGGTCTATTTTGTATTACGAACTTTCTGAAAGAAAGGATAACTGAGCAAGTTTTCTCACGTTCATTTTTAATCCCAATTCAAAATTTTCCGACATAATCCAAACTTTCAGTTCATGTCTCTAGCTTCTTGTTAAAATCGCCTGGAATCATACAGAAATGGGTTTTTATGCTTATTTTGAGATACCTAGGAGATTATAAAATTTATCAATAACTTCATTTTCTACTAGTAGATGGTGCATATGCATTGCTGATTTGGATGGAATACCTTTTTGATATTTTTAAGACTACGTATATTATATAACTCGGTCTGATAGTACTCGAGTCTTTGTAATCAAGAGAAAACACTTGCCTACAAAGACTCGACTTCGGATAAAGGCTGCCACTCCTCCTAGGCCATTATTATTCTCTTTGTTATTTTGGTGAACCATATGCCCAGCGATTAAGGTTGTAAATGATTCCTTTTCAGGCTTGTTTCATAAATTCCTTATACATTAATTTCATTTAATATGTATCACTTCTTCTTATAGCTGAGTAATATGTTATGTTATATGTAGCGATATGTAGCGATGCGATTTTTCGTTTTGGAATTTGTTGTATTGGATGCCAATGATTTGCCTACCTACCTGCCCGGTAGAGCTTCGTTTCGATTATGGCATAATATTTATTTCAAGGAGGGTTTTAGCCATAATCTTCCATTTTGGCTAAACGGGTTGGAAGATGGTTTTTGAAGTTTTTATTACTCTTAGGCATATTTCACCTGCTGATATAAGAGTTTGTATAATAAATGTTAATCAAATTTGAATTATACACGTTTTCGGAAGATATTCTCCTTGTTGTTTTGCATCTCTTCAAAGCTGAACATTTGTAACTATAATTTTCGGTAACGCTATAAAAATAGTTTACTCCCCGGCAGACCTTAGACGGCCAAATGGTGCTAAGGATATATGGATTGGACACGATTTGTGACACGAAATGTAGAAAGGTTGTACTATGTGAACTAGAAAATACTGTAATCGAAATAAACAGATTGAAATTAAATATTCTTGGCATAAGTGGTGTGCCATGGCCAGGTTCAAAGAAACTGAAAACAAGTAATGGCAGGATATATTTTGTAGGGATTAATGACACCTCGCACAGATATGCTCTTGTAGTTTACTCGATGAAGAAATAAACAAATAAATTGTTAGTTGTACGCCTTATTCTAATAGAATATTAAGAATTCAATTTCAAATCAACATCCGAAAATTAAACGTAAATCAAGTTTAAGCTGCCGACAAAGCAGATAATAAAATCGAAAGGTTCTATGAACATTTAAATACAATCCTCAGAACAGCTAAAGATGGTGATCCAACTTCTCTCACACATTCGTCAACTACCCTTGTAATGCAGCATACCATATGAATGATACATGTAATTTAAATAATATCCAGATATCTAATGTATATCATGTGATATAACAGTTGTATGTTTTAACTGGTGGTGTTGTAAAGGGCAACCAGAGTTGTTGTTTATATGAAGTAGTAAAAAATAACTTGAATTGATAATCTGTGATAAATAGTCACGTTAAGGGTTAAATTGCCATTAATTGTGAAGAATAATAATTGATGACTTGATACGAAATAGCAATATAGTATTCTTTACGATCAAATTTGACTAAAAGTCACAAATATTATTCAAATATAGGGTTCAAGATTGTTTGAGTCCATTTAACGTGGTATTTTACTATGAAGCCAGTATAACCAGTGCAAGTGAGTGTGGTGGTAGGCTGTTGAACTGTCTATCCACATATTAGAGGTGTCAAACAGCTACAACGAGTTTTTATTTGGTCGGGAACAACCCAGAGAGATGTTTGCTGACTAACATTTATTCAGTTACTAGCTGAGGTAACACAATCAGGTACAAGATATACAATCAGAAGGTTAGTGTCCATTTCTTATAAAATATTAAGAAATTATATAGCAAGTTTGGTGCGGCAAATCATTAAAATAATTGTAAATATATATTTAGAAATTAATTTAAAATAATTAATTTTCTAAATTTGATAGTGATTCGAGTACTCGACAGTTTTCGATCATTATAATTTGAAATTTACATTTTTGGATTAGGTTATTTTTTAGAATCGTCATTTAAATCAAGCTTGGATATTGAAACATTTAATTAAACTATTTTTGACCATATCTATTTATGTTTGTAATGTCAGATCAAGCTTTGAAGAGATACTCGTACTAACGAACTGAAGTATGAATTTAATTTCGTGAAGTACTTGAAGAGTGTATTTGATTCACGAAGTCAAATAATTATTATATTTTAAAAGTAATTTAGTCTTTAACTACAATAGAAAGTTGTTAGTTGAAAATTTACTCATTCAGCTGGGAGACAGGAATTCCATTGCTTGAAGTGACTAGCCGATGTTTTAAAAAACTAAAATCACATGACATCATTGAAAGTGTCATATTGATTTATGAGATACGTCAGTTTCTATTTATTTCATTAAGAAGTAAGGTAAGTACATAAGGAGCTATATCTGATACTGCTTCTTGTTAATAATTAGAAAAAGGGTAATTTAATTTAATATTAATTGTAATAACACCGTAGAGAGTGATATATTACACCCTGTCCGATCTTAGCATTAGGCTCACTCATTACTATAGTTAAAGTTGACGAATGGCCGAGCTAGCAACATGCTCAAGCATCAGGCGGCTCGATCCCCGGCGACTACACCGGGATTTAAAAAAATAGACGCTCTTCGGGTATAAGGAATAATTGTAATGTTCTGCTAAAATGAGTATTCTTTGACCCTATACCTGAAAATTACTATCAGATACAGAATCCAAATAGACGTATTCTTCTTAAGGTTCCGTGTCCTAACGGAGGTTGGACATCATCATGGCAATTTTTGTTTTATCCACTGCCGCCCTAAACAATTGGTTAGTACTCATATTGGCCATTCTCTTAGATTCCTGAACCACGAGATTCTTCTTTTTCCTATACTTCGTTTTCCAGTATTTTCCCCTCCATTATTAGTCTAAGCAGGGAAAATCGTGTTTCTCTCATCACATGGCCTAGATATTCTAGTTTTCTTTCTCTTGGGGTTATTGTTATTTCTTCCTTCGTATTCATCCTGCAAAGCACTTCTACCAATACCCAAATTAAATTCAGGGGTAAAAACGCAATCAAGTCTGTGGAAGCCTACCCCAGAGCCGACATAAACTCAGATCATAATTCAGTTATAGGAGTTATTCAGGTAAAATTGCAAAGAATAGCTGCAATCAGCGGTGAACACAAAATTGATATAAAAGTTAAAACATCAAACCATATACCGAATTTCAAAGATAGAATCAATTTAATTGTCAATAATATCAAAGAATATAGCCTACTGGCTGAGAATGTAAACGAGCAGTGGAATAACATACCTACAGTCTCCGGACAAACGTAAATTTACTGTCGTAGTTTTTGGATTAATAAAAATACATAAATAATACTTGAAAAACGTATACATCGATAAATGAAGTAAAGCATAGAAAATTTCACACAAGAGAAAGATCGAAAATGTAAAAGAAAGTGTTAAACACAACAATATAAGAAAATAATAAAAGAGTATTAAGGAAAATGTGATAGCTTTAATCAACCAGACATTCTGTTTCTGAAATTGAGTCATGGTAGGCTTTATCAAATATTAGGAGAAGAAATATATGAGGCACAGGCTGGTTTTCGGAAATATTTAAAAACCAGGAATTTTTTTTTGTTTTTAACGTACTTTCATAACGATATTTATATATGAATCACGAAGTATATGCCTTTTTAGTACTTAGACTCTGTACTGGCATCCCATAGGAGTAATCATGAAAGACTGATAGAATCGTTAAAGAAGAAGAACATCAAAAGGTAAGGATCATACTAAATCCATATTGGCAATAAAGAAGCAACTATAAGGGTTGCAAGCTAAGTAAGAGATATGAGAGAGGTTAGAAGCTGAGTGAGACAGCGATGCATATTGTTTCCAATATTCTCTAATTTATGTAACAATGACATTTTTGAAGATTTATTACAAAGGCAAACCGATGTAACAATCAACTGCAGGCTATTGGTTAAGCTCAGATTTGCGGATGACACTGTAATAAGTATTTATTGCTAATATTCACACATTACAACATCTAGTAGAGCAAGCAAATGCCTACTGCAGGCGCTATGAACTAAATATGTATGCTTGATTTTAGCTGATGTCTCGGCGATTGTTAGAGATATGACAAACTGTTATAGAAGAAAAGCTGTTCTACATTTTATTTTATATTATCTGCGATAGTCATTTATGTTTTTAATTCATTAGATAACTGTGACATGTAATATATTGTGGTAAAGGGATTTTTTAACAGTTTTAGAATATTTAATGAAACTGGGTAGTTTCCATTTAAAATTTTGAATGCTACATCTAACACATTTGATGCTCAATTGTTTTTGGCAGACAGAAAATTAAATGTAGAACAACTTTTTTCTATAACATTTTGTAATATCTGTAAAAATAGCCGAGATATCTGCTATAACAACTAAAATCAAACAAACTGAATAAATATAAAAAACCACATTTATGATTATTCGAAGACTGAGAACATCAACGTTAATCTAACTATATATGGAAGATGGAAGTCAAATAGAAGAGGTAAAAGGCTATAAATATTTGGAAACTTAGCTAAATGAAGATAACGGTCAGTTTAAAGAAATAATAACTACAATTGAAGTATGGAGACAGGCATTTGTAAAGTTATAAAGAACTAAATAAGAGTAGGTACTTCGTTGTTGAGTGTTCTCAATCTTTGTATGGTATGGAAGCATGGACTTGGAAGAACGATTTCAAAGATTTCGTAGATAGGGAGAATTGCCAATGTGGAAATAGCTAGAAAAATGGGAAAGGAGTGCGTAGCATTAAAAACTGTAAAAGTATGAAAACAATACCTTAGTCATGCAAATCGAAGGGAAGTATATAAACTGCGTAGACTCCTCATGCAGGGAAAGATAAAAGGTAAAAGAAACGTAAGGCAGAAATGGTATATCATGGTTACGAAATCTTCGTAAATTATTTGGCTGTAGTTTACCTGAGCGTTTTAGATTATATTTATAATAGCCAATATCCGATATGAGCTGGTATTGCAACATGAAGAATTAAAAACAGTTATTTTGAATTTAATTAATGAAAATAGTATTAATGGTTTATATTGAAGGGCCATAAATCTAAAGTTTGTTAATATTTATGTTTGAAGTAATTTTTCAAATTGTAGGAAAATAGACTTTTGAAAGTACACATATATAAAACAATAAACCAACAGTGGTCACAGTAACCGTCCGGAAGTCACATATATAGCTGACCACTGCAACGGTTTTATACATTGAAGCTTCTTCTTCTTCAATGTGTTAAACTTATTAAATTTTGAAATTGCAATTTAAAGTTATTCTATTTCGTTTGCTTTACTAACGTTGCTATTTTTCAAAGTATCTATATTTTAAAGGCGACGCCACTGGGGTATACACAGTTCTGAGTAAATTATTCAAAGGAGATGTATCATTGGAACCAAAGTTTTATATTAATACCCACACATCTCAGTTAAAAGTTGGGAATATTAATGGCGTAATAAAGTTTATTACTTGCACGGCTCTGCAGTAAATAAAATACTGCTACGGATTTATCACTTTAGTTTAACCTTTCAGAAACTCGGTGTACTCTTTGTTGTGAGCACTCCTTATATTATATAAAGATATTGTGTGCATACAGGACTGATAATAAACCTATTTTTCAACTGAAATTGAAATATGGACCTTCACTTTTGCTTACTGGAAATCAAAATCAATTCTGAGTCAATATTGTCAGTGGTCGTCCAAGAGTCTTTTTCTAGCAATATCTATCAATATTAACAATTTGGCATAAAATTTGGAGCTCAGGTATATTTTTGTTACTAAAGTAGTATTTAATTTTAAGCTTATTTATGGCAGTGACGGTTCGTGATAATTGTATTTGGACCGCTCTTAATTTTTAACAATTATTAAGCAAAAAATAATAGTGACCTACATTCCGTCGATGCGATGTTGTAATTCATATATAGCAATGATTTTTAATTTTAATAATCCAAAAAGAAAGATAATATGCACAGAACAAAAATTATTCAAACTCAACAGAAAATGTACATAAGTGTTAAAAGGCGAAACACGATTATTTATTTAATAAGGGAAAAAATAGAGCATGCATCAGATCTACAAATCCATTTTATTTTTTTGTAAATGTCCACAGAAAAATATCTTGTAGAATTGGGAGTCCCAACTGTATTTTGCAAGTTGGAATTTAATCCAATTTTTTTATTTTAATTTTTTCAGCTAACAGTAGGCTGTTAAAATTAATGTTGATTATACTTAGTTATGCTATTCAGCTTTATTTTTTGTATAAAAGTGCATGAAAAAACCGAAATAACCCAAAATAAGCAAACAGGCTACAACTACAATCGATATTATGTTTAAACACTGCCCGCAAATGCAAGAACGTCCTTACCCTCTGGCATTCATTTTCAATATCAAGATTGCATCTTTGTTTTATATACACGGCTACTTTTAAGCTCAGAGCGCACTACATTTCGTAAGCACATGTTCATAAATAAGACGATAACCCGGCGAGTTTAACGGCTTGCTTGCGCTACAACGTTGTTTAGCTTTCAAGTCACGTTGAAACTGTCATAGCTCGTTCTGCAGCGTCAGCATTTTCAACCGTAATTGCCTGCCAGCAGCTGGGTGCATTGATATCAGCCAGTAGGTTGACATATAACTTACGTTATGATTACATACTTAGTGGATATTGTTTTACATGTTTTAAACGAATAGCTACCTCCGGATCTAGTTACCTAAACCTTGTTAGATTATAACGATAGGACGGATGATAAAACATATTTTCACTTATAGAAGAACTACTTCATTCTAATGCCATACGGGCTGTTGACGACTGGGAGGTTAGTACCCCTAAGGAGCAGCCGCCGCTGGTATATGGCACTTACCATGTTTTCATATTGCTTGCCATAAATACGAATTTCTTGGGTAAACAGCTATTGCTTATTACAATAAGTAAATCATTGCAAATTTGAATAATGCTGACATACTAAATGACGAAGACCTCTAAATAAATTATTAATTATTCAGGATTCGATGTACAACATACACAGTTGGTCTGTTTCTTATTATATTATTTTTACAGTTATCATGAATTGGATGGATCTTCAAAATATTGTAACTTTTGGTAGAACTTAGTTAAACAAATACTTTTAGTCATTCTAAAATTGTATGCCAGATTATACCTCTGTAACGTTCATTCAAATTTCTAACATTATAAATTATCTGCACAATACCTAATTTTAAACTAGAAGTTTTTTTTATAATCGACTGTTCTTTATCGAAGCAATAAAAGTTATGAATTGCTTCTAATTGCAATGCTGTGCAAGTACAGGTAGACTTCGAAGATGATTTAGTTTGAAACATACACCTTCTATAATTAAATCACCACTCAAGATATCAAATGAATGGGTATAAAACAGTTAAATTAAATTTACTTTCGATAGTAAAACTAAGTTCACCACATAAACCTCCAAATTATACTACGTTTAAAAAAACATTATTTTGCATGTATTCTTTAGTTTGATACTAATCGACGGTAATCCTTTGTACCATTCAACACCAAGTGTCATACAATACTAAATGGGTATAAAACGGTTAAACTAAATTTATTTACCGATATCAACACTAAGTTCACCACATAAACCTTCAAATTCTAATACGTTTCAAAGGAAGCATTGTTTTATGTGTATTCTCTAGTTTGATACTAATTGACGGTAATCCTTTGTACCCTTCAACACGAAGTGTCACACTATAATTAGCAAAATAATCTTTTTAGCTTGGCTTGCCTGTCCATTACGCAAATATTTTATTGAAATAATAGGTGTGTTTTTTAAGTTAAATATAAATAAGGTAATAAAATTGGTGCTATACTACCACAAAGTCGATACATGTACACAAAGGCGACATTAAGTCTCACCGCGCTATAGTACGTTTTTTTCCTATAAAAATTTTCAAGGTCAAGATAAAATTGGCAAAACTGCTTTTTTAAAATTATTAGAAAATTTATTTTCGCCAGGTTTTTCTGTAAACGACTTTTGTCACTTTGACATTTAAAATTAAATTGTCAGTTTTTCTTTTTTGAAATTGAATACGCGTAAAAAACGGAATCATTTAAAATTAAATGTAGTGAAGTGTGCAGAGGAACTGTTGGATCTGCATCTTAACACACCAGAAAAAGACGTTTACGAAAGATTAGCAAGAGCTTTTGATGGTACATAGAACTTTAATGCCAGATTTTAAATTTCCCACCAATTTTTGGTTCCAAAAAGTTACTAAAACAAATTCTACCAACATATATTTGTTTAAAGAAATCGAAGTTATGCCAACATAAACCCTAAATTCTTTGACCTTGAAAATTTTTATAGGAAAAAAACGTACTTTACATGAGCAAAAGTGCAATCAGATGTTTATTATAGCTTATATTCACGTTTTTACGATTTTTCTATATTGGAGAATATTAGAGAACGGAATATACGCAGCACATTATCACCAAAATACGTGCATCACCCTATTTTCTAAAAATATACGCAGAATTTAAAAGTATGCATGTGCATATGCCATCTCTTTTACTTTATGCAGAATTTAAAAATGGTTTCCCTAATGGTCGATTAATAATATACCTATAATAACATTTAAAAAAAGGGAGAATGCTTATTTAACTATTTTTTAACTTATGTTAGGCATTCTTACAGTGATTTACCTGAATTAAGCAATTATTTCAATAGCAAACATAGGCAACTCAAACAAGATTCATAAATTAATAATCGTCTCAAAAAACCTCTTACAAGTAAATGCATTGCAAAATTTTCCAGGAGAAACACGAGAAAATGTATTTAAATCTTGAAAACGATTCTTCAACGTTTACAGATATACAAGGAGCATTTACAAATTTTGCAATAACGATGCAAGATCCTCAATAAATTCACCATTCACAACGTGGCTTATATTATTTAGGATAGTATAACCAGAGTTGTCTTTATTACTGACTTATATTTTGTTTCAATTCAAGCACTTTCTTCTTGCTTTACCTTTTACAGTATTGTATGAATTTCGAATTGTTCGTGTTAAAATCAAAAGCCTGTCATTTTACGTATGTATGTAATTCAAATTTATCACACATTTTGGTCACTTTTTCTAAGAAAATAATTTGTTGCTTATTTTCTTCGAAGATTATCAGCGCATACCCGTTTCACTTTATTTTTTTACATTTTGAATATTTGAAAGCATTTCTAGGCCATTTTCGCCAAAAAACTATTGATGTATGCTATAACATGCACACAACTGCTAAAATATGCAAGAAATATTTAAATATGCAAATTATGCATTAATTAGTTGCAAATAACTCTAAAAGTATTCTAAGAATATACAGTTTGCATAAAACCCGTTCTGTACTTATAACTTAATTATTTCTTTAGCCATGCAGCGTACAGTAGAAAACAGTGGTCCCGGGTGGTGTAGCTTGAACAACCGTCCACGTATGATTAGTAGAGTTAAGCAACGCTCTTTCTGGTCAGAACTTGGATGGGATTTCCAGGGCTGATTCTCTCGGCGCCCCGTGATACGGCTGTCACGAAAATAGTTGGTCCCGGATGTCATAATAACATCAGGACAGTCGTTAGTCGGGTTGGAAGTTCCCATAAAATATACAGCGATGCCTATAATTAGCCTAACGGCTGTTGGCTAAGTACCAAAATAAAATTTAAAGACATAAATAAAAATAAAGCTCTAGTCTTTATATTAAGTATGCAGTCTATTTTTGCTGTGTCATAACACCACTAAAAGCAAGCTTTAAAAAAGAACACTGGGAATTTGTATTTGGAACTACGGTTATGCATATTACTCCTCGCAATTTCAACCTACAGGAATAGTAATGTTCTTTGACTGTCATTTTTGGCAGTGGTCTATTATGATATGTATTATTTATGTGAAAAGAAGTACAAAAATCAATCCTTTTGAGGACTAACCAGGAACACCTGAGGACGAAAGTAGATCAAAAACTCCCGAAACGTCGTGTGATAAACACCCGAGACAGTGGAAAAAATCCGATAAAACATATAATATTAATGTTGTTAATAGAAAGAACAAAGCAAACATATTGCGTGTTAGTAGTTTCTTACAAGAAATAATTATCACATATGATCTCATAAGAGCATTAATTCTTTCCGGAAATTTTTTTGAGTGCGTTCCAACAACGTCGTATTAATTTGCCCGAGCGGGACGCGAGGGCAAATTGGACGTTGTTGAATGCACGAAAAATAATTTCCGGTTATGAATTAATGCTCGAATGCAGATTCGGTAAGAAAATCGTAACGACACAAACCCTAAAAAGAAGTAATGTCTACCTACAAAAAATTTCCAAGAAATTTTGTTGTTGTTTTGGATACGGCTCGTGAACTAATTTTTCTATTGGTCATTAATGAGTGTCGTACGATTTTCTATAGAAATTATGCTGTTACAAAGGATATGCATTGATTGATTGATTTCAAAACAATTTCATAAAATGTGAATTTAATAGGACGTGATAAATACAGTAAAATTTTTGTAATCAGAGAAAAAGCGCATCAACCAGAGTAAATTCACCTTTTGAACAGTATTCTTGTTTATATCTGACGTTAAAACTATTTCAAACTAGAAAGACACCTAATTACTAATGATGGTAGACTTCTATTTAATCAAATTCGTATAGCCTAAAACGTATTTTACAATCGCTTAAAATTCTGGTTTTATTGCCATTTTATCCCATACGTTCAAAATTTAACTACTGCAAATAATAATAAAACAATTCATGATTGTGGTCATATTTTATATCCAATTGTCACCTTTACTTCAGCAAGCAGCGCTATCAACGTGAAAAATCTTCGAGATCACGGCAAACATGCATGCAATTTTCTACAGATAGCCTCCCTTAAGGGAAGTTAGAGGGAAGTTAGTTTTGAAAGTATAAAAGTATATTTATCAAATATGTAAAGAAACAATTTCGTTGAGTTGCAAGATAATAAGAGTGTAAATTTTACTGTACAACTCTGTGATTTGACAAGAACATCTTGGTAAGCGAGGGTTCGCTCTACTCAATCTAGTTCCCGCGTAGAAGACTATAAAACCATAAAACGCGATTTATAGGTTTATTGCTGCTGCTCCTCATTTGCGAGGCTACAAAATGTAAGCTTTTACACCTCTTCTTACCACGGTCCGGGGGTTGACTCATAAAGCTCGTCTGTATTTGCACGTCCCTCACATTTTCCGGCGTTTTCTTTGTAATACACTTTTTAGTTATATTTCACTCAGGATATTCTTAAGATTACGATCAAGTTGGAGGTTGTGAAACTTCTGCGAAGCCATTTCAAGAGATAGAAATGATTGAGGGGTAACTACTCCAACTCACATTTAAGTTATTAATTTGTTCACAGACAATTCCGGATATGATATATTGTATTAATTATTGTAGCTTTCATGACAGAATCTACAGAATTTCGTGGAATGAAATGTATTTGTATGTTAATTAAGAATTAGCTTGATAAATATACTATTCTATGAATTTTTTAGTAGTGTATAATTCTATATAAATTGTAAACCTCTCATTAATAAGCTATCTACATAACAGTAGCCCCATTTATTTTAGAGAGTTTAAGAATATGACCGTGAGATAAAGAAATTTAACAATAAAATTAAAAGTCAAAGATAGTGTCATTAATATTTCCTTAATAATGAACAAAGTACCAAAATTAATAAATGTACGTGGTACTTACCTATGTATTTACAATTAATATTTGTTAAAGTGGCTGTGCAACATGATGACTTTCTTTCGAAGTACTTTTACAGTTAACAACTTTTTCATTTATTTTTACCTCAGCATTAACTATGTAACGACGATTTCTTCGAAAAACACAAAAAACTGCATACTAATCTATGAAGCCTTGCATACGGCTACGTTCTGTATGTCCTTAACAAATCAGGGTAATTCTTACTAGTTGCGATTTTAATTACATTAACACCTTATCACGAATTGTTTTTTTTTGTTACAGATAACGAAGCATTTTATGCCACAATATGTAATCAGTAGCACCTTAATACTAAAGTTACAGCAAATTGTAAAGTATGTCAAATACAGTTCAAAAATATTAGTAGTTTGTCATAGCATTTTAGAAGTATGTGGAAAAATATCAGATTTAACTACTTAAATATTTTCAAAGAGTTTATCTACAGCCATCTTCGCCAAACAAACATCTTGTATTTAGTAATGGATAAATTCATACATTCTATTTACACGCCAAACAATTAGAATCAAAATCACATACAGATTAAGTACGTTCATTAAATTACAATTATAAGTGAATGCCAATTAGTCTAGGCAGCATTTATCTGAAGTATTATATTGGAATGTGCTGTATGTTGTTAGTGTTGTATGATAATTTTAACATATTACGCATTAATAACAATAATATGTTGACTGAGGCATTCCAACAAAATGAAAGAATTTACATTTAAAAATAGGGCAATTAAATAAAATTAACCACTGCCCACTTATTTCTAAAATTGACTATGGGTAATCATCTTTATTCTTCTTCTATTTCCTGTGATATCGATTATCGATGTTGGCAACCATTTGAGCATACGTTTCTGGATCCCAGAACTCCTATACCGGTTCAATTTCAAATTTATAAACCAGGACGTTGATTTTTGTCCGTCTCTTCTCTTTTCCTCAATCATAATCACTTGTAACATGCGATATTTGCCTCCATGCATTGTATGTCAGAAATATTCGGATTTATGTCGTTTTATTCGTGGATATAGCTCTCTTCCTTTCTCCATTCTTCTGTGGTCGTCATTGTTTGTAATTCTTGCTGTCCAGGAAATAGGGCACATTCGATGATACATCCACATTTCGAGTACCTCCAGCTTGTTAATCATTTTGATTTTTAAGTTTATACTCCATATTGGTAGTACATAGTACTGGGCCATTATCCATCAGATGTTAAGGTCAAGTTGCTTACAGGAGAATACATTTTTTTCATTTTAATGAAGTTGCTACGTGCTATTTCGACCCTGATCCTGATTTCTTGGTCAGGACCCAGGTTTGGCTTACGAGGTTCTTGTAAGAACTAACTTGCTCAATTTGTTTGCCATCCAAGGATAGTTGTTTTGGAATTTAGTTAACAATCATTACTTTCGTTTGTCATTGTTGATTTTCAAACCGATATTGTTGTACTCTTCATTTATCGTCGAGGTTGTCAGAGAGTATTACCATGTCATCAGCGTGTCGGATACGATTGATGCATTTATCGTAAATTGTTATTTCTTTTTGTTGGCTATATAAAGCTTCTATAAATGCTATTTCTGAATAAACTCTAAACAGGGTCGAAGAAAACTCTGTCGGAGTTCTCGATTTGCATCTGTTTTTTACTTCCTTCTACGATAAAGGAAGTATTGAATTCACCCCAAAAATTCGAAATTGAGTTTTCAACAGACCTTCACGTTTTAGAGTCTACTGATTCCAAAAAACATATTTTTTTTTCATTGGTCTGTCTGTCTGCCTCTGTGCCTGTCTGTCTGTGAACAGAACATCTCAAAAAAGAAAAGAGGTATGGCGTTGAAACTTCATATATAAGTTTTGCGTACTATGTAGATGAAACAGCAAGCTCTTGTAATTTTTCAGGTTTTTTCATTTTTTTCAAAAACGGCTCTAACATTTTTTTTAAACTTTACATTTTTATTACATTTTTAATGTGTATTGATGTGAGATAGGTGATTTTCCAGTTGAATACTTCTAAAGTGGGTTTTTTATTTTTTTTCAATTTTTTTATTAACTCCCATTTTTAATATAACACCTGATATATTATTTCATTTTTGAATGCAGCTTAAAATTCTAGAGCAAATTTGTCGTTTCAACCAACACTCTATTTGGTACCGTTTTTGTAGAATTTGTAATTTTTTGAAAATTTTTGACAAATGCTTAAAAATTTTAAATCAAATTTTTGGCTAATTACAAGATCACTGTAAAAGGAAGTGGGTGCGTGTATCACACCAGATTTTGCGGTTTCTATTTGATCGACTTTCCAGTAGAGATCTTTAATGATGCTCGTATACTATTTTCATACTTCTTAAAGTTCTTTTGCGTTCTGGATGTTTCACCGTATCAAGGCTTTTTCGGCGTCAACAAAACAGATATGTTTTTTGTTAATCTAAGCATTTCTGAATGAGAATTTGCAAGCTGTTGGTGTCCAATGCCTTGCGAAAGCCGAACTGAGGTTTACTCAGACAAGCATCTATTCATTAACAAACTAACAAGTTATCAGGTGCTGAATTAATGCAAACAGTTATCTTTCTCGGCCAAATAAAAATCAAAAAGTCATAGTAGGCCTTCTTTTATTTAAAAAAATTTATTAGCAATAATTATGTTATTACATTGCAGTGTATATTCAAACAAATCATAATTTATATTATTTCATTTATCGCAAATAATAGATGTGTTTCCGAGAAAAATATAATTTTGATGATGAAGTTTCCCAATACCAAACGAGTTACAAATTGGTTTTTAATGATATCGTTAAAATTTGAATTGTGTGCTAATAATAATTATAAATTGAAATAAAAAGATTAACATTACAAAGTGGACAGAGTCAAAGTGCTGAATTCGCCTGTCTCAAAGGGTCGCTTTGGAAAGGTACCTGATCTGCCTGGTGCTCAGTTCGCCGGTCTACATTTATTACATCGAGAGCTTGGTGCTCAACAAATTAACACATCCAGAGCTCTTTCGCTCATCGCTTTTAATACTTCTGCTGGAGTATCATCCGGTCCAACTTCTTGGACTGTCGGTGTCACTGGGGTTGAGTCCTACTTCTTCCTTATCATCGTTGAATAAGTTTTCAACATTATCTTTCTACCTTGAGGCTGTTTCCATGTCTTGTTTCTCCTTCTTTTCTGTATAAGTACAGTGTTTCTTTAATTTTCTCGTGTAGGCTATGGAAGTCATGTTTCTTGAATAGTTGTTCAATTGCGTTGCATTGATGTTCGATCAATTCCTCCTCTGCTTCTTTAATTTTTCTTCGGATTTGCCTATAGATCTATCAGCATCTCTGTTTCTCTATTGACGTCTCTGGTCCATCAAATTTAAGATATCACTTGTCATATAAATTCCTCTTGTTACTCTTTCCCGATTATTTGGCTTTACAATTCTATTCTCTATATTTTCAATGTTAGGTATGTATTCCCAATTTTTCTCAACACTCTTTAATTTATTTTTGTAATTTTAAATAACTTTCGATTCTCCTTATCTTCTAACTGTTTTAAGTCTATCTTTTTTTAATGATTTTATTTAGTCTTTGTAGCCGTAGTAGCCATTTTACTAAAAGATTGTGATCTGAGGGCATATTAGCTCCCGGCTATGTTCTAGTACTTTCGATCCTCGATCGAAATTTTATATTTAACAACATCGATTTTTTTTTTACTCTTGAGAAGATCAAGTATATGGCCTCCTCACTGGGAGCTTAAACCAAGTATTTGGAATCGCGAATTCTTTTTCTTTGCAAAATGCTACCAACATATTACCTCGCTGTTGTTTGTTATCAGCAATCAATTACATTTTAGAAACCAACTAAACATGATCTGCAAGTCAACCCTTAACCTGTCGATATTGTTTGGGTGTGTCATTATTATGAGTTTAATCTAATAAAACGAAATCTGGGGTATCTACTTTTACTTGTTTTTGTTGTTAAAAATTTTTAGTTTTTGTCTATCTACAAGATACTACCATAAAATGTTTGTTTCTTTTCCAAAAATAACTTGTTGGTTTTTCAAAACCGTATAAGTCATATGCTTAACCTTAGATTGCAGTACTAAACCGGTGAATTAGAAAGCTTTTTATATTAGAGTAAGGTTTGTAAGCAAGGGACATTAGTGTGGTAAATAAATAGCTTATTTGAAAACAGGAAAAATGGGCTCAGGCTTTGAAATCAATCCTATCAACTGCTTATACATATAGTATTATGCGTCATACGGATCATCACTTTCAACATGAGAATCTCTTAAATAGTATGATAGAAATTTGGTTAAAACAGATAAAATGTTCAGCATTCCAAGTGCTACTAGTATTAACATTAAAATCCTAGAGTTATTCATTTACACTACAGATGTGTATAACCAATGCCGACGATGATAATGAGATAACTCAGTTTTTATCAACGACAGCGGACAGCTGTTTTGATATTATTAAGACGCTTCTTAATACAGATTTAGAATTTGATTGTATAACTTTTATACATGTTTGTTTTAATCCCCTCAAGAACCAAGAATGAATAAACATTATGCTCCGTATTATGTTAAATTTAAACAATTTCTTTGCTGTCCAAGCATTCAAAACTATAGCTTCTAATATTAATAATTCTATTCAATAATTATAGACAATGTAATATAAATTTCTTATTTTCCTTGTTATTTAATAGGAAAAGTATTTTCGTATAGGTATACTGTATAAATTTAACCTCTTGCATATCTCAACTAATTACTTGATATAATGGCCACATATTGTTGCTATTAGTTAAGTCCTATTTCATCTCATTATCGCTAATAACTTATTAGCATTATCATTTGCAAATGTTAAATTTTGAATGAAATGAGAAATCAGTCTGATATATAAGTGGGGTTTTCTTAAATTCGTGTTCATTGGCCGATCTGAACCACGAGTCACTCCTAACTGTAATTTGTAAACGTTATAAATAAACGAATCGCCTTGCAGTGATCATAACAGTATTCAGTAAAACTTCGTGTTATAAACCCACTTGTGAATATGTCGCGGTGTTTTTTAATTCTTATTAACGTTTTGGTGACATACACCGTATTAGGTGTTGCTCAAAATGGTGAGTAATTACGTAACGTATTGCTGTAAATACTAAAATGTTTTCTAAAATCGCACTATATCAAATTAGTAACGTAGCCAGATTGTTGTTACAATAAAAATTGTAGTCGTGACGCTCCAAGCTATAAATTTTGCACAATTATTGGTTACCAGGAAATTTCCACCGCCACACAACTTTTTATAATATTTATTTACTTTTAAAACTCAAGTATGTTCATGCATTTTACATTTTCTTCTACATTGCTTCAACGCTGTGGAACCTAATTTAGAATTATAAAAGATTATTTTTACATTTTTACGGCATTTAAATTTGTATGTAAACTAATGCATTTCCTTCAATTACAGGATGTCATGTCCGCTTCCCAAAAGAAGACGATCGTCTACAACCTGTTATTTTAAACAACAAAACCTCAAATTTCGAATTTGCGCTTCCAGAAGATGGAGCTATTTCCATAAGGACCGGCGACTCGATTATTTTATCTTGCCCTAATCCTCGGAATGTACTGGAACAAAGTAAGTAATTATATAGATTAATTGCAGTTTATAAATACTAATTAATGGAATTGGCAGTTGAAAGATAATTGTATTAGCATAAAAAAAGTAGTCGAGGGCTGTATTCTATTTTTTAATGCCACTTAGAAAGTTATGCAACCCATTATTCAATTATACTAGTCAACCTGATAGTATTTTTAAAAATTTAATTTGATGAATTAAAGATCCTAGCAAAGATTCAGCTTGACAGTGGTAACTTTTCATATATATTTATGCTATAAGATATGTCTTCAAGCAAATGTAAGTTTCGAAACAATCATAAAATATAACTCCGTTATGTTTTCTTACGTTCTAATTAACATTAAACAAATATATGACAATAATCGAACTGTCCGCGGCATTAGAAAATAGAGTATAGTTGGATTATGATGCTGAGAAGAAAAACTGCTGACAATCAATGAATATAGAATAAAATATGTAATATATAGTTATTTGTTAGACTCTTAAACCTATTCAACAACCCGAAAAAACTTATAAACTTAAACTGGATTGTAATTTTCATGCAAGTTATTTTAGGATTTTCAATTTTACAATTAATGGACAATGAATGGCAAAGAAATGACTAAATCATAAAATATTTGAGACTCATATTCATTATTGCAAACATCAGCTATTGCCAATGACTAATAATTGTTCTATACAAGTTAACCATCTTCGTTTATTAGTCAACAAAATTATCAGTTCGGCAGTACAATTTATCCTCATATAAAGTTTTACAGCAAGGTTTACTATTGTTAGTATTTCAATCACGGAAGTGGCTCAGATAAAATGGGTTCCTGGTTCTTATCGCAGTGTAATAAACGTAAATTTGTAATTAATAATCATTGTAGTAACTAGTGTACATTGCGGTTTAGTGAAATGACATAATGTGTTTATCGCAAACGTCCTTGGTCATTCCATTTATTTCAAGGTTTTTAGATAATATACATGCATATTTTGTTTAGATATGTACCTCTTTCAATTATCATTTTAAGTAGTATTATGAATTGAAGTTCTAATTAACTGTTAATTTCAATCGTATTTCCACACAGTTTAAATAGAGGTGGAGCAAATGTGTTTTTAAAGTTTTTATCTTCATCAGTGTTGTTATAGACTCATAACCAAATTAATTTTAGTGTCGTTAAGAGCTTCATTGCCGCACTCAGTGCGGTAATGGATAGATATTACCGCACTCAGTGCGGTAATAAATATTACCGCACTCTTTTTGTATAAAGAAATACGTTGAACCAGAATTTATTGATGAAGATAAAATATTGAACAATACACGTTTGCTTATGGCACGTAACAAGACTCGTTTGATTGCCGCAAAACTCGGCTTACCGCCTCGTTTTTGGCAATCAAACTCGTGTCGTTAAGATGCTCATAATCAAACTTGTATCGTTAATATCTATAACACTCCGTTTCCATAATTAATCAGAAATGTAAAATGCGACGAATAAACATCTAATAAAATTCTAGCATGCACATTAAATAGAAATAGTAAAGATTTATTAATGGCAAAGAGTATTAAATTTACGTATTGAAGTTACAAAGCAAAACAAGGTTGAGTTCTAAAAAATTGGTTGAAATTCACCAGTTGATTGTTAGAACGAACTTTTTAAAGTATTGTATAATTTTTAACTCGACTGTCGGCAAAATTTTTAATATTTATTTCATTCTTAGGTAAACGCTGAAGTGTATACAGTTAGTAAATGAAAATTATTTCTTAACAACTAACAATAGGAGATTTACTTATAAAAAATTGTGACGGTCAAATCCCCCCCCTCCCCCCATGTCTCATTACACGTTGCAGAATATCCAGCGGTACATCGTTCTGCTGAAACCCATACTCATTAACTATCTCCTTTTCTATTTGTGACAAAAAAACTTTTGAAGCATGTCTGTATGCCTTTGAGCTGTAACCATTACTGTTTTACCATTTTCCTCAAAAAAATAAGGTTCGACAATCTTGAGGATAAAACAGCACACCAAACTGTCACTCTCGGAGCATGTCAAAGTTTGAAACAATGTTAAGGTATAATAACACGACAGCAGCCCCAAATATTTGTGGTAACGTTGTAAACATACATACATGAAGTGCACTACTTAAAAAGGTTAAGATTAAGATGTTGAAGCAACACTTTGATTTTCATACAAAATACTATTGCTTACCTGTTGTTTCGAGAAACCGCACACAATAAACAAAAATTACACAAGTTTAGAAAAGTAAAGTTTTACTAAACTAATACAGCTTGATTAAGTACGAGCGAGCGAAGCGAGCGAGTAACTTAAAAAGCTATATAAGTTTAGTAAAACTACTTTTATAGAAGTGTCTATACTATTTTTTCGCATTTTGCATTAGTATTTATAAACAAACATTTATAAGCATTATACCACATGTCCATTAAAAAAGGCGGCTGAGGAAATTCAAACGTATGAATAATATGTTGGTGGTACTGTAAGTCTATGTCAAATTCGAGGTTAGCAGGTTAGGTTTTCCGTCAGTTTTGACACAAAATCTAATATTCTAACCTCGAATTTGACACAAACTGTTACAAAACCTAACCTGCTACCTCGAATTTGACAGTGACATTACCATATAGTAAAGACATTTCTATGCACCAAAGTGCCACTTTATTAATCGACTTGAATTTAGTAAAATAGTACATTATTATACAAAATGCGAAAGAATATATTAACACCTGCATCGTAGTTACTCTCCCACAAAGGTTATAAGTTTATTCGTGCATCTAGTTTAAAATTCACTTGGAGCTTTTTCGACCATATTTTTGTTAATCTTTCATCCCTAGAGTTTATGTCACTGACTTTATTAAGACGCTGTACCCGGTTTATTACGATTTATCGTATATTGTAATTATATCGTGTGTTCCAAAAAAAAAAAAACTCATTCTCAGCATGCCATGATCAAATTGAAGTTTGCCGTAACTTGAGATATACCCATTAATGCAAATAAACTACCAAGTCAGAGAGAACTAAATTACATCTTGACCTTGAATTATTTTCCTAAAAATATACAAAACACTTAACAAAAACAATTGTTATTAACCGTTATAATTATTACACTTGTTGTTGTTGTGTACATGTCATCTTATTTTCCTTTTTGCTTGATGCAATTAAACTTAATGCAGTGTAAACTTTTAACTGCCACAGTGACAAATGTGTTCATAAATAAATTGCAATCTGACATTCACCTAGACTTAAGTTAAAACATGACTAGATTTTCTATCTTTCTTTCCAAGACCTACCCTACATGAGTTTCTTTTTGGAACACACGATACAATAGGTATCGGCGTCCATTTAACAAGAAAAAGTGAGTTTTACTTATGTATTGTATGAGGCTTTCGCGGTTACTCGAATTATTCTCCTTAGCATAGAATTTCGGCTTAGACCGCGTAGTATTTGTATATGAACACCCAGCATTTTCTGGCTTAATGTGCCTTGCACCTTGTGAAGTCGAGCAAAAACCCGCGCGATGGCCATGCTCTTTGGTGGCTCGTGTTGTTTGAGTATCTTGAGAACGAGGATACTTAGGCAGATTTGGCCGTTTTGCTGTTTGTGCATCCATATTCACTAACGTTTCGCAAGACCTTGCAGCTTGCATCATCAGAGTGAAAGTCGCACTGGTTTTTGCTCGACTTCACAAGGTGCAAGGCACATTAAGCCAGAAAATGCTGGGTGTTCATATACAAATACTACGCGGTCTAAGCCGAAATTCTATGCTAAGGAGAATTAGTTTTACTTCTTAAAATGCATTCCAAATTGCAAAATAAATATCTTGCAGGGTGGAAATTTTATTAGGGAGTTAAATTTTAAAACTTTGGTCGCAATTGTTTGGACGTCTAGAATGTTGTTTACTTTTTCTGATAAAATTTGTTTATTGTTACGCTTTTACATTATATTGGAAATGTGGCATTGTGGAGTTTTTCAATTATTCATATATATAAACGTATGTTGTGTCTGCGTCTCTGCATCCGTCGTATTTTCATCGGCACCGATCGAACGCAGTTTGTCTACCATGGGCTGTGTCGCCATCGCGTCGATTATAATGCAGTCATAAGCAAATACGATAAGTGCGTATCCTTGCTCGAGCGCTTAAATAATTTGGCCAGTAATCGGCTTCCGCCTGTGAGTGCGTTTTTTTTCATTGCAAATTGATGTAATTTGCATTACTAAAAGTTTTCTCTTACTGTTTCAGTATTATTAGCAACGTTAGAATACAAATTTTTTACTTAATTTTGAACACTAGTAAAAAACGTTAAGACAATTTCCTTCTTCTGTAACTTCTTTTACAATTCAATTATAAAGATGCAAATATTATGTTAATTAGAGCAAGCCCACCTATATGATGGGCTCAAAAGCTAGTAAAATAAATATGTTTATGTTAAGATTTTAGTAGGTACGAGGTAAAACAAGTAAGTTGCTGCTCAGAACTCAAAAATAAAATAAGATAAAATTTTTAATTTAAATGCAGTGGTGTATAATATCACATTTATTTAGCACTGGCTTCCAGTTACATATTACACTCCCTTTTTTCATAGTTTAATTATGGTCGCTCATTTATCGTATTGCTTTATAATATTCCACATCATGTATCTTATATCTTCGTTATTAAATGCTATAAGAACTTAATCGAGTATGCAGGCATTCATATCCTACGTCAATAACCATTTGTGACATTTTCATCATCTACGTGTTTAGCGCTTTCTGGTTGTATATTTTGAACAAGGTCGTAGAAAGGCATCATCCTTGTTTCAGACCTTTGTTTGTGTTGAAGTTAGCTGATGTTTTCTTTCTCCATTTTGACCATATGTTTAGAGTTTTTCGTGATATTCTGTACACTCTTAATTTACTTTTGATGCCTTGCCTGCTTTTTCATAACGGACGTAGTTATATGCCTTTTTATGTCCACAAAGAGTAAATAATTAAGTAAAAATCTTTTTAACCCTTTTTCATCAACTACCTGAGTGAGAAAATATTGTCCAAACATGAACTGCTAGGGCGAAAGCGGCATTGTGCTTCTATATCTATGACTGTGTTTTTCAATTGTATTCTTTTTAAATTTGGCATACAACCTTTGTAATCAGCTATCTATATATATATTGCTGTCGTAATTATTACACACTTTCTGGCTGCTTATCATTGACATCGCTCTTCCATTTTGGGTATATTTTGCTGGCTTCACTATTACTTGTTTATAGCCATTTGTGTAATAATTTCATTATTATCATTATTTTTCTCTTATCACTATGTCTCTAGTTAAATACAGTTCTTCTGCCTTTCCATTTCTTACTTCTTGTAGTTTAGTGCATATTCCAGTGGGTTCGGTCAACGTGTATTCTAACTGTTCCTATATGAGAAATATTCATGGCTTTTAGTAAGGTGCCATATGGTCTCACTTCATTGTTTTTTTTATTTTCCCGATTCTTACGTTTACGTCTCTTGTCATGAGAATCTCTTAGAGGGTCTATATTCTGCTAGTCCCCTCGACCGTTTCGCATAGAAATCAATTTTGGTCTTCCTATCGGTATCGTCAGTAGATGCATACATATCTATTATGATGATGTTGTGACTGTATTTATCCAGTTCCGTGACAATTGTACCTTTATCGATTTCGTCTTAACTCTTAATATTATTTTCAATTTTCTATAGATTGCAATTAATACTCCTCTCTTTGCTCTCCAGTTCTTATCTACACAGTTTTTGTTTTTTCTTTTTTATTTCAGTCGTTAATACATCATATGTTCATTTTCTTCAGGTCCCGAAACACCTCTTGTGTTTTGTGTTATTCCTTGTTTGCTCCACGTGGCCAAATTCCATACCCTTTTTCTTTGCTCCGATGTCATTGTTGTGATCAATTGAATTTCCAAGGCTTTATATTGAGTTTATTAGCAATTTTATATTTTTTATGTATGATGGATGTCTGGACCAATCCCCCCAACCCCAGTCTGGGGGGAATTTTGTGTTGAGGTTTATTCTTTTTGCCGATATGTTCCAGTTCTTAGGCCAAAAACTCATCTGTCACCATTTGTCGCCTAATACACAATACACACCCGTTGTATGCCATGCATCGAATCACACGATCCATGGTCTTTAAGAACGTAGAAATATCAGCGCGGGAAATCTGGCTTGGACTGATTGTAATTCAGTACTCTCTGCTTTTTATATTCTGAACCCTCCAATAGAATATCTATTTTTCGATCGGCTTTACGTTTGAGCTTTTTTCCGGCTTCCTGTAGACGATCGTGAAAAATTTCTTTTACTGGTCGGTTTTCAGCAACGTCGCCCAAAATGTTGGCGCCTGTCCGTAAAACTTCTTTCGTAACAACTTTCACTTCTTTTTTAAAGAGAGGTAAAATACTGCGAAATATTCCATCAAGAAAACTACCAATGCCCTACCCCTTTTGGTAAGGAAAACACCTGTAAATCGCCCCAGTTCCGTGACCAGCTTGATCAACATAGTATTTTTGATAAAGACAATCCATAGCATATATTGTATTTTCTTAAAATGTAGTTTTAAACTCAACGTTTTAAACTCGAATGGCATCACGGCCCCTGTCTGTGTTCTTATATTGACTTCAAAAATTTCAAATTCTCTCTTCATGACTTTTATATAATGAGATGGAGAAAATATAACGTCTTTGTGACAGCCGTAATTATAATTATCAGCCGTCACATTAACAATACATAGAAATGGGGCCGATGTATCACCCACCAGCTGTGGCTCCACGATATCACAGTAAATTGACATTTCTGATAGTAGACCAACCCAGATATTCGCAGGGTGATTGGGTACAGGATTTTCAGCTATATTTATATCATGTTTATAGCCAAGCTGTAATGCAAGACGAAAATCCTAACATCGTCAATGAAGTCACCTTAATTTCAACCAACACTCGTTTTGTTAAGTTGCATAGAAAATGCAACAAATTGCTTAATAATTTGTGTGTATTAGATTTGGTAATTATCTGATCAATGCTTTTAGAGTTACCATGTTGAATACAGATCACATGCCAGTCATTATATTTATAATAAATCGGTTCCCGGTCACCTCTAAAATATGCATTAGCGTTCTCCAATACTTTTTTCAATTCAGTATATGTTTCTTCTACACCCGGTTCTTTTGGTATTTCTAATCGATAATAGACAAGATCTTCTGAATCTGTTACACCCAAAAATGAGCACGGCTATTGTATATACTTCGGCAATTTCCGTAACCCATTGCTCTAGCAGCCTTATTCGCTTAGGTAGTTGTTTTGTGAATTGCTCTGTCGTACTATTTGGAAAATAATTCATGGAGCTATTACTCAACACAGTTAAATAAAATTCATCGTCGGTGTTCATATTTGTTGTAGGTCAGCTGCCGGAATTCACGAATTGAACGTATCGTTATAAATTTTCCACTTTAAGAAATATTCCTTGAGACGACCGCGACTTCGTTCTTTCAACACTTAAAATAAAAATGGATCTGCTCCAGTTTGTTTCATATCCTTTTTCCAACCTATGCTTACTTCTGGTGATTCTCACGTATTGATTAACTTTATACTTTGCCTTCCCTAAGTCCCAGTCCACTTTTATACAGATTGTTCCACCAGTCAAGTAGGTTGCCATCATTTACTTCTTTACATCTTAAAAGATGAATAATAGTGGCCGTTATACGAAACCAGTAAATTTTGTAAAACGTTCAAGTACCTGCACGAATTAGCGTGTGTAAAATAACGCCACATTCGGGTTTCTAATGTTATATTGAAACGCTCAACGACTGAAGTCAAACATCAAGGTCACATAAAAGCTGATATCATGCTGTTTGGAAAATTTCTGCACAGATTTCGCTACAAATTCTTATCCTTTATCAGTTTTTAGATTAAATGGCGTGTCATCAGCTTGAGTAAATATTTCGCGAAACGCTTTTATTACTGCTTCGGAAGTTTTAAACTTAAGTGGTCTGGCCCAAGTCATTTTACTGAGCACGTCAATTACTGTAAGAATAAAATTATTTCCATCATTATATTCAGCTAAGCTTCGCATGTCACAGAGTCGGCCTGCCACAATTCGAAAATGCTACTAACAATGTACTTTTTTCTAGGGAATTTTTTCCTTGCAACTTTGTGAATAGTATGTGCATCTTGGTGTTTTAGGCATTATTTTACTTCCTCACTAGTGTGGTTATTTTTCGCAGAAGAAATTAACGAGTTTGCACCCGAAAAACCTGAGGGGTTAGAGGGATCGTAGTAAATGGCGTACAAATTCATTGAAGTATTTTTAAAGTTTAAGACGCTCCCAATCCAAAATTGTAGCCGTTTTTTATGTTGATAGGCGCTTGCTTAAGGATATTTTTCTAATTGATCCTGTTGGCTGGGGCTTCCTTTTCAATGTTTTGCTGGTTGCACATATTTGTTGTGGTATTGATGACTTCAATTTAGATTCTAAATCGAATTCGCAGTTATCAGTTTACACTTCAGATGTCCCTACGTCGGCAGACTGGTCTGTCACGTGCTGTTGCTTAGGAATAGCTACCAACACACGCACCACGTTACATTCTTTAATGTAGTCCACAAACTTTAAGCATCGAAGTGGATTTATATTTTTTGGCGGCTACAGAGCGTCGTGAACTAAATAGATTATGTTAGATGATGGTAACATTTTACCCTTTATAGTAACAGTACCTCTGATCTCAACCTACATCGCCTAATGTACTCAAAATACGTAGGACGGCTTCAGATTTTTTTAAGAGTGATTGGTATTGTAGATAAAATATCGGTATTTGAAATGCAGTTACTGCTTGTTTTTTCTATTGGTATTGTGACTAATTGCCGTGATTGGTTGGTGAAATGAAGGTATCTTTGTAACACCTGAGTTTATGTAAAGCAGGAAGCAATTCTGAAATCTTGATTACAGTTCGCGATATCACTAATGAATGATGGTAAATTGCTCTGTGTTAGAGGTTTTATACCCCTTCATTGGAATATAAATCTAGAAGGCACCGTCTTGTCGAAAAATTGACGTTTGATATCTTGCAATGTCTGGGGTGTTCTGTTTTAAATCGAATAACAAATAACCGTGAGGCTTAGCTGTGGCATTCTCATATGTTTCTTAAATAAACCGAGGATTTTCTGGGCAGATCTGTCTGGTTAGGGGATTCATTTGGGCTCTCTCTCTCTCTCTAAGATTTTTTAAATAGAACAATGTAGTGCGCGTTTAGAGAAATATCTCTCTGGCCCTTTACTTGGTGAAATATATTCTGAGTAATAAAAACACGTTAAGGTTACGGTGGTGGCAGCCTATTGTAAAAATATCAATCAATGCCATTTTTCTCTCTCATTAATTAATCGTCAATTATTAAGTCTCGGTTCGGATCCGTCGAAAGATTCCATATTAGGTAGACATTGTTGAAATTCTGCAAAACAATTTAATTCTGCGTACAGTTTCTGTCATTCGCTATTAACATTAAATAACTTTCTTACGATTTACACTACAAAGCTTGTTCATATTTTTTTAAAGAAATTAACTACAAAATACGATTTCCCTGAGCCTGGCGGGCCTGCAACGATTGTTGAAGAAGGATGTGTAAACTGGTGTTCCATTTCTGATAAGACGACTGTTACAGAAGAACCGCTGTGGATAAACTAACTTAAAAATCGAGTGTTGTAGATTTTAAGTTAAAACCGAACTTTTTAATTAATACAAACATTAAATTTGGGTTTCTATTCTCCATAAATAACACTAAAAATTGTAAAATTGAATTTTACAAATGTACGTTTTTAATTAACAAAGTCTTGTATGTGTTATTAGACAATTGAATTTTACAAATGTACGTTTTTAATGAACTCCCAATTAAATATAACACCGCCCTGTATAATTCTCGAACTTATAATGTAACTAGCTCTAATGATTTCGCCGGACAGTAAAAGACCGCATTTGAACATATTTAAAATGCCAGCAACTCTAAACGCAATCAAGTCTGTTTTGGCAAAACAACAGAGCTTACTGAAAAGTGAAACTATTGTGCATACGCTTTTATTTAAATAGTCTTGGATATTAATCATTTACCTGAATGCCGCGATTTCAAAGGTAAACACAAATCATGATTGATTTTACAGACAATTTATTGAGTGGTGTGTACAAAACTTTTGGAAATCGTTTGCATTTTTCCTAATATTCTTTTAAATACTCGGGTTACTATTAGCACATGCCGGACTCTGTCTTTAACGTAATCAGCAAACAATTAGGCATTTTGAGAACAGGGTTACAATTACGCAGAAAGAAGACAGTTTTACTTTTATCCGTAAAGCTAATTGCATGAAACGAACTTTCATATGGATTGTTAATGCGGTTCTGCAAAACTGCTTAATTATATTTTATAAATTCAAAACGCTGTTGTATATTTTACGACATGAAAAAGAAAGAAATGTAGATACTTTTTTTATTTTGGTACTCAATCAACAGCCGTTAGGCCAATTATAGGCGTCGCTATCTAGCGTCTTATTAAGTTACTAGTTGTTACAAAAACTAAGAAATATAAACGTCGTATTAGCATAAGTTATTAAGTGTATGTTTTATGTAAAATTTGTTTTATAGTCGCTGCTGGTCAAAATGTTTTAAGATAAATTTATTTTAAAATAATACGTGTTACGTCATCTTGCTTAAGTATACCTATAGTTTAGCGGTAAACTTTGAAGCATTTCAAACAGATCTTACAAGAATCCTCAAAAATTTAAAAACAATATTCGTCAAAGGTAAAGAAATAATAGCGCTTTGAAGTCATTTAAGCCTTCTGAGGACATTTATTCACGAGAATCGTAATGATTGATAATCAATAAATAACACTTAAAATTGTAAAATTTAATTTCACAAATGGACCTTCATAATGAACAAAGTCTTGTATGCGTTATTAGGCGACAAAATACACTTTCAATCAACGCGACGAGTTAACTTTGTTGTCTAACAGGTCTGCCTGCTAATACAACGGTCTCTGGTTCAAACCCAGCCATGTCCCAACATTTTTTTTAAATAATAAAGCTCACCACGAGGGCGAGAGAGAGGTCATAGCGCTTAATTAGAGAAAGCGAACTGCCATACATTCAATGACGACACACATGCGCGTGCAAAAGATTACCGATCGACGGCTCGCCTTCCAGCATGACTTCAGAAAAAAAAACGATGTTCCTCCAGCATGACTTCAGGAGAAAAGCAATTAAAAAAGAAAATCTGTAAAGGGGTTTACAAGGAACTTCCCTCGAGCGAATTAGATCAATTTGCAAATAAAAAAATGTAGTCTGCTGGGGGTGTTTGAACTCTGCCGCTCACAGGCTAATATTTGAGGGAGTTTCTCTTGTCTGCGGGTAGAACATCTACGCCACGCGGCCGAATTCAAATTGGACTAGTTCTTCATTATAAAGGTACTATATGATTCTGTCCCATTTCTGATTTTTAATCTGCATCTGTTAGGTCTCATTTTCGCCAATGATAAAACCTGAGCATATGCAAATTATTACTTTTATTTTTTGGAAATAAAAGAAGTGGAAGTTGGGACACTAAATATTTTAAAAAATCAAAGGCAACTAGGGGTAAAAATAACGTTCCTAATAACACTGAAACAATAAAAGGAACCTCTCGGTAATTCAAACTAAATTAATTTGAAAACAAATTGAAAAGCGGGCCGAAGAATCGTCGTTCCTTGAAATTGTTTTACTCTGAATGTCCCACGTAAGTGACTAAACAATTCTAAAAATAAAAGAAAAGTAGTGTTAAAAATATCGTAACGAGCCCAATAATTTTGATACAATGAAACGAAACACTTGGTTATGCGAATTACATCAATTATCAATTTAAATAAATTACTGGTGGTGGGATTTGATTGTACGTCACCTGTTTAGGAATTGTAACCGCATCGATATGTTGCACTGATCCACGCAGCCTTATTGGAACGAGTTCGGCACGCGCCTTTATTTAACAAAACGGTCTTATTGTTGAAACGTTTTGACTCTTTTGCGACATTATTCTGTATCTGTTGGGTCCTATTTTCGACAGGTGTAACGTCTCACCTATGTGAAAATTACTACTTCTATCTATTTCAAAGTTAACCCAAAAATAAACAACTCAGTTTTCTAAGGTGTTCACCCTGTATATATTAGTCTGAAGTTTTCTTGGTTTTATGCCAGATAAACATAATCTGCATGCAAAATATCGTCGTTCTCCAACAAATAATTTTTGAGTTATACCGCCAACAGACAGACAGAAAGACCGAATTGAGAAAACATGTTTTTCGTCATTTAGAGACCCTGAAACGTAAAGATCTGAAGAAATCTCGGATGGTGATTTTTTCGCGATTACAATACTTCCTTCGCCTTTTAGGCGAGGGAAGTAAAAATATGCCCTCCGGTTGTGCCAAGACTTCTACTCATATGTCAAGCAAATGCACAATAATATTTAAATTTGTTACTAGAATAATAGTAGTTGCATACAGTCATCCGTTTATTACCTATTTATAATTTCATGCAAAACAACCTAAAAAATTTGGTGTGATACACGCACACAACTTCCTTTTACAGTGATCTTATAATTAGCCAAAGATTTGATTTAAAAATTTTCAAAAATTACAAATTCTACAAAAACGATACAAAATAGAGCGTTAGTTGAAGAGACAATTTTTTTTCTAGAATTTTAAGCTGAATTCAAAAATGTAATAATATACCGGGTGTTCTATTTAAAATAGGAATAAATAAAAAATTGAAAGAAAAACAAAAGAAACCCATTTTAGAAGTATTCAACTGGAAAATCACCTAGCTCACACCAAAACAAATTAAAAGTGTAATAAAAATGTGAAGTTTGAAAAAAATCGGTAGAGCCGTTTCTGAAAAAATCGAAAAAAACTGAAAAAGAGTAAACACCTACTTCCGGTTGTGCGATTTTCTTCAAAAGCTTGCTGTCACATATACATAGTACATAAAACTTATATATGAAGTTTCAATGCCATATCACAGGCACACCCACAGCCACACAGACAGACACACACACAGAAAGACCAATAAAAAAATATGTTTTTTGGGTTCAGGGACTCTAAAACGTGAAGAAAAATAATGATTTTAGCCTGTATACTAAGCTTATTAGCAATTCTACGGAATAAGCGTATTTTCTCAACTACCTTTTTAATTACATAATCAATATGTGCTTTGAACTTTAATTTATCATCTATAATTACACCTAGGTATTTAACTTGAGACATCTGTTCTATTTCTATGTTTTTAGTTTTAATTTTATTAATCGATTTTACATTAGTACTTAATAAAATTTCTTATACAGTAATTTACTAACTTTCCAATGTGTACACAAACTATCAAGCACAAGTACGCAGGAAAATATCAAACTTCACAGAAAAGATTTTTTTTCAGAATTACTGGTATCTCTGTTCTTATGTTACATACATAATCTTATTAAATATTAAACCAGGCAGCGTTGTAACTGGTAATTTGAATTGCATACTCTACCCTATTTATTCTCTGCAACAGGTATAGTAACTAATCCATTCATAATTACAAATTACTCACTAAATGTTTAGTTTTATGTTTATACTGTTGTACATTTTAAGTGTTAAGATCTACATTCATGTATTATTTATAGGCAATAGTAACATTACCTCAGCCACTTGTGTCAGAGGAGAGACCCTTAGAATAGGCAACCAGCAGCATCAGTTCGATAACCTACAATGTCGTTTATCAGTAAAGGGCAGTATAAAAACCACCAACACAAAGTGCGGAAATAATCAAGGAAAGATAATCGACATAGGATATAAAGTGACACGAAGGGAGTGGATTACTCTCATCCAAGTTTGCTATGATAGCAATCAAGGAAATGCGTTATACGCCGACCATACTATATATGGACAAGCAATAGATCGTAAGTATTACAAGTTGTAATTAAACGTAATTAAATTAAAATAATTACTGCTGAAGTGCACCATTTGAATTATATATTTTTTATGTTTTATTAAATCTAAGTTCTATTTGTAGATGCATCTAAACAAAAATACAGGCCAGGTTTTCAAGATGCTGGATTGGCGAGTGATATAAAGTCAGCCAACAACCTTTACAAACAGAAAAGTCAAAAAGAGCTGCTAACAAACTTACTGGGCTCCGAAGACCTGGCTAATCAGTACGTACAGAAAAATTCTTTCCTTGCACGTGGACATCTAGCACCGGACGCCGATTTCCTCTTTGCTGGTTTACAGTTCGCCACGTACTTTTACATCAACGCATGTCCGCAGTGGGAAGCGGTGAATGCAGGAAATTGGTTAGCTATTGAAAATATGGTGCGAAAAGTTGCTGGGAAGCGCAAGCAGCCTTTGAGGATAATCACGGGATCGCACGGCGTTCTATCCCTGCCTGACCTAAACAACAATTTGGCCGATGTGTATTTAGATCCCAATGGAAAGCTTCCCGTGCCTAAATTTCTCTGGAAGATTGTCTATTCGCCAAGCTCGAAGGAAGCGATTGCCCTGGTAGCTTTAAATGATCCTTTTGTTAGACGGACTTCTGCCGAGCATCGCTTATGTGCTGATATTTGCAGCAGATATGGCTGGGGTTCTCAGAGATGGGACGACATTAAGAAAGGATTAGTTTATTGTTGCGACGTAAAAGAGCTACAAAACGTTGTTCACACTATTCCGAAACTTACAATAAGTGGCATTTTAAGAGGATTATAGGTATAAGTTTAAATCTTAAAACTGTATGCTTAGTTAGGATTGTACATACTTAGTTCAAATTGGAAATCTACATGAATGTCAGTTTGATTTTTAAACAAACCAATTTATGTTTTAACTACAATATGTATTAGTATATTTGAAGTCACCACATTATCTATACGAATTTTCTAATGTGATATTACCAACTAAAGAAATAAACTAAACCTACTAATATAATTATGTCTATTTATTTAATGATAATAATTCCGTTAATATAACAACACGCTGTCAGAACATAAAAAATACTGCAAGAACCAGTTTTAGGTGTATTATAAATTAAAAAGGTATTAGCGATACGTGTTTATAAGAAATATTTGTAAAAGTGAATAATATTTAGAAGACAAACTGAATTTTCTACCAACAAACACACAGTGTTTTCATTGGGATTATTTAAAATATTGTACTGAATATGCCATTACCTGAGTTTATTTTTTCGTTCAAAATAACCAAAATGATTGCATCCACCGCTGCTACTAGCTAATACTCGCAACTTGATATTTTAATAGCGATTAATATGTATATTTATGTAAAAGGACGAAATTGCATTAGCGCTTTTTACTGCTTTTGCCCGAGTGTAAGAAATGACAACTGACGGGAATAGCGCCGCCTTTAAAGTTATCATTTTGACTTGTAGTTTATAAAGCCTTTTGGATTTTTAAAAAAAATTCCTACAAGGGTAATTGAATTGTACTGCAAAACTTAAAAAAATCTGAAAACTATTACTTTTGGCATTCATTCATTTATAAAGTTTACCTGTAAGTCATACACATAAAATAAAATACTAGATGATTGCATAGTACATTTCTTGTCTACGAAGGTTTAACATCATCAGTAAAATTACATTTTCGATATTGGGTCACTTATTTCTGCTGATATCTTTTCAGAGTGAATTACTAGGTCGTACTAGCACAGAACGCTTACGATCTGGATTTATGGTAAAATGATTGTACACCATATATGTAGTATGGCAATTGAAAGTGAATATCGCTAAAACAAACTATATGGCTATTAATGTAGATGCTCAGTTTCAAGTCTTAATCAACGACATGGATGAAATCAAACAGATTCAGAAATTTAAATAGTTCCTTAGGAACAGCAATAACCAAGCACGACATAAACGACGAAGACATAGAAAGTAGAAGTTTTGTAAGAAGCTTAAACTCCGAATGGTAGTATAAGCAGATTTCAAACAATGTCAGAAAACACATAGGAAAATCAATAGTTGAATCGGTGTTATGTGTGACAGTGAACAGTGAATACAAAAAAAGATTAAAAGCTGTAGGATGGACTACATACGACGCAGCTGTCGTATTTTAAGAATGGGACGAATTAATAACGAAGAAATAATGCACAGAATGGAATATTATGATAAAATTGTGAGTCATGAGCACATACTTACTTCAAGCGCAAAAACATACACATAGAAACATGGGTAATACCGGGGACACAGAGAACAAACCAAATAGACCATGTATTACTCCAAGAGAGATACGCAAACTACATACTAGATGTTAGGTGTTTCAGAGGAGCTGATATGGGGTTGAACTATTTTCTGGTACGAGTATCGATTAACAAACAAATAAAGAGGATGGAAAAGAGGACAAAAAGGAAAAGTACAGTGCTAGAGGTGAAGGAGCTAGCAAACGAGGAAAAGAAAATACGGTATTGGCGAACGATAAGAGAAGAATGTGCAACGAGGATAGAACAAGAAACAATAGAGGAACAGTGAAAAAATATAGAAGAGACTATAAAAAAAGCAGCAAACAGCACGATAAAAATAAAGTGTTATGGTTCAAGTAGAATAAAAGTAGTCAGGGGTAAAAATGTAATTTTGGGTTGTTATAAAAAAAGGAGCGAAGCAGGAAGGATAACAAAGTTGTTAGTTTAAATCCAAGTAAAGTAGTATTTGAGATCTAATTAACTAAAGCATATGAATGTCTAACAAGAGATAACTGAGTATTTGGAATAATATTTTACAATTAAATATTGGTTACATAAGTAATACATCAATACAAGCACAGTAAGCAGATATTACAAATATGAATACTCTAGCATGTATAAGTCAGATATTTTATAAGGATAGTAAGCTTGAATAATGAGAAGTGGTAGTCAGGAATTTTGTCCTAATTATTAGAAAAATAAACAACTTGAAAAAATGATGTAATTTGAATTTGGGTCTAATATAAAATTGGATATTTCTCTCTATTTTTATTTAAAAAGTGTTTGGTTGAATAAAATAGAGTAAGACAAAATCTGCGAGGTGATATTAAATGGAATTCATCAAAGTGTAAAAACATAGAAGCGTTAATAATGGATCAAGTTTTAATACGTAATGGATGGAAGCAAGACAAGTATAATTAGCATGTAAGAAGCATAGAAGATTAATAAGGAAGCTAAACATATCTACTGGACTAAGAAGCAGAGAGGATTGAGAAGTAAGCTGGTTCTATCTACGGCGCAATCAACATCTGTACTTTGACAAGAGAGTGATTTATTGTAAGAAGTTACAATTCAGAAAAAACATAATTAGTTGGACGTTTATGGAAGTGTTGGCAGCCTGTCAAAACTAGTGAAGAAGGTGGACATCCCTTGCTTGATTGGAGTTTCAGAGCTACAGGAATTGTGAGCAGAGAGAGGGACCGATCATCTGGCGACAACTGGATTTGGACCATAATACCTGTAGAAAAGGATTGTTAATAGCTGAACTGACTGGGATAGGTGTCATTTGAACACAAGAATAAGTTAAGGTCGAGACGTAGCAGTTAATAGCGGCTGGAAGCAGTTTTCTGTGTTTTTTGGAAGGAGTTTGCGGAGATCTTGGGACTCTGGAGCTGTCTGCAGTTGGAGTGACAGTCTACTAGAAGGAAGTGCACAGATTGCCAGGTTTGTCTAGTTGAGATATAAAGTGACTGAAACAAAGCTATAATATTAAAAATAAACTGTGGTATTTATTACAGATAAAAGGTAAATCATTCATGACATTGAATTAACTTGTTAGTTTGTAATATCTAATCTGCATTGGGCATGTTTAATTTGACAGAACAGGATTGACATTTGCCGTCATTCTGGAAACTGAGTTATCTTGATTTTAAACATTAATAGCATATAGTAGAAAGGGCTGATAAAGATAGGAACCTCACCTTGAAAGAGTCGCAAAGCTTTACCGATCAATTAAAATCAAATAGACTGTATCATTATAATAGATAAATTAAAATAGCTAGCCGAGGTATAAAGTAGACTAATTATTAGATAATTATAGACCTAATACAACTTATAGAGGTAGATCCACTGCAAAATACAACGAAAAAGAAAAACAATTGGTTTAGTGAAGTGTGTAAACAAGAAATGTACTAATGGCAAGATCAAGAGGAGAGCTACAAGGACAAAACGAAATACATGTTTATGGGCAAGAAAAGCGAAGAGACAGAGGATCTAAAGATACAGTTTAAGCTAACAGATGGGAACGTGCTGGAGGTAGAAGAAGTGCAGAAGTGTATATACTTAGGTGTCTTAATAACAGCAGAAGGTAACGAACGAAAGGACATAGAAGCCAGTATAGTTCAAGGTGATAAAGCAATGTGGGGCCTAAGTGAGTTGTCGAAGCAAGAAATGTGTCGCGGAGTGTAAAGTTACGACTGTATAAAACAGTATTAAGACCTATTGTAACATACAACAGCGAAACGTGGCTGATGAATAAAGTAGAAGAAAAGAGAATAAAGGTGTGGGAAAGGAAGGTTTTAAGAAGGATCTACGGAAGAAAGATGACCGAGGAAGGTTGGAAACGAAGAGGGAATGAGGAAACACAACAGTTATATGGATAAGCTATAATTAACCAGTTCATTAGAGCCCAAAGGCTAAGATGGCTAGGGCATATAGAAAGACTGCCAAGGACGACGAAAATGGTATTCTCACCTAATCTGTTAGAAAACCGAAGGCAGGGAATATCTAGGACAGGATGGCTACAGCAAGTGTTAAAAGATCTGAGCCAAAAAGGAAAACAGAACTGGAGAGAAAAAGCGAGAAACCGTAGAGAATGGACACAAATTACAAAGCCTGAAGGCCTGTTAAAGCTATATATTGTTATGATACACTATGTGTTGGTTTTGACTAAATTTGGAATCTATTAAAGAAATTTGGGATATTAATACAATCTATTTGACCCAGTCAAAAGGTAGTCGATGTTTGAAAAGAATTTATTGAATAAATCTAAATTAGGGAAATGATAACTATTAAACGTTTGCAGGTGTTTTGAATCTAGAAAGTAGTATCATAATGACAATTGCAGATTCTGATAAGAATATAATTTAAAGTAATAATAATAATAATAATAATGTGTTTTATTTCCCCAAAATTAAAGTACAAAAGAAAATAAAAATTTTATGCCAACAAAGAACTGATAATAATTATAATAATAGGGAAACCACAAGGTATAAGTTCAAGCGCATTGCCTGGTCTTCCACCTAACCTTGAAAAATTAATCGCAACAATACCAATCCCAAAATGCCTAAAACTATCTTAAAATTAAAATTTAAATTAAAAATTCTACAATTTATTAGCATGGCATAGCTCACAGCACTAAACCTCATAAAAACAAATAAAAGGAACTAAGTAAATAGATATACTAGTAGAAAAATAAATAGATGACCCGTCTAGTGATGTAGCATCCAATATTTAAGTTGGAGAGTTTTTCTGATTTACAAGAACACGATAAAGACGTTTTTTAAACGAATTAATTGAAAGATTTTTCATGTAGACCGGTAGAGAATTATAAACTTTTGATATTTGATACCGAAAACTTCGTTCGAAGAAAGCTGTTTTGTGACAAGGTGGCGTGATGGTGTACTTGAATCTAATATTGATATTGTGAACGTCTTCTCTAAAAGAAATTTTTTGTATAAATAAATTGGAATCTTGTCAATAATAATTTCTGTTTGCCATAGAAAGCCAACCGAGTTCATGTCGCTTATGTGAGATGTGATCATATTTTCTAATGCCGAAGATAAGCCTCACGCAAGAATTCTGAACCCGTTGGATTCGATTAGCTAAATCCTGAGTAATACATGAACCATAAATCTCTGAACAATATGAAAAATGTGAAAGAACAGTACTTTCACAAAGTGTAGTTTTAATTTTGTTGGATAAATACTGCCTGTGAGGATAGATTAATTTAAGGTTCATGTAGGCTTTTTTAATGTAATTAGTTATTTGAGAATGAAATCGAAAGTTGTTGTCAATAATTAAACCCAAATTACGAGCCTCATTCACTATTGGGATAGTGACACCACTCACTGATAAATTAACATTATCTTTTAAAAGATCTACATATTTTTTATTTCCAAATAGCAAAATAACCGACTTCTTAGGATTCAGTTTCAATTAATGCTTTTCAGAAATGTCAGCAATATTTATTAAGTCTTGATTAATATTTAATAATGCTCGTTGACTATCACAGATACTGAAAGGGTAGGTAAGGGTAAAATAATATTAGAATATAGAAGGCAGTAAGAATGAAATAGAGGGCAGTTAAGTTTTTTGTTCGAATAATTAGAAAAAACAACTTGTAAAACATGTAATTTTCAATTTTTGGTCTAATAAAAAATACAGAAATTTTACCCTATTTTTAATGTATTAGTTTGGAAAAGTTAAAAAGGGTAATTAATAAATATACGGGGTTAATATACAAGTGAATTATCAAGAGATAAGTATGAGAAATGAAGTTTAAGTTACAGAAAAGAATTGGAAGATGATAAAACTAAATAGATATAAGAAGAGTTACTAAGAAGTGAAGAATTAAAGATTTGGATTGAAACAGTTTATTTTGAAGAATACAGTTGATAAGGAATTACATTAGTTTAAGTGGTACTGAATACTCCATTCAAGGAGGATAGCAGAAACAGGACCACATGTGAGGTATTCTGTTAGCTACTGACGACAGAGGTTGATGAATCTTGGAGCTACGGAAGAGGTGTGACAGTTGCAGTTTATCTGTGATAGCTAACTTGCCAGAGAGTTGTTTGAAGGAGGTCTATTCTGGAAGGTGGCAGGAACGCAAGCAGAGTAAGACGCAGTCTGTACTGATAGCTGCCGGGAGTTAGCGAGTTGACAGCTGTTGATCAGTAGGGGTTGAATATCAGTGTTCGTGAACAGGACATTACAGCAGGACTAAGAAAGAGTTCAAGCTGTTGACTTCACAAGGATTGCTGTATTGGAGGTGGGTGGTAATAAGAGCAGTACAAGGTGGGTAATAATCTTGTTCTATAAACGCTAAAGCAAATAAAAGACAATTTAAAAAGTGCAATTAATTCTAAACAATTACTTACCGTATCATATAAAGTTAAAAGTATACAATTAGAATTGAGCATTTGTCATTTTGGTTTTGGAGGCTGTTGACGTTTAGTTTGACATAATAGGTGACAATAATTTCAATGCACAGTTGAAAAATATTTGCAAATCAAATTTACATAACAAAGAAACTAGATAATCGAACCCAAAGCCCTGCAAGAGTCTCAAGTGTTATCATTTTTATAATTTGAAACTTTTGAATATCTAAAAGGCAAAATTCAATTTAAAATAGAGTAGCCAGTGCATATTTAAATAGGCGCCATAACGTAGAGCCTTAACAATATGTATATATGATAAAATTGCTAACAGAATTGAAAGTAGGATTTAAGGGTGGTTTGGACATGTAGTTAGAATGGAAGATGGGAGATTGCCAAAGAGAATGTTTTTGTGGTATCCATCAGAAAAAGACAGACCAAGAGAACCATGGAATAGTGATACTAGATAATCAATGCTTACTTATTCATGTACAATATAGAAGAAATTAAGAAATTAGAAGACGCTTTGTCATGTTGAATAAATACTAAATTCCGTTAATAATATGTTGGCCATTAAAACTTGATTAGAAAATCCTAGCTTCAACGTTGTTAGAATTATATGGAATATGATTATAAAACCTAGCAGAAAGTGGGCATCTCCCTTTAAAAATTAATATTAATGAAAAGTTACGCAGGACGAAAAGCGACGCGACCAGGGTCGATTTACGTAAGCACCGGTTCCAGCCATTTGAAGTTCGCGGAGGACAACCTGGAAAGTTTAAAATATTCATTTAATGCGATTTCGCAGTACCTTAATTACGTTTCAGGTAATACAGCAAGAGGCTGCTTTGTAAGTTTTACATAGAAATAAATGTTTTAAGTTGTTTACCGACTATGGAACTTAGGAAAATTGTATGAAAAAGAATTTTCTTTATTGTTCAAGTTCTAAAGTAAACAGTCACACCCCGGCAGGAAAGCGGAGCGGTACCTTCGTCATTTTAGTAAAACTTAATTTCGCCGTATTAGCCCTCGTACAAAAGAAAACTTTTTTCCCCGAGAGATATTATAGACAGTTAAATTGAGTTCCAGGCATGGCAGCGGTTTTTATTAATCAAACGACAACTCTTAATATTTCACGCAACTTTTATCTTAGCTTAAGCATTTATTCGCTAAACGAATTGGAGCGTGGTATTTAACTGCCGCCGTTATGTCGTCCAATCGGGGGCGGAAAGTGTGTAATTGAATTACGCCGCCGCTGCGATACACACATAAAGATTTGTTTTAAAGGCGCCGGAAGAGCGCGATTGCATTTTTAAGTGAACATGGCCCAATAAGACGGCCATAAAACGCGCACACATTTCAATTATGCAGCGGACGTTCCGGCAAAGCGAAGAGATTTCAGCTCTCACCGTAATATAGTTATGACGCATTATATTTTAATCCTCCGCATCCTTGCAAAGTTAACGGCGGCAAAGAATGGTATGAAAATTAAATGATATGACCGTCTCGGAGGAGGCAATTTAAACACTTCTGTTGTCATAAAAGATGCGAGAAAGAACCATTCCGCGACTTTGAGAAAGAGGAGACGTGGGGACTCCGTTTCGAGAGTTAAATAAAATAACATTTCTATGAGACTACGAGTTGGAAGGCGTTATGAGACTAGAGGGACATTACGACATTCGCGCGGGACACACAAATAATAAATATTATAATACAGATGGCGGGCAGCGTGTCTTCCGTCCCAGCACGATAATGCAACACATTGTTATACACGTCGCTTTGATGACAGTTTTGCTTCTTAGAAAAAGTTTTATTCGCCGTTTTGGGAGTCGGTGCTTCGACGGCACGATTATGCATGCTGTAGCTAATGTCCTTCGACAAGAGATAGGACCGGAAGAGCTGTCGGTGAGGAGATACGAACAACAATCGCCTGCAGGTCGCTCCGGGATTCACCCCGTTAGAACCGGACTTGTTCTTCATAATTAACGTTATATCCCTCGACGAAAAGACATTTTGCATTAAAACAAACTCGATCTCGGACTAACTGAAACACATGGCTTCATTAAACTCGAGTTTTAATTCATTTTCGAGGGAGGAATACTTCCATGGGCTGCTGAAGGGTCAAATACATATTGTGTTATAAATGGCCTCTCCACGAAGTTTAAATAAATCACACCTTGCCCGTGCGCCGCACTTTCCGGAGGCGCTGCATGCAAGGGTTGAGCCAGCCTAACGTTCGTTATACGCAAGGAAGATCGTAATAAATATACATATAAATTAGGGACAGGACATATACCTATATGAATGTTAAAATAAGTTTCAAATTGTCAACGACGCAAGTTGAGTCCCCGAGAGGCGAAAATAGGGGCCAGGACTAATTCCGGTGCAGCGTGCGAGGCAATCTAGCTGCTGCGGACGGGAGCCTAAATTCATTAGCAAACCCAGAAAAATTGTCTACCCGCTTGGCTTGATATGAAGTTGGAGGTTGGGGATCTCGTTCGTACAGTGCAAACTTTTTGCGATGTAATTTCTTTCTTTATTACCCATGCACCTTGCTTATCAACTACTTTGTTTAATTAGGGACCCCTCGGAAAGCACCACATTCGTCATTTCCTTTTGTTTCCGAGCTACAATTTAAAAACGGCGGCGCCTTAAAACTTTAAGATCTCCCTCACTTGTTATTTAAATGCTTTAAATTAATTTCTTGCAACTGTTTCGCTCTACCGTTTCAGGATATCAAGTACTTTTCTCGAGATTATAAAGAAAATCTGTATATATGTTGAATATTCCTTCAACGCCATATTGTTACTTAGAAGCCAGCTAGGCCTAAACATGAAAACCTTTTAAACGACTTAACATTCATCACATTCATAAACGCTTTATTCAGTTTAACTGTCTTTCAAGGGCCACACTATTAACTGTCTGAGCATTTTAAAGAAACACCCAGATGTGCGTAAATACATAAGTGTGTAACCATCCAGAACCGAAACGTCACTAATAGATTACATATTAGTGCAAAATAACAAACGGAAACATATTATAGATGTAAGAGCAAAAAAAAGATGCGCGATAGACAGCAAAAACCACCCGATTGTTGTGACGATGAAACAGAACAAACAAGAAGATAAAATAATAAATGATGAAAAACTTACAGATATTTGGAGGATACTTCCATATAAACTAAAGGAGAATAATGAAACTGTACAATAACTCTGGGACAAATATATGATATGTAGGTATCTTGCCGTCGGCAGAAAGAAACAGCTTGTGGAACAACTTGGTGGTAAGATGTTATGGAAAACTAAATCAAAATAAAAAAAGTCAAATGGGAAAAGTATTTAAATACAAAGCATACACCGAATTATCAGGATTACAAAGACAGAAAAATAAAGCCAAAAATGAAGTCAAAAAACAAAATCTGAAAATGGAGCACAACTTTAATACGAAATCTGAGCAGAAAAATAAACTTTACGCCAAGACACATAAAAAAGAAAGTGTTAAGCTAACATTGATGAAAAAATAATGAACCGATAAAAATAAGAAATTAGAAAAGATACAACTGCATAGACAGCAGCCAACGAGGCGGAAGCAACAACGAAGAAGATAGAAAGAAAGAAGAATTAGAAACTGTCATTCATGAGATAGGACTAGGTTAAAGCTGAAGGACCACCAGAAATGATCAGATTATGAGAGAAGAAAGCAAAACTTACTTCTCTAAGTAGCAATTAGGCTTGGATATCGAAAAAAGTATCGGATGACTGGAAGGTCCCAATAATTGCTGCAATATTTGAAAATGGCAACAACATGCTGTATGAAAACTATCGGGTGATCTCATTATTATGTGTAGAATGCAAAATCTATATGTAATTATCATCGAAGCTAGACGAGGTACAGTGTGGCTTTGGTAAAAACATTAGTACTCAATATTTAATTGTCACTATCAAACAGTTTTCGTAAACAAACAGTAGCGCATAGAAAGAGCATATATCTGGACTTCATAGATCTAAAAAATGCTTTTAATAGAGTACAGTGACAAAAAATGTGAGACACATTAAAAGAAAGGAAAATACAATATGGTTTAGTAGAAGCTAAAGCAAGCATATATGCTAGAAGCAAAGATCGAATGCGCTCAATAAGGGAAAAAACTAATCAGAACGCGTTCTGGGCAACACTAAACATCCAAAGACCGAAATTTTGCATTATGCACTTGTAGAAATAACCAAAACACGAAATTCGTGTTGTAACTCGTTGCAAAACGCTTACAACTCGTTCTGGCAATTCATTATTTGCCACAACGTGTTCTAAGTTTCGTTTTATCAGCCATTCATGACAATATAGCTTATATTAAAAATAAGATTGTGGGAAAGCAACAGGGTAAAATTGAAGTATCTTTTCTAAACGAAAAATATAACCCTGCAGTAACTAAGACTAGCTAAATATACTGGGTGATCATTTTCAATCCGCGATATGGGATATAACTTATGCCACTAAATAGGACTATCTTGATGAAGATATTTAAAAGCTGATCGTTGTTTCTAAATTGTCAGTTTAATACATGCAAATTAAGTCATCGAAGAAAGATTATTTACAATATAAAAAGGTTCTAACTGTTTAAGACATGTTGTTGAGTAATTCTCAGCTAAACTTCCAAATAGTCGTGTTTCATTGATGTCAACGCTACAGCATTTTATCTCAAAATTGGAATATGGAACGGATGGAGCATAAAAAATATGAGAGATAATTGCTTTTAAAATTATAATTTAGTTAGTAATCTAGTCTGAATATTAGTAGGTACCATATATACCACTAAACAAATTAAGTGGTCAAGCTGCAACACTTTGATTTTTATACAAACAACACGTTGTTTACTGTTGTTTTAAGAAGCTGTGGATAAATTAAACAAAAATAGGATAACATGATAGCTGCATACTTGATTGATAACATATATATATATATGTTAACACCTACATCGTAGTTACTCTCCTAAGAATGTTGTAAGTTGTTTAAACAGTGACCCCTTAATTCTTTTAAGTAGCTTATTATGGTCGAATATTTTTATCCCCTGGAGACCTGTGGAATTGTTTGTATCTGTTAAAATTTCATTAATAATATCAATTCCAAGGCCCTACAGAGAATAAAAGTATTCAACAATGACCTACTTGTTTTTACTAGCACTGTTAGAGTACCTAGTAGTTAAGGATTGTATGCTCTTTGAACGACATTTATATTCTTTGTCAATACATTATCTTTTCCAGCTGCAACTTACAAACTCTTACTCACTTCCTGAATTCAAGAATGAAGCAGATCGGTGAGACAAAGTAGTAGATGTTTAGATAAAGCTCACAACGCGTTTTGGCACAAAGAACTACCGGAACGCGTTGTGGGCTGGCAAGGTGCCATAACACGAAATTCATATTTAGTTATTTAAAAAATCCACAACTCTCTGAGGATAATTTAAAACGCCATCGGAGCCAGTTCTGGTCAGTTCTATGGCTCATTGATCGAATTCATTTTTGCTCATAAGATATACACAAAGTGGAGGAACTACGTAAGAGCATATAACGAGAAGTCAGAGGACTTCCACATACCAAAGCGAGAGACAATGATTCTATAAGTCAATATCCACTAATTGTTTTGTTGGAACACGTGAGTAAAGGATGCAACAAAGCTATTAATGAAACAGTATGAGGTTATTACATTGTGTGATCAATAGTAATAAATAATTTGACACATGAACCGTCTTTGTGATGATAATGAAATCAAAAGAGCAATTACTTCCTGACTACATAAAATCAGGAATTAAACAACGTAAACGTGACAATAAATGAGAAAAGAACGAAAGTTATGGTGGCAGGAGGAAGGAATAAAGAACTATAGATGAAAGTATATAATATTAAAATAGGACAAGTAACTGCATTTAAATATCTAGAAGGAATTGTTAATGTAAAAAGTGATATAACTGAAGAACTAGATAGGAGAGGAGCAGCTAGCAATATATTATTCTATATGATGAGAAACAGCTTCATAAAGGAAAGCATTGGTTAAGACATATGTGGAATATGTATAACCGAAGGTTGCCAAAACAAATATGTCAACGGAAACCGAAGGAAGAAGAAGAAAAAAGGCCAAAATAAGCTGGTATGAGGTAGCACAAGCAGCATTAAAAGGAGTTAAAACTGAACTGGACAGACTGCCAAAGGATCGCGCAGGAGAGAAGACAGTGGAAAAATCCGATCGAAACTAATCAGTAAATGCAAAAACACGAGGCCTCAACACGTGGTACACCGATTATATATGTATGTACCTCTAGATCATGCAAAAAAAACCTCTCGCTTTAATCTTCAGTTTAACCCATATATATAATACACATATATTGCTAGTAGGGCCTGGAAACGTCAGAAAACATTACGGCGCCGACATAGTCTCACTTAGAGTATAACGCGTCTCGTGTGCATGCGTGAGAATTCGAACTCCGCCTTTAGAAGCGAATTTTAAACTTGCCCACTTCCCCATTGGCCGGACGACGCCGCCGCGCTTGCACACAGCTCACCATTATACATTGAAGAGTTGGTTGTCTGTCTCACTTCCTTGGCAAGTTTCCCACTCATAGCCGCTAGCAATATAGTAAGTATTAGATATATGGTTTAACCATTTCACGTATAAATATTGTGCATATTGTCTTGAAATGATAATTGTATATGGTTTTGCCCGGAAGAGTCTCCGACAAGATTCTATACTTAAGACACGCACTTAATGCGGACTTCATTTGACATCATTTTTAAAGAGCGAGATGTTTCAATCTTCGCCGACGCCAGTAACACCATATTAATTAGTTATTAATCGTAATCAGTATCTGCTACAATGCGAAACGCTGCACCGTCTATAGGTTATCCAGCTAGACATCTAGAATTGGCGATCATAATGGCTGCAATTAATATGAAGGCGTATCGCTTTGACCAAATGTGCAGTGAAATAACTGGGAAACATTTCAAAGAACAGAACGTAGCAAAAGAATAGTAGTTCAATCATTAGTGTTATCGATTATCTACATGGAATAAATTCTGCGGATTGAAGAGAAATAGAAGCCTTCGATATATAGTATTGGAGGAGTAGACTGCGACTTCCATGGATTGCTAGCTAAACTAATGCCTTCATACTGAATCACCTACAAATAAAAAACAGATTTTGCAGTAGGTACTGTATAGCCTACGCCGTTTAAAATATAATAATAGGGTTTTAAATATAATAATTATGGCTAAGATACTACACTACTACTAATTGTTAAGTTTCAACTCAAAATTCAGGGCAAATTAGCAAAATGTAATATTCATTACCACAAATAAATGGTTTATTTTATCTATTTGCAATAAATTAGGGCTTAGCGCCGGTGAACGTGAAACAAATCTTAACTCGAGGTGTCGGTTCATAAAATTAAGAAAACTTTGTATGACAAATAATTCCTTGTATAACAAATACTTTCAATTATTAGGGCAAATGCACAATTTCCATCTGACAATTAGATAACCTCTAAATTTAGAACTTAGAATTTAGATCTGCCAGTACAAAGTAGCGTAAAATTGATTTAAAACAAGAAAATGGCAAGGTAGTATCAGTTAAATACGACTAATTCTGTGACGTAGCAACTGCTAACTTTGTTTTGTTTCTAGTGTGGCGTCAGGCCCACGCGCGATCGCTGTTTGTTCTGCATCCGGCAACAACTGAAATTCCGGTTTAACTCACACTTTTTAGAGATTCTATCTAATTTCATCGAAGCTGGACGAACCTGGACAATTGGAACCTGGTGCTACATCTCGTAGACAGTCTGAACTTAAAGAACCCCACAAATTATGGGGTTCCTGTGAAATCCTACGTTAATCAGAGACTTTCGGACTTAGGAAAGGCACACCCACGGACTCCTCGAACTCCTCTCTACACGTAGGAAACACTCTTTTTGCTGGACGATGCTGCTTACTTATGGAAATGGGCCCTCGAAGTTACTCGCACTTGGACGAATCTTGCTGCTGGATAAACTGCTACACATGGCAAACTATCCCCAAAGATGGCCTGCCACACTGGTGAATAACTTTACACACAACTGGTATTACAAAAGTCTTTTTATTTAGATTTAATGCGATAAAATGTTGGGCTCAATCTGCCCCCAACATGTAAAATTTTAGCTTATTTGGTAATCTTAGACAAAAAACTGTCTCGTAACTTAGCAATAGATGTTCACAATTTATAAAAGAAATTAAGATTGATAACATGTTTCACCTTATGGACTACAGTTTTGATGTCATGGTTTGCCTAACTACTAAAATTGTCTTTTCTTGAAATAAATGTCACTACACTTGCTCTGATTCTAAATCACTATGGTTTATAATGCACTGATACACTTGGAGTTCTTTTAGAATCTCACTAATTGTCTTTCGATCGGTTGCCTTACAGTTTTCATTGCTCTATTGCAATCATGCTAGCACTGTTTCGTTTACCTTTCCGATTATTTGCCGTTTGCTGGCTTATACACTTTTAATACATTACGCTCATATACTTTCTGTACTTAACAAATCATCTGTAATATTTTATTCACATTATGTTTGACGTAACTAAACTCCAATCCATCAGTTACAAATTAAATTGCATTAGCCCCTTCGAACATATATCATATCTGAAAACTCTGACGTAAACTTCTGAATCCTGTCTTATCTCATGCTTTTATCCTTCAAATTATTAGTTATTGCTGCTCACATCAAGTGCATTTATTAATGTAAAGTACTGATTATCTTGCAATAAATAAAATATTTATTTAGTTAGTTAGGCAATCAGAACTGATTTGGGCAGTAAACCATTACAGTATATAGTTCCAAGGGGTTCAAGAATGGAAAATGAGAAACATTTCCTGTGCGACAAGGCACATGCTCTTTGTTAGTAATAGTAATTTGCAAAGTCCACTCTAAATATAATAAAATGATTGTTAACAAAATCTGAAAAACCTAACGGAGACCACATCCCCCAGTAAGGAGGAAAGTTTCGTTTAAATACCTAACTCCACGAGTATTAATGATACGGAATTATTGCTGTGGATGTTCAATAAAAGTATTACAACGCGTTCTAGTCATCCCCAGTTTACATAAATTGATGTGGACATAAATGGATCACATTACAATCGTTTAAAACATCATTCTGGACATTTTTGACCTACAGTAAATGGTAACATGCGTTGGATTGGAATAAAATTGTAACTTGACAACTTCATTTTTAGAGTTTATTTCGCCCTCTTCGTGAGGCAGCCTTTGACGACGATGGCAGTAAAACTGCATGGAGAGAGTAATAAAATAAAAAAAAATCGGAGTGTCAGACAAGGGGATACACTGTCCCCGAAACTGTTCATAACGGCCATTGGAGTATGCTTTTAAAAAGCTCGATTGCAACTGCAAAGGTATAACAATAAATGGTGAAAATCTAAACCACTCCGCTATGCAGACGACATAGTCTTATCATACATGACGAACTGGGGGAAACTGAACGAGATGCTAAATGAACTAGACGTAGCATGTGCAGAAATTGGCCTCAAGATGCATTTCAAAAAAACCAAGTTCATGACAAACCTAGTCTCCTCGGAAAATCCCGAAGTGAAAGGTCACGAAATAGAATTAGAAAAATACATATATCTTGGACATGAACTAAGGCTGAACAGAGACAATCAAACATGCGAAATACAAAGAAGAATAGCTTTGGCGTGCGCTGCATACTGAAAAATGTGTGATATATTTAAAAATAAAATTCCCATAGGCTTGAAAAGAAAAGCATTCGACCAATGTGTGCTTTCGGTCTTCACATACGGATCCGAAACATTAACTCTGACCAAAACAACAACATCGAAACTAAAAGTGGCACAAAGACGGCTAGAGAGATCAATGCTGGGAGTAACTTTGAAGGACAAGATCAGAAATCAAGATCTGATAAAAAGAACTGTCGTTGCAGATGTTATAACACGTATAGCTAGTCTAAAGTGGAGATCGGCTGGACACGTGGCCAGAGATGGACACGAAAGCTACTAGAATGGAGACCGCGAGCAGATAAGCGAAGCCAAGGAAGGCCACCAACGCGCAGGACTAATGATGTAAAGAGAATAACAACAAATTGGCTACAGACAGAGCAAAAAAAAGATAAATGGAACCGCCTAAGGGAGGCCTATATCCAAGAGTGGACGAAGTAAATGGCTGGGTGATGATGATGATGTTAGGCAATCTTTTTATATGATAAGTTCAAGGCAACCATTCTATATATCAAGTTCAAATGAATTTTTTAGCTAGAGATTTTGTGTGTAGGAAAATAATTGACTACTTTTGATTTCTGTACCCGTTAGAAATGCTTTCATTAACTTTGCGTTAGAAGCATTGCGCCCATACTAGAATGGGCATTTGAATTTTGCACTTGCGACGTCTAATCTCTAATGGCAGCTATGGGGTGAATTTAGTCATGGCTTAGCGTTAAAATACTGAACGAGTATTTTTTTCCTTCAAAATTTTCCCGGCGGGCAACGTCACAAGTAAATTTTTTTCTTGGTGGAATAAACCACGTTACAAAAGTATACCCATGGTATACTTTTGGGTGACGTTCCGACCTTCATCGCACATTCGGAATCCTGGCGACGCGCCTAATTACTTACGACCGGCCTGGTGCATTGTGTACTGGAGACGACGTTGTCTTAAAGATTAGGTTGTTTAACTGGTACTTATGATTTGCTTAACATTTGATAATCGTTAGTTCTCTTTATTTCTGAACTCGCTGGCTGAAGAACTTTAATACTTGATAATTTTACTTAATTCAATACTATATCCGTAAGTTAGTTTGTAATAACGTGGTAATTTATACTAAATCAGACAGTAATTTCTCATTGCATTCTAAACGGTTATTTTAAAATTCTCACATACTGTATAAACTTTGTATAATTACCGCCTTCAACATAAGTCGCAATACACCGCGATAATAGTGTTTTTTCCCTTACAAACGTGTTATATTTGAAATTAGCATGTGTATTTACGCGCCTGAATTATTTATTTATTAATATATACTTATTATAATAAATATAGCCGTTATAATTGGATACATAGTTTAGTTCTCTTTGTGCTCTTCAAGTTCTTAAGGTGCGATATATGTGCCCATTGCCAACAACAAACTATCATCCTACTGTAAGTGAACTGGTTCAGGTGGCTCCATCGAGGTATGCTTCTTCATGTTACAGAGCCTAGCGCCCACTAACATTACGTTTGTTTTGTACTTGCCTCATGACCACTCTACTGTTCTCTATTAATGAGCTAACTATTATTTTGCCAGCTGCCTAAGGCAAGATTCGGTTATCGAATCTTATTTTCTTGTACTTTAAGGTTATTGTATGTAACAGAATTACTCATAGTTCAATGAATTAAAAATAGATTTTTCGAGACATCTAATTAAGACGTTTTAAAAATGCCGGAGATTTGGATTAAAGGTACAGAACTTATATTTATTCAAACACAGAAAATAATCAAAGCCCCTAAGAGATGAAGAACCCGTAATCGCGTAATATAGGCAACCCATTTAACACTATTGGTAAACATAATTAAAAAGTTAAAAGATGACGTTGAAGAACAGTTTGCTTTGCAGTTTATGAAAAAGAGTATTCCGACTTTTTATAAGTATTTTATTTTTTATAGGTGTATTCCCGCAGTGTGCAGAAAATATATTTCGAAAAATAAGAAGTTTGTACGGAGTTACATTTGCAATTTGTGTATCAGAAAAAAATAAGGAGAGTGCAGATGTAAAATCCAATCGGAACAAATAAATACAAAACAGCTTAGTCTTTGAATCGCAAGCCTTAACAGGAAGTTGATAATGATACATCTTCCGGTCCCACATACTTTATTACAAATTATACAACATATATTACTTTTTACTGTAAGTAAAAGATTCCTTCAATCATGTTTCAATGAGACGCACTTTGTAATTCCATATCGTATTGTGGTACACTAGAAACTGCAAATCTTTTATAGTCTCAACGAGCCGATTATGTTAAAATTCCAAATTTTAAAAGTCATGGCAAATGATAAGAAAAGTGTAACGTCTGCAGAAAAAATAACCATTAACAAAAATTACTACAGTAGACACGCCAAAGGTTGTAGGTTTAAAATACGCGATATTCAACTAAAATGCCCTTGAAACGTATGAAATTATGTTAAAAAAGATCTATAGAATTAAGACTTCCACTGCTGTACCGAATTATACACTACGTCGTTAAAAAGTTTGCAAGTCGTTGTCTGAACCATTATGAGACAGCTGCTGCATCTTAGCGTCGGACTGAAAATTACAAAATGCCAAGACAGAACTGCGATTGCACTATTTTTAGGAGTAAAATTATGAGACCCTATATGTTCATCCCTAATTTTTTTACGAAAACATGGTTGCTCAGCTAAATTGATGAGAAGTTTTTTATGCAGTTTGTTCGAGTTTTGCTTTAAGTTAGCAATGTTTAAGTGTCAAACAATTACATTTTATCGAAGAGAAAAATGTAAGGTGAAATAGTTTTTGATTGAAAATTTTTCAGAAATGATAAACGCAACGTTTTCGTAGTAGCACAGAGACAGAGACGCGGCATTTTTTCGATGTGCAAGAAGTAAAAATGAGTGATTGGTTACTAGAATACTAATATCTAAATACTGTTATTGGACGAAAACAGACATTTGACAGCTGACGGAATTTGTAACCAAAATATTTTAATTACATTTAATTACAATTTGCGGGCATTTCAATCCTTCTCAATAATTTTTAGAATGCAGATGAATGCTTCTACAGAATGCCATCATTCGGAAGTGATGTAGAGCCGTGGGTCCCATGTTACTACGGTGTGTAGCATGTAAAAAATCCCTTGCTAGGGTTGGAACTCCTTAGTCTCGGCAAAATTCTAAGTAGAACTTTGACCATATGACCAAAGCAGTCGGTGTCTAAGGTACCTGGTACTCTGCATGCCTAGACCTTGTCCATTAACAAACAAACAAACAATAATTTTTAGTGTTAATGTAAGATTATTTATTTATTTATCGTGTGGCATAAAGAAAATATCAGACAAACGAACATTAAATATAAAGATTAAGGTTATCCATCCATTCAATTGCCTTCGAAGATAGAGCAAGAAAGTCTTCCACATCGGGTAAGCTGTTAAGCTGTTGAACCTTAGTTTTTAAAGAAAATTTTATTGGATAATTTTGGAACTCTAGCAGCTATTTTAAAAACGCAGCTAGTATGGTACATAAATTTTCAAAAAAGTCTATAATATTAAAACGTTTTCAAAATATGCAATAGTTCTTCTTCTTCTTTCTCTTAATGTAGGCTGAGGCCTGTTAACAGACACACATTTAAATTACTGAAACCTGCAATTTCGGTCAAACACGCTAAGTTACATAATATACATATAATATTATTATTGACTGAATTGTATTCCTCACAAACGCGTGAGGAAATGACTGCTTTACGGGCGCATTGCAGGGTAGGCCAAGTAAGTGTCTATTATATGTTATTTGTTCTGTGTTCTCCTTTCAGATTTTTTTGTGGTGTTGCACAAGCGTTGCTAATCATTAACAGAGTCAATAAAGCACAGATATTATATTAAAGGTCGGCAATCGAATTGTTTATTAAATAAATAAGCTGTAGCCACGGTGATTTGGTAGCCAAGTGGTTTCAAAGCCCTCTAGCATACCACACAGCCCTCTCTGTTGGAAAAAAATTGCGTATAGTTCTCATAAATGAAAAGAAATTAAATAGAGGCATATACCTAGCTGCAAAAGCTCTCACGTCTTTTCCACAATCCTTAAAACTGAAAATAAAATATAACAATAGAAACTTCAACTAATAACATTAAAATATGGAACAATCAGAGGTCTTCGTGTCCATATCACGTCGGAGTCGCCACAATGTGGGAACTTTGCTTATCTTAGAAATACTATATATTAACAGGAGTCAATAAAGCACATCTATTATGTTCAAGATATAAAATAGGATTGTTTACTTAATTAACTAACTTTAACCACAGTGGTTTGCCATTCACGGTGGCATGTATGTGGTTTCAAAGTCTTCTAGAACACCTCATTATTACAGGTCTTCTTAATTTCTTCAACTTCAGTACCTCAAAAACCTTCGTTGTAAATTGATAGAACCAGGCTATTATGCTGAAGAGGTTTGGAACTTCTTGAAGGGATGAACCTACAATTCGGATAAGGTGTGAATGGAGTAACTAGGCCTAACTCTCCTTAAAACATTTGTGGCCTATGTCAATTCACAGATGAACACAACTCATTGTTTGAGAGTCTATTAAAAGTTAAGTATCACACATGAGTTATAAATACAAAATATAGGTGTCACATTTTGCTTATTCTAGTCGAATTGGCGACCCAGTAAATTACTTGAATTGATTGTGAAACCACGTCTGCAAACTTCTTGTTAGTAAACAATAGGGCTGCAGTTAGACCTAGTAAAGTGACATCAAGTATGATGCTTGTGTAAAAGTGGCTTGCAATAACGCATATTGTAAACTACATTTAGATTACAATAATTTCCTTAAAGCTACCAAGATTGTCCAATTTTATGGTCGAACGTTAGTTTGAACAATATATTGTGAGGTTTGGGTATTTCCGCAGCTTCTCGTTGTACTATTATACTAGTTATTTGTGGAGAGAATGGAAATATCTATTAAATATGCAGTGTTATTGGCTTTCTCCACGAATGTAGTGCTTTGTGGGTAATGATGTTGCCATCTCAATCTATACGAATTGAGTTGTTTTCAATTACCCTAGATAGAGCACACTTAAATATAACATGGCATTAAACCATTCTTCAGTTTATACTTTGTTAATTTTTGATGGACTATCTCTAGAACATTATCTGTTGAGTAAGAGATATGTAATTTATACTCTCCTGTGACCAACCGCATGGCCTGAGTGAGTCATTTTGCAAACTATTTTTGTAAATACATCAAGTTTACCATTATTATTATTATTCTTGAGCCCTTTAAATACATTTTTCGGTTGATCGTTTATTTATGGGTTTCGTTAATGCATACAAAATCGTTCATTAATAACCCTTATTGATGTATTATTTTCTATTAATAAACGATTTTAGTATAGGAAATCAAAGCTACCATGAATGTCAAAACTTTTAAGTGTCAAATGTTTGTAATGCAATATAATAAAATTTAATTTTCTCCAATTTAATAAGATACGATCAACGAAAAACTATTGTAACTAACTGGTGTGTTAATCGGTGGTTAATAATTTCAACAATTAACGTGTTTGCTAGCGCTCGCACGTCCAAATATCTCGATTATTAATCGCTCTCCTTAACACACTTTTTTTAAATAACTATTTCGTTGTAGGCCGTCCCTAAAGTTTTCTATCTGTCATGACGTTGTGTCACTTTAGTGATAGTTCTAATTCTTTCATTTTGGACATTGTCTCTTTTTGGGATGTTCAGTATTAATCTCCCTATCGCCCTTTGAATTATCTTCATTGCGTTCTCTGTTCCATATGCCATGGCCAGTAGAGTGCACTGATCAAAAAGATATATAGTGTGTGACCAGATTTACTTAACATATGGGAAACGTTTTCAATTATTATTAAAAAATAGCATTTTTCAGTTCTGCATTACCCAGAAACCAAAATCCCTTTATATCATTTCAAAACTATCTGACATTATACAAGATAGATACAAAAATTATAATTCTGCTAATGAACAAACTGGTCTTATTTGTGAAGATAACAGAAAATGTTACTGAGTGGGGTTATTCGGAATAAAAGGTTATGCATAATTGCGAAAAGGCGGCCTACTCTGATCAGTTTTATATAATGCAACACAGCGTATTTTGGTTTTTCGGTAATGCATAACTTTTTCTGAACAATAAATACTGTTTTTCAAAAATTGATACTTAAAAATGTTGTCCATATGCTAAGTAAATCTGGGCACACACTGTAGATATTCTGATACTATTTCAATACGTGTTCCTTTCACATTAATTTGCATTCCTGGTCCAGGATGTAGTAGTTTGGTTTTCGTTAAATTCGTAGTTAATCCTTCTTTTTGGGAGTCTCTATTAGGATCGTAGTTATATCTTCTTGTTCGTTTTTCGTTCACGTTTAGTTTCTTCTCCATCCACTTCAATTTCTTCAATATATCTTTAACCGCCAAATTAAAGAACTTCGGGGAAGTATCTCAGCCTGCCTTATTCGTCTTCTGAGTGGGATTGGTTTAATCTTGTCATGTAATAGTATATTACATACCGAGGTGGGAAGTGTTTCATTACTGTCGAGAGATTAGGTAGTTTACCGAGACGCGTAGCGTCGAGGTTAACTTTATCTCGAGACAGGGATGAAACTTTCCACCGTGGTATGTATACTATTTTATTTGCAATCATCTAATTTTGAAAATAACTACAATTGAATTCTGAATAATAGATATCTTGATGTAGCTAATATTTTTGTTACCATGAAAACAACCCACTCAATGTTTTGTTACCATGGAAACACCCCACTCTTCAGGTATGTAATATTTTTCGGGGTATGTAATAATTTCCTGGCTAGTTTCAAGTAATCATCTAGTTCCCAGCTGTTGTCATGTCATGAAATTGACACATTACAATGTGATTGCGAATAAAATATAATTTGCCATGGCTTCGTTATTCAGTTGTTTTATAAGTTAAATATTGCATATCTATAGTGAATTCTGCTCTTTGCTAACGCCCTGTATATAAAAAATATACTACATTATCGAATGCTCTTTAGTAAAATACAAAAGCGAGGTGTAATGGTAATCTAGATTAGGGATGGGCGCGTGACGTGAAAACAGTCGTGTCACGTCGTGTCACGGCGTGTCACGTCGTTAACGTGACTAATATTTGAAAATCGTGACGTGAACGTGAGTGAACGTGAGTGAAAATTTTCAAGGCGTGATTCACGTTTCACGTTAATTTCACGTTAAATATTTAGTAACGAATAAAAAACTGCAGGGCGCAGCAACTTTTAAATTCATTAAATCACAAATTGTGCCAAACAAGTTACATTATGTGGCTTTATTTTTGGACCCTAATTATAAATCCTTAAAATTCATACCTTCACATAAAAGAGAAGATTATAATGCAAATAAAACTATAGATGATAATGATGAAATACATAGCAAACGACTCAAAACTGGTATATCAGCATCAGATTCTTATCTTTCTACACCTAGAGATAGCTCTGACGATGACACATGTAATTAGGATGATGTCGAAACAGAACTAAATTAGCATGTTAAATTAAAATTCGGAAATATAGATGACATTTTAGGATTTTAGAAAAACAGTGTAAATACGCCACTGTTAAAAAAACTTGAGAAATTTTAAACATACCGGAAAGTTCCGCTACAAGCGAAAGAGTATTTTCTACAGCTGGGCGAATTTTAGAAGAGCGCAGAATTCGATTTAACGCTGAAAATGTTGATTACATATTATTTTTAAATCAACATTTTAATGTGTAGATGTGTAGATGAACTTATTATTCTAATAAAAGTAATGGTTTGTTTTTATACTCGGCTAACGCTGAAAATGTTAATTACGTTTTATTATTAAACCAAAAATGTATTGTGTAGATGTGTAGATGAACCTATTTTTTAGAAAAATACCTAATGTTTTGTTTTGTATACTCGACTTAACACTGAAAATGTTGATTACGTTTTATTTTTAAATCAATTTATTGTGTACTTGTGTAGATGAACTTATTATTCTAATAAAAGTAATGTTTTTTTTTGCATACTCGCCTTAACGCTGAAAATGTTGATTCTTGTACGTAATAGTATATTGTATGTTAAGAGCTGAAAGTGCATTCTTGCCGCTTGCGCATGAATATTGCTGGTTGAGACGAAGTCGAAACCAGCAATCATGCAAAAGCGGCAAGCGCACTTTTAGCTCGAAATATACATACTAGTTTTTCGACGACTGAGCATATTATTAAAGGAAAATATCAAATTTCGTTATATCGCAAAAATTTATTGACAATCAAGTTAACATTACTCGCGCAGTCTATATGACATGTGACTCGATTATTTCCACAAATGACGGGCGTTGTCAAGGAAACATTCGGACGTGGCTACCTATTATGTTCACGCGGAAACCCAAAACGCTCGGCGAGCGGCAAAAAGATGAAAACGCACGCTCAGCGGCAAATGTCAACTTTCTGTTGTCAAATGACAGTGAGAAAAATCTACTTTCGATGTCAGTCGTCGAAAAAAGTACTTTCAAACCTACGAATTAAAAGTGTTGCCTAGCAACATATACCTTCTGTACTCATACTAATAAGGGAAACGTCAATTCGAATGACAGCTTTTGGTATTAAAAGTAATGTCTTTGAAGACAGCTGCAAGAAATATATTTGCGAGAAATCAGTATTTATCCCTTGTCGAAGTTATTGTAGTCAATTATCAATTTTTTCTTTTTATGTCAACTATTCTGATTGCAACATATCACGTAAATTATGTCAGGTGAAAAACATATTTTTAGTTCTCTTTAGGGTTTTTTAATTGGATTTAAATTTGAACAATCTATTCTATATCACTTTTAAATTTTGAAATAAAAGCTGCGTGTCACGTCGTGAGTGGCGTGTCACGCCGTGAACGTGAGTGAACGTGAGCGTGAACGTGCGTGAACGTGACTATTTAAAGCAAACGTGAAACGTGCGTGACGTGAGCGAAAATTCACTCACGCGCCCATCTCTAATCTAGATGTATTCGATTTTCAATTTATTACCTATATTGTTAAGAGATAGTCCTTGGAGTTGTAACTAATATTCATGGAATTTTCGTATCAGTCTTAGTACTATTTTAATCAGTGTATGTGCGATAGCAGACTGATCGGTCGACAGTATTTTAGTTTTACCTTTGCTCTATAGTTGGTATCGTTATTTTTGAAAGCAGTCTAGCTATCTTATCTTATCATATCTATTGATATATAATCATCACGTCGTGTCTTTTATTGTTTCTTGCACTTATTCCATCGTTATATCTGGCTGCCCTTACGATTCTACGCCTTCAATTTTTTTATTGTTTTGTTTTATTTTTCTTTTTCTAGTAATTTTTAGGATCATATATATCTGTATAGAATTCTTGCAGCATATTTAGAATTTCATATCTGTAGTCGACAATATTTCCTCTATATTTCCTTTTTTACCATCTTTGGCTTGAGAAATTTCAATCCTTCGTTTTACCGTGAATTTTCATATTTTTTTCTTTATTTTTGGCGCTACTGCTGATTTCTTCTTTGCTTTTGCTAACTACCTGAGATTTCATCAGTTTTGCTTCGTTAATAGTGATTTTGTATGTCCTAGGCAGCATCGGTTTTGTAACTCTTCTACGGAAGCGGCTATTATTGTTAATTTTTCATTTATTGCATTGGTTATTTTGGTATCACTATTAGTGGTGTCTAGATTTTTATTTATAATATCTTCATATATATCAGTTTTTCTTTTATTTATTCTATTGTCAATTTATGTATTGACTTTTTCGTTATCCATATTCTTTTTAGCTGTTCATGAATGACCAATGCCACTCTTAATAGCCCATGATCACTAACTGTATTGCGAAGGTTTACTGCCCATAGAAAGTCTGATTGCCTAATTAACTAAATGGATAAGGTCAACATGAGCACAGCATTAAATATATTATCTATTGCAAAATAATCAATACTTTATATTAATAAGTGCACTTGATGTGAGCGGCAGTAACTAATAAGTTGAGGGATAAAAGTTAGCATGAAACAAAGCAGGTTTTAGAAGATTTACATTCAGACTTTCCGATATAACTAAACAAGCTTGAAAATTGTGTGTTGGGGCCACATTGAGCTCCTCAATTATTATGTAAAAATATAAATAAAAACGTTTGTAGTTATACGAATTGCATGTAAAGTTATTTACGAGTTTCCTGTGCATCTGTGGGTGTAAATTTCCAGGTGGTGCAAGGTCTAGGTGAAGCAGATTAGCCAGGAGAGTAATTCGTCCAAGTGTGAGTGACTTTGAGGGGCCATTTCCTTATGCAAGCAGCTTCTCCCAGCATAATAGTGCCTGCTACTTGTAGGGAGGACATTCAGGAGGCAGTACGTGCACAAAATTCAGCCAACCAGCCATTCAGAAGTGGATTATTCCTGTGGCATTATTTGGGAAACGTATCCAGCGTCCGAGAGGTCTACGATAAAGCTAGAATTTCACAGGGAAAGTGTTGCCGTAGGTCCATCATTTTCTGACTTCTGCAAGATCAGACCGTCTATGAAGCGGACAACCATATTCCAGTAGTCCAGAGCAGTCCAGTTTTCATAAATTTAGATAACGTCCCTTGAAAATGCGAAATGACGCTTTATTTTTCCAGTTTTGGGCCGAATATGAAACAAAAAGCGGTCGAGCGTCGGTTGCTACGTCACAGCTAGAAGAAAACGAACTTAGCAGTTGCTACGTCACAGTAATAAATATTTACTTAACCCGTCTTTGCCAATTTGGTGTTTTTAAAATCAATTTACGCTGTTTCTTGTGACCAAATATCATTTTGTTGTTGAGTTAAATTTAGAGGTTAGCTAAATGTCAGATGGGGATTGTGCATTTTCCCGAAATATTTGAGAGTATTTGTCATACAACAAATTATTTGTCATACCAAGCTTTTCCTTAATTTTATGAATCCACGCCCCTGAACCAAGATTAATTGTCTCATGTTGTCCAGAGCTAGCTGAATGTTTATTGCAAATAGATAAAATAAAAAAAGCAATAAACCATTTATTTGTCGTAATTTTTGTTACACTCTTTTAATTTGCCCCAGAAAGTGTAAGTTCCCTTGCCGATATTTATTTAACTTAAAACCACTATTTACCATTAATGGGAAGGGTTATTACAGTATTAAAGGAATTTAATACATTAAATTTGAAGTTTTTAGTCTGTGATAATGTCTATTTTATTTCAAAATTTTCCGCTTGCGGTATGCAACTCCATTTTCGCTCGAGTCTGTTTATGAGGATCTTCAATGCGTATATATTATCACTGTCGTTAATAAGTAAAAATATTAATTTCAACAACATATTTCAGTTCTGTTTTCTTAGAAAATTCATAAAAAAGTAAAAGCTAAAAATAAAACATGTTCATGTTCATCTCTTTACAAAGAAAAATACACTTATTTAAAAGTTGCAACTGTGCTACTGATATTCACATAAAAGTGATACACTCTATCAAACGTGAAAGTGGTATGTTCAGTTGAAATTGCGAAATTCAAAGTGTAAAACGGTTAGGCGTATAATCTCGCCGCAAACCTCGAAATTAAATCAGAATTATGTATGTCATAAAGCGCGGAATTAAAGGGTGGAATTAAAGGGTGGAGTTAGTTGAGGTGTCGCTTACGAGAAGACAATGACGTTGACAAGCACACGTCGGTCCTTTTGCATTACTCACGAGATTATCACAAATTTAAATGTAACGGTTGCTCTGCTCTTAAGAGACTGTACCGTATGCAAGGTTAATTCACCTCATCCACAGTTTGTTAGTTCTACATGCGCTTTCTCTTTCCCTTCTTCTGAAAGGACGCTTCGCACGTGTGGTCTTGTGCAATACCCTTGCAGATTTCTGTACCAGAATTGTCAAAATTTTCAACATCAGAAGTATCAGAAGATGTTATGGTAATGATAACCACAACATTTTAATTCTTTTAATATATTTGTTCATAAAATATAAAACATATGTGCTATTTTTCTCGTTTAAAGGACTTGTGGATGCACAGCAAAAATACAGAGATGGCTGACTTTTCGAATAGATTAGATAAATATAGGTTACAGTTCTGTTTGTCCTATTCGTAGCTAAATAAGTACCGCTTTTATAAAATGAATTTTGTGATCCCATTAAATTGACTTTCAATATTCGAGTAGAGGCAAACTTTCTTATCTAGTCAATAAAAATAAAATAGACCATGTTTATAAAATCAGCATCTGCGTTAAAGAAATCCTCTAAAAATTCGAAGTCGTTTATATTATAATCCATAAAGCAACTTCTTTTAATCCGGAAAATCCCTCCCGAAGGGTGTAATAATCTGCGTCCGTCGTTGCGAATTCAGTGGAAGCCGCGAAAACTTGCACTTAGCTCATTGCCGTTGACATTGTGTCTCACGTCACGAATCTGAGTGACAGGGAATTTCAAATGCCTCATATTTCTCGGCTGGCTGAGAATTGCTTGTGTGTCGCGAATGCATAATTGGCACTTGAAAATTGTGGAACAGAACGTGGATCGTAATCTAGAGTTTGTTTGGCTCTCTGACAAGTGTCAAGACTTTCACATGATATATGAGAAAAATAAGGAATTACGTTGAACGCGCCATCCTCAGGGAGAAAAGCTAACAGGATACATGATTAATGAATGTTGTATTACAGGATCTCATTACTTATGCATGTATGCTGCTGGAATCAATTCGACCGATCGAACAACTTACGAATGCTCAGAGAGGGTGAACGGTTGCTATTAAACTTTTATGCGGCAAATGCGTTTTTGTAAAATGGGGGATTCTTTTTTAATTGAAGAAACCCAAACGTATTAATCACCGCTTTTAACCCCACACATGCTACATTATCCATGTCCTAAACGGTCTGCTTCGTTCCGCTCGTATATGTTCCAAAAAGCTTCCATTTAAAAGGCGTTTATTTCCGCTTGCCTTTTTTGAGCATTGAGTGTATTGTAGGTAAAGTTACTTATCGCTCATTTACTGTTCTCAATTTACCTATCAGTACTCTTAAGCACCACATTAATTAAATTTAGGGCAGATACAAAGATTTTGGGCATCTTTTTTATAGTATTTTCTACACTAGTTGAGATGAAATTGAACTTTATGACCTTAACTATTATACGGCAAAAACTCATGGGTCTATAGTGAAAACACTGATTCAATATTTAATTGAAAAGTATATAATTTTTCATTATAATTATTTAAAATTGTAAAAAAGAAGCTGCTTAGGATTCCACCGGAAAGAAATGGCCATTGCTAAACCAAACGGTGTTAATTAATAATATAAACCTACGAGCGATTGCTAAGTTCTACGGTTATTTACCAGTCAATCAATTAGAAAAACTAAGACTGAGATATATTTATATTTAAAGAAACAAAAATATGCAAACATTAAACTGCTTGAATGCCGTTCTGCACGCAGTACGTTGCGCTCCGTATTTCGCCGAGTCTTGCGAGGTAATTGGACAATTCAGCGATAAGCTAGTATAGCTCTCCACGATAGGTCTCGTTCAAGCCCAAAACCGCCAAATGATTGGGCATACGTGGTGAAACAACGTGGTGCAATTTGCTAATTGAACAAATCACCAACCTTTACTAATTGCGTGCAGGTATGCATTGCAACTATTTCCCAGCTATGGTAGCCCGCCTCACGTTGCTTGGCGGCGAGAATCCATTTCTGGAATTCTTACAGCACCTGTCAGCAGATGCTCTCGGTTTGTATTCACAACTGCTCGTTGCTAACAGCTCTCAAAACTACGCAATGATCTGATTCGAAACAAATTTCTAGAAGCCAAGACGTAATTTCAACGTCTTAAACTAAATAGCACCTTTAGAACGTAAGCCCAATTTGATAACGCGTAGGAACCATCTGTTCCAATAAACGTTGTACCACTAATGAATGAATCGCCTTTGAGTCCTGTGGTAAGCAGAGCTTGTTTTAGCCGCAAAAAGCAACGCTTTCGTTATATTGTTAGAATTACTAATTAACCTAAAACTCAGCGTATTCTACCGGATGCACACGACTTAGCGTCTAAGTTAAACTTAGTCGAATTCGAATAAACTAGACAGATATACCTATTTCTAAGTATTACAAGATACATAAATGGCTGTACAGTCAATGATTATTAATTACTGTATTAAGCTCCGGGGTAGCTGGGACAAAGATTGTTTCAATTTATCATTGTTTATTGTTTCAACGTGTTCATACCATTCTTTCGCACAGCGAGTACCCTGCCTAATGCCATTCTTTATTGTAATTGGGGACGTGGTTTCTTTTTCAGTTATTATATGTGCAGTGTTATTGGTGTTTAGGCCATTTGTGATGTTATTGCTTTGGGCACTTCTTTCCTTGAATGATATTTAAAATATCTTTTGTTAAATCTATAAAGCACAAATATTACATTTAATAAACTTCTCGAACCGTATGTTGCTTGTATTGTAGTGCTGTTTTTTCTAAATACTTCTTGTTTTTCTTCTAGTTGTATTGTTACTTGCAGTTTACTATTCAGTATAGAAATAAATAGATTCAACATCCAGTTCACCAATGTTATTTCTCGGTAGTCGTAGGGATCTTTGCGCCTCCTTTTTTGTCTATTGGTATGGTGTAAGGCTTTTTCAGTTCAAGGCGTACGTAGATTTTTTCATCCACAATTTTTTAAACAATATAATATGTATTTTTGTTATAATTTTCTCACAGGCACATTTGATAAGCTCGGTTGTAATGCCCTCTGGGACTGAATATTTTTAAAAAATATTGTAATTGCCGCTTCGACTTCATCATCACTTATAACTACTTTTGTGTCATTAGTGCGCCTTGTGCAGCATTATTGCTTTGTTGTCACTTGCTCCTCTGCGTCACACAACTAACAGAAATAAGGTAATTAAGTAATTAAATAACTATGAATTAAAAATATGATGCAGTCGTAAACAAACTGCTCTTGGCCTTGTCTTAATTTCAAGACAAGACTGAAAACCAAAGTAGACCTGGGTAGCCAAGACAAATTTAAGACAAAGACATCAACATGATCAAATTACTGAAATTCTTGGTTTATTTGGAGCTTCGAAGGTTAAAAACAGAGAACATTAGAAAAAACTGATTGTTTTGGTAACCGCTCAAGCAAATGATCAGCGCCGTTCGGCAGCAAAATCAAATTTAAATAAAGCTACTATATTTTAACGAAACAATTGTAATAATCTAACGCCAGCAAAGGCACCATATATAAATAGTTCTACTCAATAAATTAAAATTTACGGGTAATTTGTAAATAACGCCAGATTCGGTATGCGCAAAGCAAGCTTTGAATTTAGTTAGATAGTTTAGCAACGAATTATAATTATATAAATAGCGCCAGGTTAGTTACATTCGATACCAACCCAGTATTGAAATTATTATTACATAAATTATTACAAAAGATTCAATGAACAAATAGACTACGGGGATTTTGCAAAAAAAAAGGAACTTCACTGAATAATAGCGCTCTAAATCCATTCTGCAAAGTAGATCAAATCCTGAAAAAGCATCACCTAGTATTAAAAAAAATTGTAAAATTATTCGTGGATTCAGTCGTACAAGTCCTTGTAGAACAGATCAATTATACTGGCATTGCTTTTTGCAATAAAAAGCAATCTCTTCGCACAATCGCCGGATAGCGCCATGCATTACAGAAACCAGCCGTCTACTATTATTTAGAAATAGAAAACCGAACATAAATCTGAAAAATTAAAGCAAATGACGTAATTGGTAAAGAAGTGATGGTTGTATACTAGTTACAAATTACCAAGCAAGTTAAATTGATAAAGAACTTATGGTTGTTGTGGTTTTTCTCAGTCTCTAATGTGCAGCTCAACAGATGGTTGTTACCAACAGAGGGCTTCTTAAATCTTCGAATATATATGGTAAACAAATATCGAGGGGGCTACTTGGAAGCAAAAAAGACGTAAGGATACATAAAATAAAACGTCAAACTACATGAAGTTAAAGCGATAACAGCCCCACACCTGAGTTGAGGTGACCAACAGATGTTGGTTTCAAAATACTGATTCAATTAGACACTAATTTGTAACCCAATATCTGCACCCGATTACTGACACTTTACGATAAATCTGTTTAGTGCAGGTCGCCAACAGCAGCCTCAAAAAGATCTTTACAGTTTTATAACGAAATTTTGAAAAAAAGGTATGCCAATGGCAAATCCGGAAATTACCAAAGACTGTATAGGCAACATGATATAAACGACGTGAAATGTTGCCGAAAGTATTGTAACAAATGATGGAGAAGGGCGGCCCTTACCTGTTGGCGAAAGTTGTATTAGGTATTTTGCCAGCTGGTAAATATTGGGTTAGGTTCGCTAATTAGTCAAGATGGTCGGGGTTCCAGCAAAGCTGCAACAAAGCTATGGGAGAGGGCGCCAGGTCCTCGACGTAGACAAATCCTTGAGTCGGACCTCCCAAGGTCAGAGATAAACCCAGCAAATCAAAATAACAGCAGTACCAATAACTAGTAACAATATTTATTTGGAATTTGGTTCTATAGTGCACACAACGACAAACTCATACAAAACACATACCACCAATACACATATGCATATAGGTAAAACAAATCAACCGGCAAAATAAATATATCACAGCCAATACATATCACAAATAAATATCATAACCAATACATAGTTAACATCAATAAATATCACAAGTTGACCCATAGAGTAACGAATACTGCTATGTAATTCTAGTCCAGCCAGAAGGGCGCTAGATACTTAGTAACCACCTAGATAGTGCTAAAATCTTAAACCAATTAAATAAACGCCGAATCATGTCTAAACACAAATACAGCGGCGGTCCCCGTGAAGCGGAGATCGACACAACACATGGCAGATCAAAAACACATAAGTTCTAAATACTCAACTATTCTCCGGTAAGCGGAGCGCAAAACAAAGGGGGCGAATAGCGCAAGCACAACGTAAGGCCAACGTTCAACCTCGAGAGTTGGCTTAGCTAACTTGACTTTACTGCAAACAAAATTTAGACGGGGCGGTACCTGTAATTTCTGAGATCTCACAAGGGGTGCTAGGACTTATAAGAAACTCATATGGCGTTCTGAGAAGCTTCAAGTCATTACTTGCGGTTATTCTACGTTCAGGCAGTCCAGTTACGATGCTGCGTTCACAAGGGAATGGCGGCAAGCCCCAGCCACAGAAATGGGCAGCACAGAACAAATCACACCAATATGGAAAACCATCCCAGGTAAAAATCAGTCTCCATGGTAGTAAAAGAAAGCTAAAAATACAAATTTCTAGGGACACAACCGCGCTAAAGGGAAGAATCCGAAACTAACCTGACGAATGGTGAAGAACAGCTTTACACACGGTCCGATCAAAGAGGAGGCCCAACATATCCGTTATAAAGCGTAGTGCACCCCCGGCAGCAAAAGCTCCCATGGCGTTTCAGAGGGTTACCATGCCTCACATATCCTTCCAAAAATTAAGACTACTATATCCAAAGCTAACGAAGCAAAAAGTACACAGGACACCAACTTCTCAGGACCGAATCGGGGATGGAACAAATGAAAGTTTGCCTGAAGCAGTCCACAATCTTAGGTTATCGAAAATTCCAAAATTTAAAAAAGAAAGAAAAACTATAATAATGCAGGTGTATGTGCCAAGCTGACAAACAGAACTATACGTTGTTCCAAACATTGAGAATGATGTTAATAGGATTGCCCAACCATTTAGGGAAAATGTATTGTATATATAGGAAACAAATGTGAATTGCCAAATCTAATTAATTATTTCAAATATTGCATGAAAAACGACAAAATGAGCGAGTATGTAATGTAAAAATAAGTGGAGATGGGAAATATTTGTAACAGATCCACCTTTCGTGGAAAGGATGTCACTTCAAGATCAGTAACCAAGACTTCGTTGCTGGATGAAACAGACGCGTCGGCGACTAGCCTGGCATGAATCTCTAACAACAGACAGCATCTTCATGATTATCCACCAAATTCAAACCACAATTACGATACCAAAACACCCAACCTCATTGCTCAAAGTGAAGGCACTAAAAGCCCAAGAACATATCACAAAAAGTGATGGAAAAGCCAAATCAATACTAAACGAAAGTACATACCTACAGAATAACAAAACAAGTTGGATATCAACTGATGTAATCGTCCTAAAGAAGATGAGTGAATCCGAATAGCAACCTTCCCTACAAAGCCCAACCAATCATTAAACAAAATTAATATAATCCTCTGGATTACTACAAGCAAAGAAACTGAATGTTAATGGAAAAATGCATTTTCAGAGAGAAATTATATTTCTTTATAAGGTAAAATAGGCGTATTAGAACATTTATCCCTTTTCTTTAGTCCTTGTGTAATAAATTTCAATTATTATACATTAGAATAAACCGTTTGAAATTGAATTAATTAAAACAATAGAATTTTCCATATGATTGTAAGGTAATAATTCACAAATTATCGAACATAGTTTGAATATTGTATAAACACAATTTTATTGTATTTAATAGAATGTTTTTCATTAATTTTCTAGAAATTATGATAGACTAAGGTTTTCCCAGCGCCCACATACGAAAAAGGCAGTTTCCATACAGTCAAGTAGCCCCGAAAAATTACAGTAATGTTCACCCGGTCGTTATACAGTGGGTTAAATATGTTTTAAACTAAAAACTATGAACAATTTAATGACATTGTCAGTTGACACAATAAATATATGATTGATTGAATTGCGAGATTGTGTTTTTTATGGTCGTGGGAAAAATAGCGTACGTAACTCGTTCAAAAGTGTATCGTTCGTTGGTGTTTTAAGTCTCTGGGAGTCACTACGCTTCGCCTAGTTTTAATAGTATTGATAGAAGAAGAACCGAATTAGATGACCACTGGCGAATTTATTCAAGAACAATACCAACAGTCGCGTAGTATTCTTGGTCTCTAGAATCTCGCATATAAAGGTATTACGTACAACTTAACACACTTATGTATTAAAAATTAGATTATGTTGATTTGGATTTGTATATATCAGTCCTCTTTTGCTACTAACGATTGGTGCTACGTGGCAAATAAGTCATCTGGTAAGTTGTTTTCAGCACAACAGGCATTTTTGCATTAAGGTTTATAAAAAAAATCAAAATTGCTAACACAGAGTACAACACTGCCATCGAGAAATACGAAAATGGGGCAGTTTAATTTTCTTAAAATAATAGCAATAAAGAATAATAGAAGAATCGCATACAAATTCGAGAGATAAATCGTCACGGCACTAAAAAATTAGTTAATTAACATAAAATTTTGATTAAGTATCGTTTTGAGAATAGTTTTCTTTAGCTATAAAATTATTTTTAAATTAATTTATTTATTGTTTTAGACTTAGTGTGTTTATACATTCTGTATTAAACCTTTATGAATGCTAAATGAAAGTTGAAGTATGTTATTGGTTTTATCATTATTCTTCCGCTTTCATTATTAGATTGACTGAAAGTTATCCATGGAAAACTTTATGCAACGCTCATAAAAAGTTATACTAATGAAGAGTAACATTTTGGTTAACTTAATTTTCTTAAAGTACACATAATCTTCTTGCTTGAATTTCATCTAAAGCAATCAACAAAAATTAGATCCTCGCCCTGCATTTAAAGTGACTCAAGAAGGGAATAGACGGCTAAGTTGCTGAAACAAAATGCAGCATCGACGAGAGATGCCTAGTTTTCTTACAAATGCACCTTCAAAGTGGAAGTAATAAAACGTTAATTTAACTGCTACCCATTTTATAAATATTTATTATGTAAATGCAAACACTAAGCTACAGAGGACGCCTAAAATGTTAACATTGTCTTCGTTAATGTTCTTAAACAAATTCAGCAATTAAGCGCGTAATTAGCTTACATCTCCTAAGAAGTGATCCTATTGCGCCCGAAAGTTCGTCAGGCGGATCGCGTTGCATTGAATATTTAGCCTGTTCTGAACTTTCAGCGTGTTTTCAGCGGATGAGTGACACGGCTTGCTAAGCTTTGGGAATTTCGGTTAGCTACGTTCGTTAAGCAAATTACATTAAGACGGGTAATTTAAGAGAGGGAGATAATTTTTATTAAAATTAAATCACTGGCTTTCAGCACTTGCTTTAACCCAATTTATTCTCGCTATATAAAATTGTATTATACACTGCATCGTTAAACATAACCATTTAAGTGTGATGTTGCGCGAATTGCTTCGTTCAGGTGTTTCTTCGCCGAGCGTTAATTAACGCGTTTGGGAGTTTTTCATTTTAAGAACACAAAAATGTATTCATTAGTATTCGTAATTAAAAATTACAAAGCCGTTTTCGACTGTATACTCATAATTAACCACATCAGGCTGAACAAACAACCCCTACTCTACAATGTACTGCTTAATCCAAGCAAAGAAGTTATGACCAGTAGCGTAAATATACATTTCACGACATCAAAATTTTATGAAATATTTTCTGGTCTTGATGATAAATATTTTTTAACTATTTCAAAACTAGTAAAGAACATTTTGCAAAATCCAAATTCTAAAAGTCTAATTTTGTTATGGGTTAAGGTAGATATAATCCGACATGGGTGTCTAGGATAAGTGGTCCACGCATAAGTTCCCAGATATACACTTGATTAATTTAGATTCTCCCACAAACTTAAACTTTTTGTGTTCGTTTTATGCCTATAATTTTGTTATGCCATTAAATTATATTAGTAAATAAAGGAAAATTAGATAATTGCGTTAAATGTAATAGTACTTGTTACTAAAAATGTAATAGACTGACGAAAATTACTTTGTACAAAGAAACAACGACTTTCAGTCGATATTTATAAATGTAATAGCTTTGCAGAATTCAGCACTATAATGGAATTTATAGTAGTCGAATGCAGGCTTTCACGGCCGTTGTCCATAATGGTAGTTTCTTCCGGGTTATGCCGTGGTCGTCGAAAGCTTTAGAAAACTGAAGAAGCTGACAGCATGAGCAGCGAAACGTCAAGTTCAAATCGACGGCCACGGCATAACCCGGAAGAACCTACCATTAAGAATTTATAGTAGTTTAGTGGTAACAAGTAACCAGTTCGGAAAGAGCACTTTTACAGGACGCGTATGAAAATTCAGGCCGATGCTAAAAGCAAAGTCTGAAACCCTACATGTCCTATAAAGGGCATTTCGGGATAAGTTCCGTACAACGTTTTTCTTACAACTGTTTCGCATTCTGCAAGATATTTAGTTTATCAATCTGACATTTGTCAAAAACAATAAACATTTGTCACTTTTGACTAATCATAGTGCGATTATTAGAGTAAATAAAATGGGCACCTTCATCACCCACCCTGGTGAAGAAAGTGAGTACTTCTCACACCGAAGTAGGAAAATATTTCCTGATTATTCGCCTAGACGACTAGTTGTGACGTTTTCTCTCAGTAGATGATTTACATTGTTGTATGTAGAAACAAAGTAAATAAACACATTCGCCGAAAACAGTTGCAGCACCTTCTTTTTTTTCTTTTACGTTGAATATGACTTAGTTCTGTATTCCTTTTATTAGCTTAACGATTGAATTAGTTTCTCTGTGATGTAGAGGTCCACCGTTTAGATCGCTTTCCGGGCTTTACTCTGATAAACCTTTGCTTTTAACAAAGTTAACTATTTTGTCGGGGATGATCTTTGGAAGAGCGTTTACGTGTTCTTTTCTACTTGGGGACCATTCCATTGTTGAATTTGTAATTCTATCTCACCGATACCTAGATCGTAATAGCCTCATTTCAACATAACAGTTGAATCCCGAGAGTGAATAGCCGGTTGGTAAAGCGTTTATGTTTGCAGTCGGTAGATAGTGCGTTCGAGCCCCACACCTAGGCAACGGTTACATCCTACGCTCTCGGGTCACCATACCAACGCCTTTGGTGGTCGTGACCCCTGAAGAAGAGCATTCTTTCATCATACAATGGATTAGGCTGACCAGCTACCTCGGCCGCGGCCGAAGATTGCTTATAAAAGCCACACTTTTTGTGGTTAGTAACAGTGAGAGCCTACATTAAACGGAAGAAGAAAAAAAGTTTAACCCAACACGCGTAGATCCGGCTGAAGAATGCTAATTTCGAACTTTAGTTAGAAAAGTGCTTATTGAAATATATTTGTTTTATAGGTTATCAACTCCTCCTGCATTACCTCTGGGTAATGTTGCCGGTCCCAAGCCCGGTTAAAGGAGGAGGGTTTACAGATGAGGCTAGCAACCTGCCAGGGGTAAAAACAATACATGCTCAAAGTACCAGCAAATCAACACGACGACCAAAGTATGAACATGGCAGACGATTAGAGGCAAACATACACTTTATCACGCACACTGGAATATAACATTAATAAATCATTATGGATAGATTACAACACAGAACAACCTCGGATGATATTGGGACGGATTCTATTGACGACATCGGTGCGACACCGGACTAACGAAACAGCAAAACAACGTAAGAAACACATATGGAGAAACAATGTACTCAGATGTGCATGCTGGAGTGTGTTATCGTGGAGCTAAATAGAGCATGAAGTACTACTGGAAATGCAGGAAATCAAAATAGACATCTGCACTCTGTTAGAAATGAAAAGAAAAGGCAAGGAAACTATAAAATACCAAGAATACATTCTAGTATATAGTGGAGTCGAAAAACATAATAAATCTAAAGAATGGGTAGGCTTACTGCTGAGGAACCAATACGCACAGAATATTCAAGAAATACAGTACATCAATGAAAGAATACTCAGAGTCACAATCCATTGTAATAAAGAGGACCTGCACATAATTAGCACATACACACCTCATACAGGACACCCACAAGAAGAAATTAACAACTTTTACACAACACTTCAGGCTAAATTACACAAAATACTTAATACGGAGAAAGTACTAATAATGGCTGACATGGAAGCACGAGTTGGAGATACGGTGATAGAAGGTGTAAAACAACGACTTAACGAACCCTTTAACAACACCAGCAGCGAAACTCTGATATAATTCTGCATCTTAAATGAATTGCGAATAAATAATACGTTTTTTGATCACAAAATACAACACAAGGTAAAGTGGTCTGATTCAAGAGGACGGAAATCCACAGTCGATTATATAATAACAAATAGACAGTTTCGCCCGTCACAGATATTGGATGTTCGATCACTGACTTCTGCCAATATTGGTTCAGACCATAATCTAGTCGTGGAGAAGCTACGGCTAGAAATTCAATTTAAAAAGAAACCACCGTTGGTATATAAAGAAAAAATCAATATTGAATCATTTACCAACCAAACCACAAGAACTCTGTACTCAAACAGGCTATCTCAAAAGATAAAAGAAAATAGCGTTACCCTTGAAGATGACGTAGAAGGCTGCTGGCTTAAGATAACAAGAAACTTGGCAGCACTTGAAGCAGTTGGCCGGAGAAAAGTAAACAAAAATTCCAACCTAAATAAAAAGACATGGTGCACGCCCGAAATAAAAAAAACTAGCCAAAGAGAAACGCAAAGCCTTCTTAAAATAAATAAGCAACAAGACTGGCGAAGAACGCACTAGATACGTACAGACCTGAAACTGAGTAAATTCCAAATCCGAATACTGAAAACTAAATATTGGGAAAACTTCACCAGCGAAATTAAACACGATTTGTACTGATCTCAGAAGAAAATATGGGGAATGCTAAGACGCAGAAAAAGGGAAATAAACGAGTTCATTCAAACACAAACGATCATAGAAGAAGAATGGATAAGTATTTCAATAACTTACGGTATACGTGAACGACGAACCTATGCACGATGGAGAAGAGGAAACAGAAATAGAAGCGATAGATGTCTGGGTGAAATTAGACGAAGAACAAATAGCAAAAAACATAAAAGAGCTAAAAAAACAGAAAATCTCCAGCACTGGACGGACTTACAAACGAACTTTTAAAATATGGGAGCAAAGAACTACACGGTGAATTAACAATATTCTTCCAACGAATTTTAGAAAATGGAATGATACCTGGAATGGTACTGTTTGTCTAATTAATTAGTGTTGTAATATGTTAATAAGGGTACCACCCAAATATATTTTTGTTTTCTTGTTATTAAATCTTAGGTTGATTAACAGCTATTTGTACATTGATAGATAAAAATAAATAGTTGTATGCCCTTTATAATATTTTATTTATCTGCAATTAATCCAATACGCTATCTCAAATTTCGGTAAAGCGAAGACTCGTCTCGTTAGGTCCACCCTGAATGCATAATTTTTCAAAATCGTGAAATTAGGTCAAGTGTTAACCAAGATGGACACTGTTTGCAAGATTGCGTTTATTGACTGATAAATATCGTGAAATCGATCAAAGTCCTATCGGTAATTTGAATTAGGCTGTTTTCCCGGCATTAATTTGTCTTTTGTTTCAGCTCTTGCAGGCACGCTATTTCATTTATTTTTATAGCGTCGGTTTTATGAAAAACATAACCTCAACTTTGATTGTTGCAATTTCCGGATCTATGGCTTTTAATAGGTGTTTAGTATGCTTGGGATCGGCTTTCTCAGGTTGTACTCTTGATTTATGGTAAGCTTCAGGCTTCTAGCGCCAATATTTCCTTGTAAAACTAACTGCAGTCTGCGGCAAGCTCCTCGGATGAACTCAAGTGGCCGGATCTTCTCCTGGGGTGCTGGGATTGACGTGCCGGACTCCTATTCGCTGGACGGACGTGCAACAGTTGAAACCCCGAGCTCTAAAACCTCTTTTGGCCTGTGGCTCAAGATCGTAGGCTGGGATGGTTATGGCGAAGCTCTCGGAGACGTCAACGGTGGGAAATTATTTTCATATGAAGGAAATTGAAACCCATACTTCCACTTGTACCCGGGTAAATTTTCAACACAATGGTGTACTTTTTATTAATAAATTCAATCGGTTTCTATTTAAAAACTACACAAAAACTGGCTGTCATTCAATCATTTATTTATTTGTCTACCTCCATTAATTTGTTATAAACAAAAGCTAGTTACTTTCAAAATTAATTACGGATATTAACATGGTTCAAAATACTGACTTTTAACAATAATTCTACTTAAAACTAGGATTTTGTACACTAATACGAACAATACGGATGTCGTAAAAATAGATCGACTGTGGATGCAATATTTAAAATCCGACAACTAATCGAGAAAACAATTGAATTCAATAAGCCGCTCTTCGTGTGCTTTATAGACCTGAAGAAAGCATTCGACAGAAACAAGAAATAATAAGAATTATTAAACATCTGAATACCAATACAAAAACACACATCCTGGTGAACAATCGATTGACACCCTAAATAAATACACAAAGTGGCATAAGACAAGGAGACTCATTTAGCCTTCTCCTATTTAATTTAATAATGAATAAAATAATTGAAGAAACCAGAAAAGCAGGTCAAGGATACAGAACGGATAAACGGGAACTGAAAATAATATGTTATGCAGACGACGCCGTCATAATAGCGGAAGACGAAGAACATGGATATTTCCGTGGAAAAAACAAAAGCGCTAGTCGTAGCAAAACAGACGATCCGATGTAAATTAGCGATCAATGACAATATAATAGAACAAATAATGTCATTGAGATACCTGGGAACAGAAATAACATCTAACCAAATAGAATTGAAGAAGTGAGACGTTAAATCAATAAAGCCGGAAGAATAGCAGGATGCTTGAATGACGTAATATGGCATAATAAATATCTAAAAGAAGAAGCAAAAACTTGAATATACAAAACATGCATTCGACCGGTAATGACATATGCCGCTGGAACAAGGGCCGAAACCACTAAAACAAAATCCATGTTGCGCACAACAGAAATGAAAATTCTCATAAATATAACAGGACATCGACTAAGCGACAGAATAAGAAGTGAAGAATCTGACATTCCAGACATCGTCAGATGTTCAAGGAACAGGAGAAGAGAGTGGAACCACCACGTAACCAGAATGCCTTCAGAGCGAATAGCGAAAAACTAGACCGTCTCAACGATGGAAGGAGTGTTGGACATCGACCTCACAAGACAATTAAAGCTGGAAAAACAGGCCGAAGGCCTATACCAAGGAAGAAGAAGAAGAAGGTTATCATGTTATGAACCTACTCATTGTAACATAAAACGCGAACCAACTTTATATAACGTTGTTACAAACTAAAAGTTACTTAGCGTCCATAGTTCGAGTTTTCCGCTTCGCGTTTTTCATTTCGTTCTATTTCTGCAGGAAGATTTTTCAAATCATTTGTGGGTTTTGCTTTTATCGAGACTGCATTGTTGGGCTAAGTGTCAGTGTCTTTGATAGGTTCTTAAGAATTCTCGAACTTGATCTTTTGCAGTTGTAAATTTTGTAACTCGTTTTGCTTTCATACGTTGATTTCTACGTTATGTCGTTGCACCAAGTAGTCAACGCCTTGATTAACACCCTTACAGTCTCATTGAAGCTTTACTTTTTTTGGCAATGACATTAATGATTGCATTTTCAAGAGCCTAGTTTGCCTATTGTATGTAATTCCATTTGTAACTATAAATTTTTATATTAAAAGGAGATTCATCTAGTTTCCTTTGCTTTTTTGCATGTTAACCTTTATGTGCTGCTGTATTATTTACTGTTATCGAATTAGCCAGAGCTGTCAAGCTGTTCAGTACTGGCAGTTCTGACTAGTTCCAGGACAATAAAGAGTATAGCTGGACATACAAATTTACATCCAAAAACATTTCAGGGGTAAATAGGTGTAGCTCTTTTTTAACCAATCTGTATATAATATTTTATACTGGGCGAATTTTGCGTTATGAACGTTTTATTCCTGCTGAAGGCGTTTTTATTGCTATGCAATGTTGCTGGCTCTTATATCTGTTTATTACCATATAGTGCATTGTATTATTTGTTACCTCAACCTTCTTAATATAGTCCCGTACGTTACTTTATTTCAGATTATCTAGCGATTGGCTGCCTTCTTTTCGAGTTATTAGTTCTCGTTTTTATCTGAACACCTTTTACCTATTAAAAAAAATTTTGCATTTTATTGTTTTTTTTAATAAGAAATGTCTCCGTCTCTAGTGTAGTCTTAAACTTATTTCCAGTGTTTGAAATAAAATGTAAATGTATTAAATAAGAAAATAATAAAATTTTGCTGTTTCTAATTACCCTCACTCAGGTTATTTTACTTTATCTTGGTTTTCTTATACTTTCTCATAATTTTTTGACAGTCAAACAATATGGGTATTGCTTGAGACACCTTCGGACTGCATTGCACAAATTTTCAAAATTTTAAACATACTCATAAGATTTATTGGTCTAAAAAGGAAATATACACTGTTCTATTTTGAGCAAAATATTTTCGTCGAGTTTGGTACACCATAAGCACAAACAGCGTCACTAATACTTATACGGTTCTTTATCAGCTATTGCGTTGAAAGTCAAGACAAAGTTTTATGACTGAACATTTTTGTACATGTATTTCCGAGCACCTAGGTGACGTTTGCAGCATCAATGCATATTGGTCCAAGTTTCCCACTCTGAATTGTGATGTTTTCACCAGTGCAAGTTATATTAGAACAATAATATGGGAAATTTGCAAAGTTGCCGTCTTAATCCCAATACACGCTTGTCCTTCGTAGTGAGGGCACCAAGTGATTTATGAAAGCTTTACGGTGTACGTGTTGGAGTACCAGATACTCACAGCGCAGCGCCACCTTTCTTTCCTCCAGAATATAATAAAAGTAGTAGGCTCTCGCGGCCATAAAAAAACAATTCCCGGCCCCTTTCAAGATACGTTTGAGTCTACTCTTTAGTCCAGCTTCATTCGTCGAAGCAGATTAACCGAATGGACCTGGGCCCCGTTTTATACTGCAAAGTGGGACAGCCTAAGTGACCCAGATTCATCCACCTAAGCGGGCCATCCGAAGTTTTGTTTCTTGTTATACATATGCCACGAGAAACCAGTTTAACAGCCTTCCTTAACAGTGTCTTTGATTATGTTGTTTTCACTTTTGCCTCTGATATATAAGTAAGTTATGGTCTTAAGCACGTCCTACATATTCGTATTTTATTGTCAGTATTTAAACATCAACGTACTTTGGCATCTTAAATTGTTTGAGGCCCTACTTATTGAGTGACGTTTCAGTCACTAAGGGCCGGTTGCAGAAAGCTATGTTAAGTCTGGTGTTAGCTAACATCGCGTCAAAGTGAACAAAAACGAATCGAATCTCAAATGCTTATGGTAACTAATACTTTAGTAAACAAAATTTGATGCGATTTTGTTCAATTTGACGCGATGTTAGCTAACACCAGACTTAACATTGCTTTCTGCAACCGGCCCTTAATGTGTTAACACCAAGATAGCAGTAGTTCGCGACTAATTAAATAGTATTTATAATCAATGGGAATAGAACGAACAATTATCGAAGTGATTGAGGAGAAGAAACTAGTGTGGTATGGACATGTCAGGCGCATGGATGAAACAAGATGGCCTCAAAGGTTATGGCAATGAATACCCAAGGAAAGAAAAAAAGCGGACGGCCACGTATTACTTGGATGGGAGGAGTAAATACAGTAATGAGAGCCAGACAGTTAGAGGAAGGGGCATGGGAAGATCGAGAAGAATGGTGACGAGGATGCGGGAAGCATATATATATATTAATAATCTGTAAAAAATCATCACACTGAATTTTAAAAAGATATCATACCTTTTTCTCTAACGGTCGATATTGCATATTTTAACGGAAGCCGTTACAGATCATCCGTACAGCGCCATATGCCTACAAAAATATGTAAATGTAGTCATTTCTGATATGATATCAGTTGTGCACTTTTTTAATGTTCTGTGTGATTTTCCCGTATGATAAAAAAATTTTATCCTCTAGAGTCTAGACAGCTATGAAATTGTTTTTCTTTTAATTTATGTTAGCAGTGATTGGCAGTAAACGCAACATTGACATTTTATATGTGACAGTTTAAGGTTATATTAGTAATGTCATTTTAACAGAAACAAAAATGTCTGTTCCATACATAAAAATGTACATACGAAAAATAACTGCAGATATCCAAAATTATTTCTTCTATCTTCCATAGACAGCACCACATCGTTTTCAGTATTAAACAGTCTGTAAAAGTTAAGTGGTTTTGTCAAAATTGTATAGGTTATATTATTAAGTAACTTCACTCATTACTGCCAACATAAATTAAATTTTAAAAAAAATCCGCAGCCCTCTAGAGGATAAAAGATTTCAATCATACGGTATCTACAATAAGCACATTGAACAAAGTAGGCCGAACTGGATTTTTGTATATACCTGTAGTAATTGCGCTATAATCGTTACGGAACGTTGGCTGTCATGTTGGCCACTAGCACTATATCGACGGCTGCCCTGAAGGCGAGTACTCGGTAATAAGCTAAATCACTGATGTAGATTTTTCAATGAGGAAAATCTTCTTCTGTCCGGGTCACGCCCACCACAACACTTTTCTGCATGATTGGTAGGAAACATCTTCGGTGCAAACACACTCCATCATGCGTTGGTAGCACCATATCTGGAAGGCTTCCATTCTTTTCAGCGTGATTTCCATAAGTGTTCGTGTCTCTACATCGTGCAAAAGAAACAAGAAAACATAACAGCGGAGAACGCGCACTCTGAAGTCTAGGTTAAGACTTCGACTTTTGAAAACTTTCTGAAGTTTGAGGAAAGCAGATATTACCATCTCTTAATTTATTTATTGCTTTTTACAAGCTTCTTATTAATATCATTTAAATCTTCAATGACATTAATGCCACTTTTGTCCATATTTTGTTGTCTCCGAACCTAACTTTTTCAAATACCTGTGTTACGTCATCAAAGTTTGGATTTCTGGGATTTTATTGTTTGATGAAGTATCAGTGAATACTATTTTTTCAGAGAAAGTCTTTGCATACAGTTTATGCTCATTTCTTTTTAAATGATGCAATCAGTATACTACTTCGCCCTTGGTTTGGTATTGCACCACAACTAACAATTACTTAAAATTGAGTTATTATTTCTCTTTAGATCTCTGGCCTTTATTATTTAATTATTGAATTGCCGATTTCATCGACGTATTTTCTGTTTTCTGGCTTAGGGTCCCTTCTCACGAGGCGTTTTTGCAGCGCTGCAGAGTGGCGCCGCTGGTAGGGAAACATTGTTTTAAATAGACGCCTTCACACGGAGCGTTCAACGAACGCGCGGTGGCGCGTTTGAGCCACTCGTAGCAGACTTCCGCTACCAGAAGCGCGCGCTGCTAGTCGCGAGACCCCTTCACACGGCGCGACTCGCAGCGCCACTAGCAGCTGGCGATGATTCTCGGATGCGCAGCCGCAGAACTAAAGCAGTGCTGCCGATTGATACATAATTTTCGCAACATCATGCTATAATTTTACGTCAGGCCAACGGCAACACTAACTTTTTAGTTTGTTGCGGGTTACCGTTAAATTCGGTTCATTATATGTGCTTGTGAAAATGGATAAGGAAGTTTCCAAAATCGACACTGAGGATTTCATATCGGAAGTGGAGAAATCACAGGCGATATGGGATTCAAGATGTGACGCGTATAGCGACAAGGTTGCTAAACGCAATGCTTGGGTTGTAGTTATGACAACCTTTTTCAAAGACTTCGAGGAGATGACTCCTCCAGAAAAGAAAACACTTGGTAAGTTCAAATATTTTTAATTTTTTACTAGTACAAAAAAGTAAGTAAAGATTTAAGTTACAAAAATAATAAAGAAGTAAACATTTGATATAAGAACTGATAATGCCTTCAACGTTTTCTCAAACGAATACTTTGATGAACAGCAATAGGCTACATCTATTAAATTTTATCATTTTGCCATGGAACTTTTCCCTGATCACTGATGAAATATTCGGCAAATCTTTCGCGTATACCATTAGCTTGTCTGCCCGCAGGGGTTGAATTTGATGGCATGTCGTCCAGACCTTCAATGTTCAATGTGTCCTCAAATCGATAACCATCACGTTTGCGGATAAAGTTATGCAATAAGCAGGCGACCCGAATGATATCTTCAGCAAGATCGGTATCGACGTTGAGGGGCCGGTGGAAAATCCGAAATTTGTTGGATAATATTCCAAATGAACATTCAATGTACCGCCGAGCCCTACACATTCGGTAATTAAAAATCCTTTTCATGATTAAAATTTCCAGACCACATGAAATTAGATCTCAAAACAAGACTTTTGAGTGTCTTATCTGAAGCAAGGAACGAGATGATTCGCCAGCAATCTCAGGTTCAACAGTTTGACTTTCATCTTCAGTCTCAGCAACACCACAGCTACACAACACCGAGAGCTGGTCAATACGTGCATCAGCTAGGGTTTCAGGGACATCCTTCCCATGGAGGAACTCAATATCCTACACCAGATAAGGATAATCAGTTTGGAGCACCCCCTGGGCAAGTACCTGTACCTGTAACGACTGCGCCTCAGTACTATACTTTAACAAGAATGACACCTCAAATCATTATGACCCCTACACCTTCACCTGATGAAAGTATGACCTCTGAAACCACCAATTCGCTGTCAGAGCTAGACTTTTCACTGTAGTCATTTTGTAATTATGTGTTAATTATATTTCCTATACTGTTCTTTTTTCTTCAAATATCGATCTTAAAAGGGATTTAGAAATGTGTTTGTTTTTGATCTTGCAGTTCTTTGTATCTCTTAATAGTATCTGAAGCTTTTGATTTAAAATATTTATAATAAAAATCTCATAAACTGTGCTCTCGTTTTTTAGACAATCGAGAGTTGACTATGGCCGCTATGCCTTGCCCTGGAAACCTTTGACCGACATATAACACGGAAAATACGCATTTTCCGGACAAAGATGTTTATTTTAGTCCAAAGAACCGAAATACAACTGAGTTTTCAACTTGAAGTGACCATTCGAGAATTAGCTGATTTATAGACAATTTTTCGATCGTAACTAAGTCAAAAATTCTAGTTTTTACTCACCTGAGGAATAAAGCTAATTTCTCGTCAGGAGGAATGGATTTCCGCATAACTGTATCTTCTTTTCGAAGCAAATTTCCAACTTTTGAAAAAAGTTTGTCAATGGTGTTTTTTCTCATGCGGAAATGCATATAAAACTTATCGTCGGAATCTCGAAGGTCATCGTACAAGGTATGATGCAGACCTTTCTCTACTCGAGATAGAAGATGCGGATGCACCCAAAATTGGCGCTTTTTTTGAGTTTTTTTTTGGAATTTCTTGCGCAAAAGCAGAAACAACAAAAGATCGTCTGCGTCCATCTCGATGCACTGCAAGTGACAAACTACCTATTTCGGTTTCACCTGGCAACGCCGGCGGTAGCGCTGCTGAGCGACTTAGCAGTTCTGCCTGCTACAGTGACTATATAAGGACAGTGTGGTCAATTTTGGTCATGTTTCTGATTGGTTGTTTTAAAATCCGCCATTAAGAGTCGTTTTACGAAATTACACATAGTCACACAAAATTGCTTCTAAGTCCTTTATTATTGAAAGTAGCCCCAACATGAAGTGGAATGAAATAATCATCATAAAATTCTACAGTGTTCTGTCTAAGCGAATGCCGAATTATCGTTTGCATAAGTAAATGTCAACGAGTTAAAGTAAAATACCTTTTGCGAAAATTGCGTATTAGCCCAAATCAAAAGCTATAATATACTATATAAACGTCTTAATGATAAATATTACTGCATCAAATTAAAGAGAATTTATGGGTTATCTAACACTGAATATTATATTCCTTTAAATTAACTGGTGGTATAAATAGAACGGTTTGATTATGAATATCAAAAAAATCAGTTTTTGTTGAGCTTTTGTACGTAGTCTCTGTGTCGACCAATGCAAAATGTTGTAAATTCTCCGTTTTTATGTACAAAAACACAATAAAGAAGGCAAAAAAGAACACATTGACTTATATTCCGATATTAGGTTGCTCGTTAACGAGGATTTTTAATCGCTGGCAGTGATTCTTTACGTTTCACGTCGTCTCTTGCCGTTTAATTCTGTTTAAGTCATATTATTGACATTATTGTAAAATTAATATTACACTGCACATTTGACCACCTCACATTGCACACATTTTCTCGATCGTGGGTATACACCGCTCTGTAAAGCATCGCGGAACTTCACATATGTCCAGTCCGTATAAAATGACGCTTATGCCATAATTTAGCAGGGTGACGTTTGTCTTACAATTTAGCAGGCCGTGAACAGAACAATACCTAAAGGCGTGGCTGGTTGTTGTAGAGACGACTCTTAATGGCTGCCTTTTTACTTTCTCGCATACGGTAGTATAGAGAAAGTATTGTAATCGTCAAAAAAATCGACTTCGAGATTTTGACGAATCTTGACGTTTCAGACCTCCTAGAGTCCGAAAAAACCATTTTTCGAATTATGTCTGTGTGTGTGTATGTGTGTGCGTGTGTGCGTGTGTGTGTGTGTGTGTGAACACGATAACTTAAAAACGAAATAAGCTAGACCCTTGAAATTATGTACATAGTCATTATTCGAAATTTGTAGATTCCTGTCAAATTTTGAGCGAAATCGGTTAACCGGATGTGGCACTTTACCTAAACAGGTAGCGGTACCTATTCAAGTAAAGTACCAGTTTGCTTCGAGATATTTGAACAAAATTTTGTACATACATTTCTTATGTAGAAAAACTACCAGATATTACATTTCAGCATGATCGGTTAACCGGAAGTGGCATTTTACCTAAACAGGTAGCGGTATCCATTCAAGTAAAGTACCAGTTTGCTTCAAGGTATTTGCACGAAATTTTGCACATACATTTATTATTGAGAAAAACTCCCAGATATAAAATTGCAGTATGATAGGTTAACCTAAAGCGGCACTTTACCTAAACAGGTAGTTGTTACCTGAAAATGTAATTTTATCGCTGTATGTATATACATTGCAATAAACTTTTCAAATTTGCTAGAAAACAAGGCGAATGCGAGAAAGTCTAGGGGAGCACACTCCCGATTTTTTCAAATTGACCACACTGTCCTTATATAGCCACTGTACTGCCTGCTACACAGTAGCGCCGCAATAACGCGCCACACAATCGCGTACCCTGCCACTCCACGGCGCCACTCTGCAGCGCTGCAAAAACGCCTCGTGAGAAGCCGGCCTAAGATTGCTGTCTCTTCCCTCTTTTCATTTTCAAGGCGGTATAGATTGTTGCAATCGAAGTTTCTGATGAAATGGTAATCACCTGTATATTCTTATAAACTGGCTATTTTCTACTTTTTAAGTATTTGTGGATTCAGGTTTTTTCGTCCTCCATTCAAACTATGTTGTTCATGGTTCATATATTTTATGTAAGCGCCTCTTTTCTCAACCGCTAACTATTTTAGTACACAATGGTTTCATCTTGCATTTGTTATGGTTGATTTTCTGACCCCCAATTGCTTCTAAAGCATTGTTTTTGATATTGGTTTCAATTTTATTATTTGTGTTATTTTCTGTTGCGAAAGAAATAGCTACCATCTTTACCATGATCTTTTTCTCACGTAGATATATTGTACTGTAATTTTTAGCGTGCTATATTTTGTAGCATGCTCTGTTGGTTGTTTTTTTAAATTTTATTATTATCTCTGACCGCGTTTGTCTAGTTTGGTGTTCTGAGATTCGATATTTGGCTAAGGCAAACCTTACTTATTGTTATTATGTACTCTATGACAGATACTTGACACCGTAACTTTGACTAGGTTTATTTGTATTGGCATCTGTGTAGAAAAAACGTATGATTTAAGTTCATCTTTTACACACCTAGTTATGAGTAGTTTACCGCCACTATTCACATAATTTTCGTTATTTTAATCTAACAACTACGTTATTGCCAATTCTTGAGTTATAATCTTCGGTTATAAAGATTTTATCTCCTATATTTTCTATGAAAAGGGTCCTCTGGAGGATAGACGTGTAATACTTTGATTTTACTATTAGGGTATAGCATACTGTTTTCGAAGAAGCCGCGTAGCGCAGTTGGGTAGGCTCTAGGCTTGCATTGAGCAAGTCCTCGGTTCGAACCCCGCGGGGGTCGGAATTTTTCCGCAGCCTTGGCGATTGGAAAATTAACTGTGCTCCACTCCGAACCACAGACTTAAGAGATAGAGCCATAAGGTCAACACATCACCATGATACACACCTGACACAATGGTTACTGCGCAAGCACAAAAGCAGCTCTCCAACTTTGTATTCCGAATCCGGGGCAAGTTGAGCATTGTACCGCCAGATGCAAGCGCATAAAGCACCAGCCTCTACACCGCAAGGTAAAATGAGGTTATCGATCATACATATATACATACATACTGTCTTCTATACGTTCGACGTTATCGACGCTGTTTCTACATTCGAGACTTAGAATATCAACTCCTGATAGAATCCTTTGTCTTTACTGCTACTGAGAGATATCATTTTGGTACCTCACGTTTTCCTTACATGTCCGCTGTATTGGTCCTAATTTCAAGGTTCTGTTAACAGTGCTCCAAGCGTATCAGAAAGTTGCAAAAGCAGTGTCTACATCCCATGCAAGTCACGCTAACATTTGAAGCAGTTACTGTAACTAAACTACCGAACTGCAGTCTAGCAGACTAGTAAATAGATATCAGACATCTACTGCACCTGACCGTATTAAGAACTGCCATATGCTTTAATCGTAAAACAATAGGAAGTTTAGAAATGGGATATAGTACTGCTACTATATTAGGATTAATTATAATCCCGTAGCTACGTATACAGTGTATCTTGCTGAGTATCATACAAAGTGAAATGAACATTAGAAGATAATTAAAGATCAACTATTGCTGTGTATTGAGGTACATGATTGGTCAAATGAAAATCAATTTGACGTTTGTCATTTCCGACCGAGCAAGTACATCGATGCCTACACAACAATAATTGATCGTAGCGTAATTTGCCAATATTAATTTGGCTATGTATGATTGTTGGTGATACATACTCTATACAAAATGTAAGCAGCAAAAATACGTACACCAATTTACTTATTCCTTAAGTTAATATATTGCTGTGGATAGAGACTAACATTAAGATCCTACGATTGATTTTATATGAATTGGTTAGAAACGTACCTATTATTAATCGATTGTGAGTAATAGTAGCTTCCGTACTTTAACACGTATAAAAAGCACAAGTGTTGTTCTCATACAGACTTGAACTACCAGGAACATAT
>OW679194.1:161513371-161830087 GCA_940337035.1 Agriotes lineatus | reverse complement strand
CCCTCCCTTCTGAACAATGAAAGATGCTGTGCAGCAATTGGATTTTCCTGGTTCAAGAATAATGGCATGTCGGAGAATGAAGAATTCAATCATAAGATCACATAGCAGCAAAGAAGATGATTTTGATTAAACAAGATAACCAATGAAGAGTACTGTAAGCTTTAAATAACAGGCAGGTATCGCGATTGGAATAACGTATTTTTTTCCGATGAAAAAGTTTTTCAGTTGGCATTATTTAATGGGCGTATTAAAGTGTATAGTACTCACAATTTGAGATATGATGAACAATATGTAAACAATGTGGATAAGTCTGGACGATGTTCTGTTAATTTATGGGCATGGTTAAGTGCTGATGGTCTGGGTGTATGCTACGATATCAACGAAAGATTTAATGCTGCGGCATACAGAAATATTTGAATACATAATGTTACCGTTGGTCACAGAAAGATTACCAGAAAATGACTTTATATTTCAATAGGAAAATTCCCCAATTCATAACGCAGGTATAGTTCAATAATTGTTTTGCCACACATAATGTTGAAACTTTGCTTTGGCCTGCAAAAAGTCTAGATATTAAACAAATTCGAACAAATTTGGAGTTTAATGACGAAGAAAATATATCACAGAGACTTTAGCCCATATGTTAAGGATGAACTGCTGGAAGCAATTGAGCAGACTTAGGACGAACTAACTAATGATGTAGACTTCATTCAAAGTCCTTTATTTATCAATACCCCAACGACTTAATGAAATTTTAGAGAAACGGTGCTATGACAAATATTTGTCATGACTAGCCGCTTGTCGATTGCTGTTTAGTTGTAATAATTATGGTTATTGTTGATTATTATTCTTTATAATGAAAATTAATTACATTAAATCTTTAGGGTGTTATTTTTTCTACCATTAAAAGTTTATTGATGATCGTGTTTTTACTCAACAAAAGCTCACATTGTATCATTAACTAAATAGACCTAGATCCAACCTTTCAAAATATTTGTATGAACAACACTTTTTTGAACTTTGTGAAATTAAGTCGCATTCACACAGCACAAATACTGTACAACACTTTAATGAACACGACTGTACATAATATCGCGAATATATTCCGTTCAAAGTTCAATATTTTATAATTCAATTCTTACCTACTGTGTATAAGAAACGTCCACTGCTTGACAAAGCAGTAGTATAACAATACATCTTAAATGCCATTAATCTAACCTAACCTATGGTTATCTAATCAGTTTTGTTCTATGCTTCCAACGGAAAAAGGTAATTGCATTTACTTATGGTGCTTTACAAGCAAGTTATATAAAGTGAGAGAAATTTCATACATTTCACACCGATTTATAATTTTAGCATACTTCAGGTTGTTGTATGGGACTGGGATCCTTCTGACAAGGTGAAGGCCTACACTAGTACATAGGGTTGACCATCTATTTTGATACCGCCAAGAACCGCAGCCTCGCCTACAGAGCTGAATATTTTTTTATTTTGAAGCATCTCCATCGAAAGAGTGACAAAGCCGAAGGTTGTGGTAAGGTATGGTTATAGCCATCTGTTTTAAGTTGGCCACCGTAGTTAATTCCAGCTCAGTCGCTCGGAAAGCTCATCACGCAGAGTATTCAACCAAAACTTGAATCGCCGCGCTTCAACTGCATCGAAAGGAGAAGAATTAATAACCAAAGAATAAAAAGCTGAATTGGAAAAATTCCCATTAAAATAAATAATAATTCAAGAAGTATGTACCTAGCAGTTAGAATTATAACTGCTTTTCTATAATTAATTAAGCCACGGACAAATAATCTATTCGCCTGAAAAACCATTGCAATATAATTAAATGAAGAATCAATTTAATCTCAATTCTTATAGAAAAGCGGCCTTGAATTTGTAAATCCCAGAGCTTAGGAAGAACACCCAACTTATTTCGTAGCTGGAAGCTAGCAAGACGAAATTGTTTCCTCAAAAAATAGGAACTGGCGTTTTCTTTTATTTTTGAAAATGTCTCTATAGCCCACTGTTTGGCAAAATTATAATGCAACGGTTATGCAACTGGTATATCTTCAAAGTACTCGTATTATACGTTGTATAACTACGTAGGTTTTGTTACAGTTTATAATTAACGAATTTTAGTAGCAACTGACAGTGGAATGCTATCACTTTTCACTTTGAAATTTTCAATCAATTTCTGCTACATAAAAACATTTTTGAGAAGTTAAAAAGTTAAATTTCATCAACATTATGCAAACGTGCATATTTATAAACAGTAGAAAACCAGCAAAGCCATATTTTATGAAACCATAAAATTTTTAGAAGTTAAAAACTGCCAAGTGCAAAGTGAAAAGTGACATAGATATTTTATGAAATAGGGTCTAGGTTTTTCATTATAAGAACAAGAGAGTATATTTTCCAAAGTGAATGGGAATGCACGCATTTCTGCGATGCCCCCATAAATTAAATTATAAAATATTATAATTTGTCTCATAGAAGCCGATGAACTTTTAACTAAACTATCACTACTTGATAGCTATCTATTATTTGTCACTTTCCTCAATCGGGAGTGCCAGCATCTGCGCTTTTGGTGGAGATTACTTGGAGAATTGCAGATGACCTGTTAGGTGCTGGCCTCAAGCAGTGAACTTAAAAAAACTTCTTTAAAGTCATTTATTGCTATAGTTTAAGTGCATGACCCAACTTGGATGGGGGTTTCTATTGAGATGGTATGCTACCTATAGCAATTCTGACTCCTTTATTATGATTAACTAAATGTTAATTAATTAAATACCAAACATGAACAAAATGTGTACTTTATTAATCACTACAGGTAGCAATATTATGAGAATTAAACACTGATAGATTTATAAACCATAATTGATAAGTAATATATAATTTAATTAGACTAAGAATAGCAAATATCAGGATTTCGATTAACTTAACTCAATGTTATGATTTAAAATGATAAGTGATTTTGGTAAATGCTCAGATATTTGAAGTAACGTAAGACATGCTAATCAGATTGTATTAGTAAAAAGGATGGCAAAGCATCACAGAGTCAAAGTGCAGTTAGTTTGTATTCAGTGTTACATGCTATGCTGTTGGTCAATAAAGTTACAGATAATGATGCAGTGATAACAATTAAGTAACTTGCCTAAGCGCACAAAGCAACCTGTAAGCTTTAGTAATTAAGAGTGGCAGTGCTTAAAACCATAAAAGTGAAAGTTGTGAATTTAAAAAAATGAAAGGTTAGCCTAACAATATTTTACTGTACTGTTTGAGGCTTTCGCGGTTACTCGAATTATTCTCCTTATCATAGAATTTCGGCTTAGACCGCGTAGTATTTGTAGATGAACATCCAGCATTCTCTGGCTTAATGTGACTTGCACCTTGTGAAGTCGAGCAAAAACCCGCGCGATGGACATGCTCTTTGGTGGTTAGTGTTGTTTGAGTATCTTGACAACGAGGATACTTAGACATATTTACCCATGTTGCTGTTTGTGCATCCATATTCACTAACGTTTCGCAAGACCTTGCAGCTTGCATCATCAGAGTGAAAGTCGCACTAAGAACCGAAGGTCGGTGTGGAGCTATTTATAGTCCTCTGTGCCAGGCGCGCGGAGTGGCGCAACGCTGGTTGGTCATCCGAGTGCAACGTAATCCGCGGGGCGTGGCCGTATGAGGCACAGTGGTTGTAATGCTTTAGATCGTGTATCACATTAAGCCAGAGAATGCTGGGTGTTCATCTACAAATACTACGCGGTCTAAGCCGAAATTCTATGCTAAGGAGAATATTTTACTGTTCAAGAAAACAAATAGTTAATTGATAAGATCATAGTAGGTGTACTTACAAATAATAGAATCTAGTAGGTTACTTAACAACACTTGTAAATGAGAAAAAAACGAAGCTCGGCCAAGCGAAGCCAAGAAAGTTGGTGTATGCTGTCTTCCGAGTTAGAATATTGTTCCAACTGGTCGTATTATTGCTATGCAGGCGTTGACTATTTGTGTATGTGCAGGGTCTCCGGGAATCAGTTAGTAATCAAAATTGGAGCAGGAAAAGTCCGAACCTCCACGCAACCACGATTTGAGAAAGCCAGTAACGAATTGGAGAAGTGCAGCTACGATTTGGACGAGCAAAGGAAACCTGAGAGCAGGTGCGAGTAATAGTTACGACATTGGGGGCATTAGCGAAAGCAGGGCAGATGACACTGCAGAGTAGTAAAAAAAGCATTTTGGACAGTTTCCAGCATCTGAAGCCCACAATTTATCATTAGAACAGGTTGGTGTCCCTTTGAAATTCGGATCGAGACCTCGTTGAGCTGAAGCGGTGTCCCTAATTACCGAAAAACAGGTTTGCTTTGTTACGGGATTACATTTATTTAAATGTTATATATCTCTGACGTAATTATCAACAGCTTGCTTCGATTAACGTAAATATTGGACGATAATGTTTGTGTAGTTTCGGCACCAGTTATTTGAGGCTAAGTTTATTAAGGAGCTTTCGCTATAATAGAGCAATTATCATACAATTGCCTAAGTTTTCAATTGGGTAGAGACTCAACCTTGGTATAAAAGATTTTTCGAAACTAATAGCTAGTCGGAGCAAAACAGTAATTATTGTTACAGTTATTATTATTACTAATTATTATTATTAATAAATGATTAAAGAACAGCATATCAAATCATTTTTATATTCATTTAAAAAGAACTTTTTTATTTAGCCATATAAGTTTATTAATTCAGTTTAGGCAGACATTTTTTTAGCCATGCAGCTCAATTATCAATATACTGTTCAAAGTAATTACTAGTTTCAATAATAATAAAATATAATAAATACACCGGGCACTATAAAGATAAACAAAACTGATAACCATTCGTTTTTGAATTGAGAAATTAATCCAGTCTGAGGTTGGATAAGAAATATTTAAGTAATAAATTGTGGAAAGCAATTTTGACAACCAACAAAATTTAATAAATAGGTTCATAATTCAAAGTAAGAATAATGTATTTATCTGGCAAGATAGTTAAATATCTAGCATCATAATTATAGCAAAAAACGAACCAAAAAATTAAGAAAGAACCGGTAGAAAAAGAAGAATTTCGAAAAAGAGGCTCCTATAAGAATGCATAAGACTAGATGGCTAGAAAAATTTGGAAATCTATTCTGTCAGAGATGATTCTTGAGAAAAAATCCTCGATGAAGTATTGTTGTCGCCAAGGCCACAAATATCTAAAGCCTGCACCCATAATGTCTTCATGACCAAACATCCTCTAAACATAGAGACGAGACTATTGCCCCTATGTAACATGTAGTTCATTTAAAATTCCGATTTAAATACAATCTGCATGATTTCCCAACATACTGTGCTAAAAGTAGTAAAGGACGCCATCAAAGAATACTTAACAGAATGACAGCAGTACTTGATGACATAATAATGGATCAGATAAAACACTTCGGTTTAAGGACGGAATAGTGGCCCTTAAGATTTTATAACTGCCTAAGCAACAATAAAATATCCAGAATATGGTGGATAGCAAAAGTTGGTTATTCTTCTTCGAGTGTACATCCGTTACTAGATGTAGGTTATCCACATATCAATTTTGATATTGTTCGCTGGGTTTCGGAAAAGTTTGCTAGTTCTACAATCGCGCAAAAACATATATACAAGGCTTTATACGAAACTTTCCTCGCAAGTAAGAGTTGAAATTAAAACTTTTAAATATATTAAAAGAAAAAGATATTTTAGGAGGTCTTCGCTCTATATATGTAGGTTCCAAAATATGCCTTTTTTTGAAAGGTGAAGACCTGAACTACGTGCAATATATTACTTTTATTTAACTAATCGTTTTCGAGTGAAAGCACAAATAGGCAAAATTTCATTTTTTTATGATGCTCAGTGTCCACCCTGTATATATTTGATCGACTTTTTTCAGTTTTTGTACCATGTGGACACATAATATGCATGCAATATATAGTCTTCCTCCAACAAATAATTGTCTAGCTATATCGCAAACGGACAGACAGACTGTAACGGGTCTGATTCGTCGCAACAAGCTTTTCAATATACAAACACGCTAGCATAAAGCTGATTTCTAACTGTAATACTCTATTAATTAGGCAAAAGACGCATTCTGCATTTGAAATCGCGTCTACGTGTGTGCCTGAGTTTAGTGTTAATCAACACCGGATGTGACTAAAATAAACCGGGAGAACGCAAGGTTGTAGTGTTTTATAGATAATTGAAGACATTAGTGATATAATTGTGGCAGCAAGCATGTATTACCAACGCTTGAACAGCAAGACGCAAGCCAACAAAAAGGACCTTCTACAATAATTTCAAGGTAAAATTATCCGCCTTCTGTACCGAGCACGATAGGTGCAAATCTGAACCGCGACGCCATTAAGGGGCCAAACCCACGATCTAGCTGGCAGCAAAGGTGAAACCAGGTTAGTTCATTTACGACACAGTATTTGATTAAATCCACAATCAAGTGCTAAGCCGCAACGTATTTCGAATTCAAAGTACATGGTTGCATCATACTTTAACGCTTAATTAGAACGCCGAGCCGGTTTCGAGACGAGTCAGTTATCAAAACCGTGCTAGCGGCTACGCACGTGGCGGAACCAACTTGAGGTTAATCGGCGGAGTAAGAGAAAGGTATTTTCGCAAACCTTCATGAAAGTATTAATGTTTGACCTTTTGTCATTTGTAGCGTGTGCAAACTGCAAATCCGCGTAGAAAATATCTCTTAGCTCGTCGAAATATAACTGTGAGTAGAATTTAACTCTTAGCCCGTAGTTAGTCAAACTAACTATTAATCTTTAATATTTACGGCTTATGTTATTTACGAATTGTAGTTTTGTATTTCCTTTATTTGTGTTTGCAAAATAAACGTATATAGTGTCGTTTGAGCGAAAAAGTTTATCAAAAGTAACATTGGAATTTTTAAGTTTTGTGTATTATAACATCAGAAAATATAAAAGTGTCATTTGACATTTCTTACAAAGCGAGGTTACGACCTTCTTCTTATGCACGTTTTGGAAATATTTCCATTGCCTTTATTACGGGAAGTCTTGATCACGGTTATGATTACGTTGCGATATTAGCTGCTGTCAGCCACTGTACACTCTTTCTGCTCATACTATATATTACGTTATATATTACGTCATACTATATATTACGTTCAAGTGAGCCTTGGCTTTTCTTAGTAGCGTGGTTGGAGTATTTATTTTCAGAATTAAAGGTGTGTCTGAGACAAGTCGGGGCAAAGCTGCATTGGCATTTTCATAGTTACAATAGAAGTAACAAACAGGTCTTGTCCATTGACATCTGAGCTAGTTAGCTCAAGGGCAATCAAAATTAAAAGAATAGAGGAGAGTAGAAACGTCACGCTTCGGTTCAATGCCAAAGGAAAGAGCTCAACAAACGCCGCGCTTCAAGACGGATAGACAGACAAAAAGACTGGCAAACAGACAGACACATAGAAATGAGAAAACCTGTTTTTCATCATCTAGGAACTCTGAAACGTGAAAAAATCTGGGAAGGTAATATTTTCGCGATTACAATATTTTTTCGCCCTTTAGATGAGAAAGGTAGAATGGAAACTTCAATTTTTATATTTTGTAAATACGTATGTTTAATGTCATCAGATCACTTCAAGGTTTTATTGTTATAATTAATTGTCAATGTGACATTTTGTTAAGTCAGCGTGACATAGACATAACTACAACGTTTAAAATCGATAAAAAGCGATCAATAGTTTAACGTGACGTTTCTATTTTTTTGCCCTCACAGTGCGGAAGTTTTACCGCCATGAAATTTATTATTGACTAGGTCCTCTTTTGCCTTTCTGTTTCTCTTATAAGTAGATTTTAGTTTATAGCGTTCTGAGAAAACTACAGTACCTTAACCATGTAATGACATACATGGTTAAGGTACTGTAGTTTTCAATTCGTAACGTTGTAAATGACTTCGTTATCTTTGTGCATTCGTCTTAAAACTTGCTAGTACACGAAATCTGTTAGAACACTTTCAAGATTTCGACTCCGCGTGTATATAGCTTTCTTTAATATTTTTCCGCCTAAAGTTAAGTGTGCATCAAGTTTTATTCAAATCGTCGCCCAGCTGCGCTCTGGCCTTGAGCCGTCTCGCTTGCATCTTAGCTGTTATCGCTTCTGCCTCTGCCTGGACCTTGGCTTTTGGCGTGCTTTCTGCAGTGAATTTGAAACGTGAGTTTGTGAAAGCGGCAGAGAGGTTTGTGAATGTCTCGTTGTCTGCGTTGTGGCAGCAGTCCCTGTCGGCAGGGTGACGTGATCTAGTTGTGGCTTGAGTCAGTGAGTGTGGAGAGTTAGTTGCCGGCTGCAACTGCAAGCGGTTCTTAGAGCGTGGCTTTGTAACCGCCCGAGCATTCGGGCGTGTGAGCGGCCTGTCAAGAGCGTTTCCAGCCTATGAAGCGGCAAGTCGTGTGCGTGGCTTTGGTGCTGCTCCCTTCGTCGACCGACATCCCTTAGTCACGAACTCCATGAAGGCAATTTTCCACTAATTGGTTGGGATCATATCCACGAGGACGTGCAAAAAGATCTTCCTGTCTTCTTTTTCCCATGCGGGTCCCGCCGCATCGAGCCCTGTGAAAAAGTTAGCCCGGAGTATGCGTCACCCACGAGTACAGCTGCGGCGTCGCGGCTTCTCTACACTGTGAGGCGAGTTCCTGCCATCGACCTTGAGAACCAAGCCAAACTGCAATAAATAAGGTATCGTGTATAGAAGTTAGCAGTTAGATAGCTGCCAGGTGCATGTAATATTTGTACTATTTTGCTTTGTGCGCTAGCTTGCGTTAAAACTGTCCGCTATGGTATTCTCACACTAAATTAAACGATAGCGATCCATTCTGGGCTCGTATTTATGGTCATGTTTACATAGTAAATTAAATAATGTAACCCATTCTAGGCTCACATTTATGGTCCTATTTTCCTTTTTCTTTTACTTTGTACGCTAACGGACGTCAGTAACCTGTGTATATATATTTGTGTGTTAGACCAATAGATCGGTTTGTTATATGTTGTCTTGTGATTTCCCCGCACCTGTATATGCTTATTTTCAGGTTAAGTTATTCATTGTGTAAGATCAATGTGAGATAGAGCCTGGAAGAAGTTATAAGCGTTACAGGTACGTCAGAGCGCTGGTTGTCGCAGTACGGGAGTCGTGAGACTGTACACACCGATTCTACTATATCCCGTTTAGCTTTTGGGTTTCGCCAAGGTGAAAAGATGAAAGGGGGGCTTATTTGTTTCCCGCTTTCTCTGTGGGATTACTTTTGCATTTTCGTTCGTATTGATGGAACTGGGTGGCGCTCAATCTAATTTTATCACTGTTTACCTTCCATTACGCCGTTGCCTGTAGGTTTTCTCGTGTTGAACCACCCCTTGCTGCACCGAGTCTTGTCGGCACTTCTTGTTACGGGAAAGGCAGCGGTCCTATGTGAATTATTGTCCCGATTTTGAGTAATACCGTCCGCGCTGGCCATCTAGCTTTTTCGTAGATTTTTTTATGAGTTGGCGCGGTGTCCTTAAAGTCGATTTTGACCTGTAACAAATCCACATTTCAAAGGCTCGGATATCTTTAGATTGTTTCTGTTAGCGTCTGAGATTACAATATACTACAGCACTAGAAAGACATAATACCTTACTAGTCTAATTTTGTTATGAGGTTGAGATGATGTTTTTCAAGACTGGTCATAAAGCTGTTCTGATTTTCCCGATTCTGAATTTAATCTCCAGTGTATAATCTCGCTGTAAAGTTTGAGTATAGAAAACGTCCTGGTGAGTCGAGCTGCGATTTAGTAATTACCATAAATTTCGTTTTCTAGTATTTAATTTAAAACCATACTTTTGTCTATTTGCTGCTGTTAAAATTAGTACTTGTTTAATTCTTTCATGGCATCAGCAAAGATGATAATATTACTGTATCTTATATTGTTAAATATTTGCCATTCACTGATATTCTTTCGTTTATATCAAGCAGTTCTTCAAAAATCATCTCCAAATACAAGTTAAAAAGCAGAAATGATAGCATACATACACCATTGCCTGACTCCACATTGAATGTCTGAATTTGCCTCTTCTACTGGGATTTCTGAGCCCTGATTACAGTATTGCGATATATTCATGTAGCTTCTGCAAACTAAAGTTATAGTAATTGCTCTCCAAAACTTTTATTTCTCCGCACCTCGGATTAAGCTATGCCTCTTTTGACTTCATTCTTAATCTCCTTGTCCAGTGCCGTGGTTCAAAACCTATTTGTGTTTTTCAATAATCTTCTGTCATGCACCATCTTCAAGATTTCCTCAGTCGTCCAGCCCTTTTTTCTGAGTTCTATGCTTAAAGCAAGTTTCACCAATCGTTCTGAATTATTCTTCCAGCTTTCCAGATATTGCTCATATAGTTATTGGGTATATGGAATGACTAAGGTTATGGGTCATATAATCCTTGGGATACTTTATTTTGTACATTATCAATTTGGTCATCTGTCATCTATTTCGTTAACTCTATTTTTGACCTTGCGTATTTTGTATTTAATCATGGCAATCAAGGGAACATGGTCAGATCCACTAGCTACCTGAGGGCAAGTTTTGGTCTAAAACTATGCCGATAAATGGGTTACTTCAAGGAAACTTTAAAATTTCTACACCAATGAACAGCCACAGCCTCCGCTACTAGAAGTTTCATTTACGGTCATGATATAACGAAATTAGAGCACTTCAGAAATCCAAAATATCTTGGAGTCACATTTGATCATAGTTTCTTACACACGAAATTCTGCAAGAGTACAAAATATAAAGTATCCGCCCGGAATAATGTTATACCAAAACTCACTGGTTGTATATGAGGTGTAAATCCTACGATAGTAAGAACACCTGTGCGGGCACCTTGTTATTCCACTGCGGCATATGCGTACCCTGCGTGACGTGGGTAGACGAAATCTACAGAATAATGACAAGATGTTCTAGAGCGACACCAATTGATAGCTTGAATAGCTGGGCCGGCATAGCACGTCCTGACATTAGTTGAGAGGTAGCAGCGAACATAGAACAATACAAGGTAGACCGTAATTAAGCTCAACCACTGTATGAATATAGACCTCCGAGAAAAAAGTTAAAATTCAAAAAGAGTTTCCTAAGCAGCACAACGGCGTTAGGTGTGCCACCAAACAAGGCCGGCATAGATAGTAAATTAACTTGAACAATTGAAGACCCCGTCTCTCTCCACATGAAAAGCTAGATTGGAAGACTTGGGAGGCCTTAAACTGAATGAGAATGAGGTACAGTGTTAAACAGAATAAAAGATAGCTTCGATATATGAAATTACTTCAAGAAACCATCCACAGTCTAGAAACCGTACAAATTACCCAGCACCATGCAACTATCCGCAAATTGCTCTTTGGAAGATCTTGGAAATGTTGTGTAAGTAGTTCATTTTAGGTTTTTTGTTATACTTGTATGTTCTGTTTTTAGTACTATATTTGCTTTTTAATTACATTTAGTTTGTACATTTTTGACACAATAAATGAATAGTATTTATAATTGCCGCTCATACAAACAACGGTAATTTTCTACAAAATTCTTAAGTAAACGTACATGTTAAATTAAATTAAAAATTTATTAATGTTAAGATAATGTCAATCGAACATGCGGTGCAGGTGTTTTAAATGTTAATATATTTACGAACTCAATTAATTTTGTGTCTTAACACCAAATTGCAACATTCTCCTTCTAATTTTTATTTAAATTACATAACTTTTCAACCCTCCTTAGATTCATCATATACTGTTCATTACGTAATGTCAATATTTAAATACGCCCTGACAATTCAGCTGGAAAATCTTGAAAACATTAAGATGCGTACTCAGAAAGCAATTTGGATACAGAGGTTTAACGAAGTAGATGAAATGATCTAAGCTTGTCATCTTATCTGGTAATTCAGAATACAATTATGGCGAACTTAATAAACTGATTAGCATGCAGATCCGGAGTACGGCGGCTTAGCGTCTAAGGAACTACTTAATCAAGCGAATTATGGGAAATCTTAGCACAATGTCAGGTGAAGTGTTCTAATTAATATGCTCGCGGAGCTAAGGTACCTTAATTCAGTTATGAAATATTAAGCAAGTCAAGCCCGAATTAGCGAGCTGTCATCGGCGGTATGTGTATAATACATGCGCCGTCCGCACGCATCGATGATTAATAACCTTATGAATGTATTTATTCGGCAAAGCACTCATTTATGCGCGTTCATTAAGTGAATTTCTTTGTTTATGGAAATGCTGAGACCCCTCATAGTTTGACCGCAACTAAATGTGCGAGGCTTTCACGCAAACAACCCTCATTCGAAGACGGAGCTGAATATTAAATATTAACTCAAGTCTATTTTCATTACTTCCGCTTTCAAAGGTGCAAAAACTTGACATTAATATCTAATTGCCGTGCTAGACTAGTGTGAATTTAGCATTAGGGAATGAAATTAGTATTTTTTAACTATACTCTGTTCACAAAACTCCTGGGCTGTCAAAAATAATTGTTTTAAAATTTCTTGAGTGTACTTATAATAGTAACTTTTTTATGGAATGTACTTCAAATCTAGTGACTAAACTAGTGATAAATAAAGATAGGTTATGTTCGATGGTTTTATGTCGAAAGTAGAAAAATATTATTAAACAAAGTTACAAATTGGAAATCTAAGTATTGAATTTTAAGCCAAAACGCACCTAGGGCTGCAGTGCTACAGAAAAAGAGAGAGAATAAGAAATTTATAGTGGATACTTTTATATTTCCACAATCAGTCTGTTGTTTCAGAATCTGAAAAGAATTCCATGTCGGACTCATCAGTATCAGATTCAGTTAACGATATTATGACTGGAGGAATATCCGCCACACTGCAAGTGCCCATGTATTTTATCCAGTCATTTTTAATAAGTGTTTCACAATGAGCAATACTGTTCTTCCGCATTTGCTCTGTAAAATTACTGAGAGCTATACGCCATAACTTGTCAACATTATCTTTGGATGAAGGTTGGGATTGTATATGCTTGTTGTAATAGTTTTTTGCAAAATCCCATGCTAACTGTATGTGATTATACTGGCACTGGTAAGGATGCAGTCTAAGAACGGCATGCCCATGTTGGGATACAAACTCATCAACAACATATGAATAACATATTTTTTGTTGGTGGTGTTAATCAGTGGCCTTATAATTTCTCAAAGTTGGTGTTTGGTGCATTTTAAAAAAGATACTTCCTTGATAGAGACAATTACGAATTGAAATGTCACTTTGACAAATAAATCAAATTTTGAAATTTGGAAGTTTCAAAATTTTGCAGTGTTTCCAAATGTGAAAGTAGAAAGTTACCAACGAAATTTTAAATTTGCTGCCAACTTAAATATAATTATTACAATTTGACAGCCCAGGAGTTTCGTGAACAGACTTTATGTATGTGTTTAGGCAAAAACTTGTTAAGTCGTTTGAGTTTCAATTTTATTTGGTGTTGGAATAATTTTTTTTTGTCAATATGTTTTTTGTAGATATAATATACGAAATACAACTAAGATAAGTGAAAGTAATTAAACGTACGCGCATTTTAATATTTTTATGGCAAGAAATCGAGTACGTTACACTTACCTTTTTTCAGTTGCTGTTTGGATGTTTCTTTACAGCTATAAAAAGTATGAACACTTTCTTGACTTCTGTTAAAACGATAAAAATTGGCATCATTAAACAGAAGCATAAGCATAAGTTGTACATGTTTAGCATTCCAAAATTAGTTAAAAGTCAAATATAATTATAAATGTTTGATTGTTTTGAATATTTATTCTGTTTAAAATGATTTTGTTAAATATTATACCGCGTTCGCCAAAAAGTCGGCATAATACGAGGAAAATTTAGATTTTTGATTTTTCAATAAAACTTTTTACATCAATAATTTGTGTTTGCCTAAAAACCTATTTACCCCCTATTGTATATACCGAGTGATTTTTACTTATTTCGAAAATAAAGTTTTTCGAAATTGTCAAAATCCAAAAAGTGCTATTTTTCGGAAATTAAGTAAGACTAGCAACCCAGTGAGACAAGACCGTTTTGCAAATAGAACGCGTATTCACCACACGTACGTATATGACGTCATTGTTGGTAGCAAACTACCAGTCGCATTCGCCTTGATAAAATTTGCCTAGAATCTAACCTAACAAGTTAGGATTAGGATAATTAAGATAATAATTAGTGTTAGAGACTGAAATTCGGTTCCTGACCTGACATGACCATTCCAAACATATAACTTTAATACCTTTTTTCTCTATCTCTTACGGTTTGGCTGCGTCCCGGACAGACACGTCTATTAGATAAAGGATTTCAATTAGTTTTTTTAGAGTGTGTTATTTTTAGCTAACTCAACAATCTCAAGGCCAGAAAACGCATATTTTTATCAACTTTAGTTAAAAATAAATTTTTCAATTTATTAAATATTTTTACCACGACTTAATATTAAAATTCAATTTTTTTATGGAAGAAATAGTATAAAATGCCAATTAGTTCTTTAGATTTTTTTTATTTTCCTAAAATCAGTATGTTTGCATAATTTTTACGTGTTTTATGCAAGGCGCATTTTAAGAGAAATATTTGTCAATTCTAATATATATTGAAATGAATTACTGTTACAAGAATCCTGTAAATGTTCTTTTACAGTTGTCTAAATGAAGAGATTTTTAAGAACATGTAAATTAGATAAAGAAAAAGCTCCTCATTTAGACAACTGTAAAAGAACATTTTCTGGATTTTTCTAACAGTAATTCATTAACAGGGTTAGTTTAGAGTTTCTAGAAGCCATTTTAATAGATATTAATTAGAATTGAAAAATATTTCTCTTAAAAAGCGCCTTGCTAAGAAAACGTAAAAATTATGCAAACATACTACTTTTCGATAAATAATAAAAAATCTAAAGAAGTAATTTACATTTTATTTATTTGTCCCAATTATAAATCTTTAAAGGGTTCACATAAAAGAATTTAAATTAAAGTCTTGGTAAAATTAATTTTTAGCTAAATTTTAAAAAAATTAGGAGCTCTCTGGGCTGGGATTATTCAGTTAGCTAAAAATAACACACTCTAAAAAAATCTCATTGAAATCTTACTTCATTTCCGAAAAGTAGCACTTTTCGGATTTTAAAAATTTCAAAAAACTCCATTTTGAAATAAGTAAAAATCACTCGGTATATATGATAAGGGCTAAATAGGTTTTTAGACAAGCACAAATTATTGACGTAAAAAGTTTTTTGAAAAATCAAAAATACATTTTTTTCATTTATTATCCTGACTTTCGCGGACACTGTATATTTCAAAAATTACGATTATCGAGAATTGACGTCAGTTCACGACAATCAAGAAGGTTAATGTAAAAAATATTGGAGCTAATTAAGTTTTAAAGTACGGCGCCGGCTTAAAAGTAATCATATTTATGCCTTAGGCATAAAAGTGACACATTACCTTGTCTGTTAAGTCACATAAGTTGCCACTTTTATTACGTTTGAAAATAATAGTAGATTATGTTATTAGGAGTAAAAGTGGTACTTTATGTGGCGAAGCTTGTGGCGTTTATTTAGCCGAACGTTAGTGAGGCAAATAATTCAGCTAAGCCACATAAAGTCACTTTTACTCCGAATAACATATACTTTTTTATCCGCAAACGTATTCAGATAAATTTCATTAATATAAATTTAAAAAAAAAGGATGCATCGGCCGGGAATCGAACCCTGGCCACCCGCGTGACAGGCGAGCACTCTACCCTTGCGCCAACCTCGGTTGTTTAAATAAGGCGCTACTATAATGATATATCAACATACTGAATCACCCGAGCTAATAGCACATGGCCACAGCAGCTGTCACACCATAACCCATGGTGACAGATGCTCCGCTGCGCTGCTTAAAGGATTTAATTAAATTAAAACTTTTTCGTACTCTTTTTGAAATTAAAAACCGACAAACGATCTAAGTATAAAAATTAGCAAAATTTTAAGCCATCATACAATTTAATCGGTCCAGTATCTTCGGAGATAGCGAACAAACATAGAAATAAAGAAAGAGAGCAACGATTTTATGTGCTTATGCACATAAACTACGCAAAAGTTGCTATTTATCTGCTTAATCAGATAAAGTGACACTTTTACCTTGTCAATAAAGACACACTTTTATGACGTTTGCAGATAAATATCATTATTCATTGCTTATTAGTGAATAGGTCATACACTACCATAATACAGAGTCAAATTAATTATAGTCGGTGTGTATTCACCATCTTCTGAAACGTCGAAAGTCAACATATATCACAATTTCTTCAGAGCAATGAAACTTGTCACAATGTAATTAGCAGGAATTCAAACTGCGGTATATTAAATAACGGATTTGACGACAGACTGCACTATAAAGTAATATTTACTAGTACTAATTTATGGCCTCAAAACTATGTCATCAAGGTACTCGTCATTTTTTTTTACTACAGGGTAGACGTCAAATTTGTAAACTCGATTTTAACAGTTGAACATAAAGCTTTGTATGGAACTTGTACTTCTGACGTGATTTTATGGTCCTCTTTATTAACCTCGCTAGCAAATCCCGGCCATAAAATAGACTGATCCAAGAAAGCCCTACATTATGTGACTGTTGTATAAATAAATTTTATTTGTTTAATAACAACGTTATGGAAAAGGACACCTTCGAGAATAAAATCATTGCGTTGCAGACGAGACTCCTTCTTACAGTCCAATTTGAACCTTATCTTTCTTCATGATTTTGACGTCATTGCTCATTCTCCAATTTATATATTTTTTTAAATTTAGTTTCTTTAGGTCGCAACTAATATTATCGCTCCATACTTTCATAGGTTACTGTTCAGCATCCATTTTTAAATTTTACAGTTAATAGTATATTGCTTTATTAGGATTAAACGTAGCACTGTTAATCCGAATAATACATACTATTTTTTCCACAACCTAGAGAAGTAAAAATATGCAAAATTTGAGATGATTGATTACTTTTGACGTTTTTTATTTAAAAACCATTATGACATCTACATCTACAGTCGACCAAATAGAAGTTACTTTTAGTTCTTAGGAACTAAAAGTACTTTCAACACTAGGAACTAAAAGTGTTACATAGCAACATACACTTTTTGTGTCAGTAGGAGAAACGTCAACTTCAATGACAGATTTTGGTATTAAAAGTAATGACTTTTAAGATGGTTGCGAAGATAACTATTTTATGTTCTTTTACTAGTATTAGTCAGCAGTATATTATATAGGATTTTGAACCTGACGGCGATAAATATAAAAAGACAGCGGCACAGTGTTGTTTCTGTCAACAAAATTGACAATTATTAAGGATAGAAGAACAAAACGTAACAATAAAAGATTTTAGAAGTCAACAAACAACAAAGAAAACGTTTGAAGACACGGAGACAGTTTAGAAGGAACGGAAACATAGATGCATAAAGAGATAAATAAAGATGTAAGAAAATACAATAAGGGAGATTGTCACTTCTGAAGATGCTAGGGGACGCTATATGGAGTCGAAAAGTCCTAATCCATTTTTGGCTTAGAAGCATAGTTTTCGTAAAAATGAATGTTGAAAATTAAAAAGAAAAAGTTGAGAACTGCTGTGCTTTGCCTTAAATTGTAGGCTTGACGCAGTGTCTTGGGATAGGCTGGGAAAACAATTGTCACATATGCCGTCTACATACATAGTTTGATAATTTTAAAAAGTCAAACAGGCAATTATTTATTACATTGACATTAATTGACAAAACAAAACATCAAAAACTAAAAACGCAGTAGGTACCAGACAGCGGTTCACAAAATTTTGCTGTACCAATTGCAACAGTAAATTCTGAAGAAATTATGCTTCTAAGCCAAAAATGGATTAGGACTTTTCGACTCCATACAGCGTTCCCTAGCATCTTCAGAAGTGACACGGTTGACTTTCTTCCACTTCAATTTACTCAGTGCTTCCACTGTTAATGAGGCTGTATGGGGTGGCGCGTTGTCCTGAAGAAAGCAAACGGAGCATTGTCGTTTTCATCGTTTGGAACGGATTGCTGGTTTTATCTTTTCAGTGAGAAGTGTTGAATAATACTGGACATTGATGGTTCTTTGCTGTGTGAAAATATCCAGATAGAGTACACCGCTTGAATCCCCCCAAAAAAAAACTACCCATAATCTTTCCTGCTGATGACACCGTTTTTGCTTTTGTCGGAGTTGGATAAGTAGTGTGTTTCCATGGAGGCTCTTTTTGACTCACTTGTGTAATGATGTAGCCAAATCTCATCTGTGGTTACAATAGGGTCTAAAAATGTATCTACCTCCCGTTCGTATCTTTGCAAAAGTTGCGTAGCCACCAACAAACGGGCGTCTTCTTGCTCTGGAGTTAAGAGCCGTGGCAGCCACCTTGCACTAACTTTTTTTAACTTAAGCTCGTTGTGAACAATTGCCTCAACACTACCTACACGTATGCCAACTTCTTCTGACAATTTTCTCACAGTTATACGACGATAATCCCGAATAAGCTGATCAATCGACCCAACAATGTCAGGAGTCACGGATGTTTTCGGTCGTCTAAAGAGGGGTATGGTTTTCGCCCAACGAAACACCTTTGGTTTGGACATACATTTATCCTTAAACTGTGCTTGAATTCTTGTAAAAATTTCAGACGGTAAAACATTTTCTTTCGCCAGAAATTTAACGATTATGCGTTGTGCAACAACACACGGTACTTCTTTCTCTGACATGCTAATTATTAGTGGCGGGTGTAACGGAGAAGAATTTGATTGCTACGAATCGCAAGTCGAAAGATGTTATAACATGACACAGAATGCTTGTTTCCATCCATTGTTGTCATTATTCAAGGCAACTAGATTATCACTCATATTTGAACGCTCGTATTTATTTAGAGGACCGCACTGGAAGAATAGGAGTTAAAGCAAAGAGTATATTATACTATTTGGTTAAAAGTTCGCAGATGATATACAGGGTGTCAGGTGACGTAAGGTTAGTGCTTCCTATACATATAGATGATATACTTAAAAAACGAAAGTAAAGAGTGGATATAGAGAGTGTACGTTTCATCTAGGGATTTCAGCCATTTTTAGTTAGGTACGTATGAAATTGGAAGAAAATCTACGTTTTCAGCAAAACTGCTATTTGGATGTTATATTTAATAAGCTTAAAGGTTTAAAATCTTAGCTTTAATCCCTTTGTAAAGTAGTAATATTACATTCACAATAAGGGAGATATCCATTGCATTTATGGTAACTCAGCAGCAGCTGTCCGAAGATAATTTCTAAGATTTCCAAAACGGTCCCAAATCAACGAGATTTTCAATGTGTATATAACTATAGTATGATCAATAATTATTTTCATCTAGCATGGCTATGGAATAGTTCCTAATTTATGAATGCAACTACGTTTATACTTAAATATCAAATTTGACATTTGATTTTTAAGTGACTTATTGTTGCATTCATAGATCTCATAGCCATACTAGATAAAAATAATTTTTTTAATCATACTGTATTCACGTGAACATTGAAGTTTTCCGAAAGCGACGACTATTTTAGACTATTATTTATGGAAAGATATACAACCAATCATGTTGAGAAAGTGTAGAAGATCTTAGGAAATGCATTTATAAATAAAAACGATATGATACGCAACTCAACTAGATTTAAAACGACTATAATGTGGTCAGACAATAACGGTAATTATTTCGAGCAATTGTCGTAAGAACATTAAAAAATTAAATTTGTATAGGTACCGTGTATTTTGGAAATGTTGGTATGTTGGACATAATTTTGTAGTAGTTTTTAGACCAATTTAAGTCTGCTTGTCAAATACGTAAAGTAGTAACCGCACGTTATCGGACACCCTGTATGTAGTTTGGATTTTACATAGAGAAGGCGATCAAAAAACTGAAAGAAGTATAGACTCAACAATAAATTTTAGAAAAACTAATATAACGACAAATTTGTTACTTATCGGAAACATTCAACTAGCAGGCAATATTTTAGAAGACGCTGAATTCTACAAATGCCGTGGGGATGGAATAAAGATTTCTAAAAACATATAACTTTACGATGGGCAGATATCGGTACACGCAAGAATAATTCACAAAACTGTTATGATGGTCGACTGGTCCAATGACAACTGAATCTATTCAAAACTGCAATGTAACTCAAAGAATAACATTCCTGAAATGAAACTTATTGGAATACAACTACTCTAACAGAAACCTCGGCATAACCAATGAAGTGGAAGAAGAACACTGACACGATGAGAAAAGCATCTAAGGAAGAATTGGTGAAATTGACAACAAACAACAGAAAAACAAGAGCGATGGAAAACGGTGGTACATATTCTGCAATGTCAAATATCGTTGTATTATGATAATAATCTGCTATACTTCTATCACTTCGTTAATATTTGTTTTACTTTCGATAGTTCCCGCATGCTGTAATCATCAATACTTCATATATGCAGGTCTGTGGAATGCCTTTACCGTTTTACATTGCAAATTCATACCCATTTTATAAACTGAGCATATGATGTTTTTATCCCGTTTAAACAAAAGTTTTTCTTTATTACACATTGGACACATTTTCCTTAAAAAGATAAATTTCAGATCGACATCAAATCAGTGGATGTTTTCCGACGGCAACGTTAATATACGTCAGAATTTGAAGTGAACCTTGACATAAAACAATCATTAAACAGCATTTTAAGAGTTTGTGTAACAAACTAAAGTAAAACAAGCAAAACTACCTTAGTAAAAATTTTCACCCATTTGTAAATAAATAATCATAGTTAAGTATACAAAGGTGGTACTGTAGTTTTTATGATTATGATTTGTTATAATTGGATGTAGTATATATAACACTGCATAGAAATAGATTTACAGAACATAAATTCATAAATCCAAACCAAGATCTAACATCTAACAATTGACGTCTTTACATGAACTGTAAAGCTACTAAAATCCTATATATAAGACTATTAATATTTTCAAACGATTTACTTCTCTTTTTTTGTCTTATTTATTAGGATAACTTTTTGTCGTTGTCCATCTCTGAGATGGTCTTTCCACAGGTCTGTTTTCTCTAGGTTGTTTTTTTATAGATATTGTGGTTTCGGCTATTCGATATTCAGCTACCATATCTACTCTTTCCATGAACCACACGACTTCTATTTTAAATATTATATGATATTTTTTCTCCTGTTGTTTAATGTATTTTCCAAAAGCGGAAAGTTCTTCTTGTTGTCATAAAACAACATTAAAAGGCGCTTATAATTGTATATTCTTTAATGAGTGAATAATGACCATTCTTTAAACTTACATACTATGCTTCTTCAAATCGTATTAAACAATCACCCTAATTTTGCTGGTGTTTATTTTCATTTTGTTACTGGCAATAAGGTTTGACATTTGTATTTTCAGAACCGCCTGATTTTTGTTTCACGTTTGTGATTTTCTGAAGAATACTGAAAAATCGCATATAATTGGCTGATAACAGCTAAAAAATTAGTCCATTGCTTGTAAAACTGATAACTTTCTCAATTAAAAACGCATCAGTATTGTACAATGTAGATATTATATATATATTTACATTGACGAAATAGATCAAAAAATTGCCTATTTAAATTACAACATCTTGCATATTATTGATAAACATGCTCCTGTAAAAATAATTAAATGTAACAATAAAAAAAATCACCATGGTTAACAGATAACACTAAATTGTTAATGAAACTTAGAGACAAAGCTTATAGGAATTTTAAGAAAACGAAATCATCAAGTCATTGGAATTACTATAAATCGCTGCGTAATCTAACTAATAAAACTGTTAAACTAGAAAAAAAGGCTTATCTCGAGCATAAACTAAGTAATAGTGATTATAAGAGTATGTGGAACGAACTGAAAAAGTTAAACATAGCAACTCGCAATACGTGCCATGATTTACCGCTGCACCTACAACGGCCTGAGGAAATTAACGATTATTTTCTCAGTAGCATAAATACTAGTGTTAACAGTGTTAATAACGATATTGATAACTATTATGTTCACAATCAAAGCTCAAATAACTTTAAAGTTTACTCAGTAGGTACTGAAATTGTATTAAAAATTATAGATGATATTAAAAGTAACGCATATGGCTGGGACGGTTTGAATATTAAAATTGTTAAACTTTTTTGTTCTAAAATTATTCCTTATATAACTCATATCATTAATACTTGTTTATCTACTAGTACTTTTCCAAAGCCGTGGAAAAAGGCCGTAGTTGTGCCCATTCCGAAGATATCTGCCCCGAAGGAATTTGGGGATTTGCGGCCAATTAGTATTCTCCCTGTCCTGTCAAAAATTTTAGAGAAAGTAATAAATTTTCAATTTCGTTCTTATTTGGATTTAGACCTGGTTACAGCTGCACTACCGCCCTGCTCAATGTCACTGATGACTTAATGACAGCAACTGATCAAAATAAAATGTCTGTGTTAGTTCTTTTAGACTTCAGCAAAGCTTTTGATACCATCGATCACAACATTTTGTTAACAATTTTAAAAAATATTGGTCTCTCAGATAGTGCTGTTGCTTTATTTAGAGATTATTTGACAGGCAGGGAACAGAGCGTCAGGCTGCAGTTGGAGTCGTCAGCATACAGATCAGTAACTAGGGGCGTTCCACAAGGGTCTATCCTAGGTCCACTTTTATTTACAATCTATACACATGGTCTTTGTGATGTAATTAAAACTTGTTCACTGCATATGTATGCTGATGATACACAGCTGTACCACTCTTTTGAATACAACGATTGGCAGCAAGCCTTGAGCGAGGTCCAAGCCGATTTAAACGCCATTGCTACGACATCTTTAAATTACCATTTGATAATAAATCCTCTAAAATCTGTGATAATGATGTTTGGCAATAAACAGAGGGTGGAAGAATTAAGGTCTCAAGTACAGTTAAGCATCAATAACAAACTTATACCTATTCGGCCTGAAGCAAAAAATCTTGGTTTGATTCTAGATAATAGTTTTAGATATAATGCTCACATAACTCGATGTGTTAAACAAGCATACGCCTGTTTAAAATTACTTTATCCACATAGACAATACATTTCACCAAAAATTAAGGCATTGCTTTGCAACACTCTAGTTTTAAGCCATTTTAATTTTTGTTCTCAATTATATGGACCTTGCCTTACTAGGGAAGCTTCTGAGAAAATTCAACGAGTTCAAAATTCATGTATACGTCTTATCTACGGAATCCGGAAATTTGATCATGTTTCACACAAATTGTCAGATTTATCATGGCTAAATAAGAAAAACAGAAGGTTGCTGAGTGCTGCTTGTCTTTATCATAGAATAATTACTGAAAAGTGCCCTCCTTACTTATATAATAAAATATCTTTTCGGGATGATGTACATACTTTAAATTTGCGATTCAAAGGTGGGATAACGCCGCCTCTTCATCGAACAGCTCTATATGAAGGATCATTTTCTTATAATATTTACAAGATCTACACTCTCATCCCACATTTCTTAAAAAATTATTCTGTAAAACAATTCAAAAATAAATTTCGAGAAGTTTTGCTGAATATGCAAACTGTATAGTTCCTCTTCTTTTAATCGTTTAAATTTATCAAAATACATGAGATGGAAGAAAGCAATAAATTATCCTGTAGTTTTGCATGTGTTGTTTTTTTATGTCGTAATGCGAAAAAATGTGTTTTTTCTAATATACAGGGGTCCAATGGAAGAACAGCTACTGCGCTGCAGTAACTGATTTGGGTCCCTGAGGTTTCCCCAAACAATTTTCTCATATATATATATATATATATTTATTTCTGTTATATTGTTATGTAATTGTGGAAACGAATAAAATTATTATTATTATTATTATTATATTATTTAATATAAGTATCAAAACTATATTTCAAATTTCATCTCTCGTAAAACAATTACCTAAATAGTTTTCTTCTTGGACACGCTAACTTATCTAAATTTTATTTAAAAAGAAATATTTTAGATAAGGATATTATATATCTAGTACACACAATATTATTTCTAGAGAAACATTTTATTGCAATAGGAAAATAAAGAAATTAGACATTTTTATTTCCGAGTTGTGGTCTATTGGGCAAGTAATGCTGTAAGAGTTTTCAAGCTTTGATCGTAATTACGTAAAAATAGCACCCTTTTAAAGTCTCATAAGCTTAGGGGTTATTACAAAGATGCAAAGAAAAATTTTAAAATAGAACTAAGTGCAAGATAGGAAAAACAAGTACCTTCTGAAATGTTTATGTTTGTCGCCTTTGTATAAAATAAATGTGTGCTACCTCAGTAAGCACAATACAAAATTTTAAAATCTAATGCGTCATACAAGATTGGTAACACGTATGGTGAAACGTATTACTCTGTATTAACAATCATTGCATAATAGTATTAAGGCTTCGGTGCAGTTAATTGCATAGGCAGTTACATTGAACGCCCGTTAGACAAATGACATCGCAATTGATGCAATTGGGTGCCGTTAAATAAGATTATCGTTGTTATTAATTGAGTATGATGGGTAGCTCCATAGGGGCAAACCATAAACTACATGTTTGACCCCTTTACGTTGCGTTTGTGCATATTCGGCATAAAAATGTCACAAGCTTCTTTGATTAATTGTCGTTGGAATTTATGTAACAATTGCAGTACTAACCGTGCTATTTATAGGTTAGCCGGACTGCTGGAAATGTATATAATTGTCCGTATAAACAGCAGGAGTTACAGCAGACATATAAATGTATCTAAAGTGCAACGTTCTAGTGAATATATCTTTTATGCATAATACAACAGGAAAAAGGTATCTGTAAACTGGTGTTGAAGTGTGACTATTGCTGTGTTCATTTCCACTTATCTTCTGCATTGATTGGTTAATTTACTTATATGCAAATTATATGTCAGTACGAGAGGCCTTTAGGCCTACGAAAATCGGGAAATTCCGAGCAAAAACTACAATAGCCAGAATTGTATAAAAATTTCGATTAGCATGCTGTGATGATTGTAAAACGAAATGGAATAGGGTTCAATTATATGCACGAGATGTTGAAAATCCTAATGCATGTTCGCTCAGAACCACTTACAGTAAAATACAACAAATTTCAAAATTGCCAGTTGACGTTACCGGGAAACTAAAAATGCAAGACATGTAATACGCCCAGGCGTAGTTAATCCTTTTTGTTTCTAACGTGGTCTATGGTCTATGCCCCAATAGCACGTACTAAGTGGGACACCCCATGCCCATAGGCATTATAGTGCCTATACTATACTGCTATAAAGTTATTACTTTAGCATCTCACAAGAGTTTCATACTTTACCACTAACTTGAATATTTTTTCTAGCAGTCTTTCTTTTCCATATTTAATTATTTCTAGAGGTACTCTAACTGTACCGGGGCTTTGATTGTTCTTCATGTTATTAATAATTTCTTTGATCTCATATTCAATATTGTTATATAATTTTAAAACACTTTGTACTTTTAAATCACTTAACATGATTTCTTAAAATTATATTTACATGCCACGTTAAACATATGCTATTGACTATTTAACACTATAATATATAAGCCAATCATATTGCAGACATGTGCTTGTTTCAGCCAATAAAAAGAGTATATCACTGAATATTCTGCACCATGCTAAATAATCAAAAAACAATGTACCTACTCAAAAACTAAGTAGCCTTGTTGCGAAATATCACTTAGCAACGATGTTCTGTCCCTACTGATGTCCCTAGGTTACGTACGATAAACATCAACAAACTGTGTAAAGTTTGGCTTGCGTTACAAATTTTAAGATGTTGAGTTTTGGAAGTATTCATTCCGCTGAATTTAATTGAGAATGAATAATTATAATAATTGTGAGATTATTTTTCAGTGAAGTTAATAGTTATGTATTAATATTCTTAAATAGTCGTCCCAAATACCACTCGAAGTGGATATATATTTTTAAATATTTTGCAATTTCAATAGAAATTAATGCAAATTTCACTCAACAAAATCGCCTTCGGCTCGTGACATTTTTGATATGATTTTGTTTCGTGAAATTTAAATGCAATAATTTACATGTAAATGGCAAAATATTTGTCAAAAATATATCTACTACTTGAAGAGCAAACTTTCAAAAAGCGCTTTATCCAAAAATTCTAGATAAAGGTGGCGTTACAATCTACATTTAAACGCGCGTTTAGGTATTTAAAATATACACTCAATAGTGCTTGGATTTTTAAAAAGAACTTTTTCCTCCGATTTGTGATGAACAAATTGCGCCATGTCGATATACTACCACACAAAGTGTGCTGTAGTCAGTTGTCAGGTGTGTGACTGAATTGGCTGTTAATTATGGATGATAATGAAGGGCAACACATAGTAGGCGATGTAAAAATAGGAGTACTAGAAAAAGACAAGAAAAAGGAGATTCGGTTTGCTGTATTATAATACAACGTATAGATCATGTTATTTTTTAAACATATTTTTGTAGATATTCGGAGATTCGGACCTCGATCCAGCATTAGACAATTTTAAGATACCGTGTGCTCATAAGCGGGGTTCTTATGGATGCAAAAGTTATTCAAAGGAAGATGTGATATTTTGTCGAAATAAGTTTTTTATAGATAGAGAAAAATCAAAACAAGACTTAAACTTTCTATTTCCTCATTGTTGATTCACCTAAAAGGAAAAGATCCCTCAAAGATAATATCAAATTACATAATGACTCTGTAAAATACAAGGTAATTACCATAAATTTAACATTAGCAATTTTCTTTTAAACCGTATTTTTTCAGATATGGTCTTTAAATAGAGGAATATTAGATGTGTACCAAAAACTATTATGTACCTTTTTTAGTATTACCTGATGACGGATTGACAAAACAGGAAATGCGTGGTAGAAGGATCTTAAATTGAAGTGGCTAGAACCAATTATGACTAAACATCTTCCCCAACAGACATTTAACGATGAAGAAGAAAGTATAACACAAGAAGAAGAAAGTGAGAAGGTGAGCGGATGGCCCCGCGAGCAAATCCTCGCCTCCCAGGCGACCGGCCTGGGTTCGAATCCCGCCTGACTCTAGAAGGATTTTAAAAATCGTACGCTCCCCGGCTATCACGCTAACACCTGTGGTAGTCGTTAACCCCTAAACAAGGGAACTCTTGCTCATATTCGACGGACAAGGCTAGCCACCTACCCGACCAAAAGGCAAGGAGGGCTCATAGAACCACTTTGTGGTTAAAAACAGGCCACTGGCCGATAAGAAGAGGAAGAAGGGATAACGCAAGCAGAAGGAGAAGATATAACACAAACAGATGCAGAATGCAATTGTGAGGAAAACGAGTTAGGTTATATTTAATAATATTTTGCTTTTTGACATACTATGTAATCGCGCTATGTATCTATGATTTGAGAAATACAAATTATGTATCTTTTTATTGCCATATTTCATTCAAACTTTCCCGCAATCAGCAATTTCCCAAACAAAATTCACTTTGTCGTTGAAAGACATTCAAAATGCACTTTGTCTAGAAGTTTTCCTGTTAATTTTCCGTAAAAACTTAAAATAGATTCTTTAACATTTACTATTGAAATTCCATATGTTTCAAACATTTTTTAACAAAACGTGTTTGTTCATTTATTGCTCATTGAAATGTTAAACAGTGTTTCACATGATCGCGTCCTCGAATGTTAAGATACATTTAACATGCATCCACTCGAAGGGACAATTTCCTCCGTGGCGGAGGCGGCAATCTTTTTAATTTCATCCGGGATAACAAGGAGCTCGTTTTGCGTTTCCATTTTAAAATTTTTATTTTGTTTACGACAGGCACTATAGCAACATCACACATATTCATAATAGTCCGATTTCGATTTAGCAGTTTTTAGTAATTATTATTGATTCAAAATTATTGCTTCAATGAACAATAAACTAATGAATGCATTTCGAGGGGTAACCGTCTTAACATTTCTCACATAAATTACCACTCTTGCTTCGCTACGCTCGCTCGAGTGGTAAAAATATGCTCGAATGTTAAGACTGGGTTACCCCTATAAATACGTTAATTACTATAAACATATTATAATCAAATGGCAGTTTTTCGCGATTTTCTCAAAAACACGTATAGTGACAAAGCGCTTTTTGAAAGTCTGCTCTTCACTTGTGGTATTACCCTTGACTATATGGTCAAATTAGTCATTAAGTACAATGGAATTATAGATGTGGCCTGGATTTTTTAATTTTCCAACTTATAATAAAGAAGTATATTTGAATTCACTTAGGAATAATCAAGACGCTTATGTAGTTGATAGATACCAGAGAAATTGTTTTGTTTTTGCAAACAATGACAGTTATGTCGAACATAGTGTTGTGACAGGACTTTACCAATCTCGATCTCGATCTTGAAAATTCTAGAAAGTTTATTCTCAATTTCGAAGTCAAAAAGACTCGAACTCAAGAACCTCGTTTTACGAATAGTATATGTGTGTACCGAATTGAGGTAGTTGCTACTGTGTAATGCTCAAGATAATCACGTTCTCCATGTATTAACGTTGTGGATTTTGCCTGGAGATATTTATAGTACTATAGTTACATGAAAGGACAAAGCAACGAAGCTGACTCAAAGGTTAAACTTCTGGTCTTAGACCAGAATGTATGGGTTCAATTCCCATAAAGTCCAAGGCCCAAGAAGAATAACGCGCCGAGGGCACTGCGATTTCCCAAACCGGGTTTGGAAACCATGAAGCCTTAATACCTAACAACCTCCTATAAGAGAAGAGACGGTCTTTAAGAAACTATTGAAGAGCTGTCGAGATCGAAAATTTTGGTAATCTCGTCTCGAATATTCGAGATCGATAGATGTCAATCTCAACCTCGAATTTAGACACGAGACGAGATAAGGTTGAGAATGATCTCGTTTCGGCGGCATTACTAGTCGAGCAGATCAAATGATGTAACCTGTTTGTTGCACAGCGAATTATGTATTATGAAATTTTTATGTGTTGAAAGTTTGAAAGTTAATTTATCATTGGCTGCATACACAATTTGGGGAAGAATGTTTTGTTACGTTTCGATTGCGCTTCTATTATTTCGTAGTTCTGTGATGCAGGTTTGTATTTTCGTGCGCTCCCCACCTTCCTCGATTTGTGGCTTTTGCTCTCAGCGCGTCGGTTTCCTTTCTGACGCCGTGATAACTTTGGTTTAGCGTCTTTAAAAATTCTCCAGTGGTTTTTGCAGGCATGTAAGTTATGGTTTTTGGTTTTTGGCTTTCGTCGAATGTGAGGACGATGCAGGCCTGGCATTTGTTTTGAGAGGTATTTCTCACGCCCAGTTGGCTCATCAAAAGCGCTTCACAAATCATTAGCTACACGTGGCCAAAATTCAATCTGGGATAAGTCTTTCGAAGCTGTTCGCGCCGTGTTTTAGCGAAAACATTCATGATTCTATCTTAGGTTCTCGCCTTTATTTAGCAGCCAGTCCGAAACTCCTGAAAATAGTACGTTTGGAGCTTCCCGAAAATTGCAATCCTCGCAATTGAGCACCTCGTCTCTGACCCGGTTTAAATATAACACCTGCAATTCCGACCTTAGGATGTTTGGGCGGCATGCCGCTCCCTTAGAGTGCAGACGGGGCTCAACCAGAGGAAACTGAGAACAGGTTTTGTTTTCCTTTTTAATAGAAGTTACACAATGCTGCGAAAAGTGGATCGGTGCTGAAGGCTTCACCCGATTGCTACCGAATTGAGTTAGAATTTCTGACTTTAACCGCTATGTACAGTTCGCTTCACGAGCTGCTTACCTGAACGATAATTTTCCAACCACGGAGGCAATGTTAATTGCCATCGCATTTGTGTTTAAACTGTTATAGTTTATATTTGCACCGTTTTTTAAACTGTGTTATAAGCAATTGTTCTTGCTAGTATAGTTACGTGTTATGATCACTCAAGATATAGCCGTACTGCCGCATTTTTGGCTTTGTATTTGATTAGCACCTGTATCCCGTGCTGGGTTGTATGCCATTTTAATTTCTGATTATATACTGTGATATTAGCATTATGGTGTTATTATTTGCTACTGCTACCTGTGCGTGATTTGAGCTTTTTTATTTCAGGACATAATGTGCTACTTGAGTTTACGAATTCTCAGTTAAATGCCTGGATATACTTGTCGTTGATTGGTAAAGATTGGTTGGCGACCTTTTAGTCAGAAGCAGCCTGCCGGAAATTGTATCCAAGTAGTCATAAAGTTTGTTTTGTTGGAGAACATTAGCCAACGAATCGATTTGAAGCTAACTGCTAACAGACAGACAGACAGACAGACAGACCAATCAACAAAAACATGTTTTTTGGGTTCAGGGGACTCTAAAGCGTGAAGATCTGTTAAAAACTCAATTTCGAATTTTTGGGGTCAATCCAATACTTCTTTTATTGTAAAAGGAAGTAAAAATCATGTTTAATAAAAGTTACAGCATCCTATTTTTCGACTTTAGAATTTTTTTTCGACAAAACACAGTTTTGAGATGTTTAGAAAAACTATACTTCTTTAAGAAAGTTGCAAATAATTGCATAGTGTATGATCTTCTTTTATGAAATTTTATTTTTATCAAATGATCAGAAAACGCTCTCGGAAAACGAAAAAACATAAAGGTAAAGTACCACTCCAGTTACTCGATTTTAACCAAAAATTACTGAGATCTCCAATTTATATTAAAAATTAAGGTATAGATTTTCAGGCCAATCGATTATGCCGTCTGGGCTGTAGAGAAGACAAAGGCAGACGCACAGACTCACAGACATCACTTGAAAGCCACTTTTTCTAAATCAGACGAAACGAAAGCGATATTTCCGAAAAAATGATCAAGTAAAAGTTGTGAGCTGTCAAACACGTATCGTTTTTTATGGCCCACCTACAGTTATAAAATATAATAGTTGATCAGGTATTATAATCTTACCGTTGTAACTGTCTTATGCGGTGCTGCAATGGTTTGAAATAGTACAAAAGTGAGAATTATTTGAGATACATATTGTTATGTAATGTTAGACAATCTCCAAGTCAATGTACTATTAGGCGAACACCCCAATACTCTTATATTAAATTTAAAATGCAAAACTTGCCTGTCAGTATCTTAGACTATCTAAAATGTATTTATTACTCTCCAATAAAATGGTTAATTGCACTTTTCTATATTGTATCAAATTGCAATAATCCTACGGGACTGCTCCGGCAAAACACAAGACTGATATCTCAGGTTAGGTTCAAATTTGAATCTTCTATCAAAGAATTCTGTGGAATATTTAACTCAGAGTAGCTCAAATACTCAAAATTTCAGTACAACTGCTCCACTCACTTCAATTATACCTCACAAAATTTACTTGCCCACAAAAGGTTTGCGGGTGTATACAGCGTTTTATTTTGATAATTAAAAGCGAAACTTGGAAGAAAACCACAGGTAAACTGAATCGAATCTCTCGCCTAGCAACATTTAACATGGTTTCGTTTTAGGGTGTAACGTAAAAACGACGCGTTACTATCTTTTGGTCTTGGTTTCCTGTGAAACTGCAAATCCTGGCATAAAGCGCATTTTCTAGTGACGCCACGGGATTTTATGCAACTTGGACGTATCTGGATGATCGGAAACACGATGAATCTCTTCAGCAAAGTGTGTTCGGTGACTTGTAGAATTACTTTCTACACTTTTTAGACTTTGGAAATAACTTGAGTTGACATTCAGAATTATTATTCTATTTTTTAACAAAAAAGCATCGCGTTACCTAGTAACCGCAATCTAATATTGTTCAAAGAAGATAAGTTTTGGTTACAATTTCACATAAAAGAATAGAATCTGATTAACGTGTTTGTTGCTTGAAACTAGAAATGGTCTTTATTTCTTAAACATAAAAATTTTCCTTTCTTGTCACATAAAATGGTATTTATCACTGCTCTGCTATGAACACTTAGTTTTAAATTGCACTGGCACTTGAGTTCAATTTTAACCACATCACTAATTATTCTTTATTTCAGTTCCCCTCGTTCTGTATTGCTATTTGCAATTCTATCTTTTCTTGCTTTGATTTCCATCTACCTTTCAACTTGTTTGCTTTTCACTGGCCCGTACGTTTATCCATAACTCCACGCTCATATTCATTATGCACATAACCACCTTTTGCATTATTTACTTACATTTGGTTCGGTTCATATATGCTCAAACCTATCATATTACTTATATTATATTAGCCATTAAATTCTTTCTTTTACTCAAACTTCAAATTCAATCCTTTCCAAAACCTGATTTTCTTATGCTAGCCTTTATACCTCTAATTATGATTCTTGCATCTCATTTCCAATGCCTTTAATAACTTCAACTACTGTCTAGATTGCAATTACATAAAATATTTCAATTCTGTGCTTTAATTGACTTTGTTCAATATTTCTCTATGCATACAGAATTAAATTGCGGGCATTAAACCATCTCAATGTATGTGTTTTACTAATGACCGAAATATTGAGAATTGAAATCAAAAAAATAAAAATAAACGTTACAAAACACGTGCTTTACACTTTTGCTACAAAAGTGAAATTTTCTATGAATTAGAAAACGCATGCGAATTAGAAAACGCATGCGTAAACTGGGTGTCATATTATAATGATTAATTTATTGCAGAATAAAAAATTTTACAAGCGGTCTCAAAATATAAACAACATAATTTAATAAAGTAAAATAATTGTCCGCTCTGCGGCTCCGCAGCTTTTCCTGTTTTTTGTAACGAGTTTGCAACAAGAGGTACAAGATTGACGACTTAACATAAAACTACAGTTAAGTTACATATGTTTTTAAGGGTTAAAATGATTTTCATTAAGAAAAATCTGGAAATTTAATTTTATATAAGATTTTGATTTTAGTATATTTCGGATTCAATTAAAATTGACACTGTTTACTGTACCAATGTTTGACGATTGCACAACTACTATCACGAATGCTAACATAGGGGTCAATAGATACATTCACAAATATGGGTTATGTGCTGATTGCTGGTAAATACAATTAGAAATTCAGAAATCAATACAAGGGTATAGTTTAATCCCCACAAGGCTAGAAAACGATACGGATTATGAATCTATTTCATATTACGAAGTAGTTGCGAAAGGATGCCATGAAAGGGTTCAAATTTGCTAGCAGGGAAGGAGAGGAAGATTTTTAGTTTATATTTGTGATACATTATCTAATTAAAAAGCGATTATATTAAGCAGGCACGCATTTAAGCAAGCTGTGCAAGGCGGATAATATCCTCAACGGGGCCATCACAAGAAGCGGCGGCTCCTGGGCGCTGCAGCTCAAGCCGCTCATTACCGCGGGTCGCGGATCCTGTTTCAATTAGAATGATCGAGAGCTCCGGAGTCTCGTTACTGCCCTTTACACTTCATCACCAATGATGATGGATAACGGGTAAACCACGCCAACAAGAATTTTGATATAGCGAGCACTTCCAGATATTTTCAACTAAGGATGGTTTCTAAAATAAAGGAATTCAGTTGCTAGTTACTACCGGTAAATAATACATCTCTTTTAGTAACCCTTTTTCAGTTGCAATATGTAGGGTGGCCATTTTCGAGTTTATGATTAGAAATCTTGCTTATCTTAAAAATACTATATCGGTTAATTTAACTTAGCCTGCCTAGTATTTGCAGACATTTGAAAAATACTGGAGAAAAATTTGTGCTTCCATGGCATTGAATAGCTCTTGATCTGGAGGTTTTAGATTTATTTGGTACACTTTGTAATTCAAATTACCGGCGCAGGACGAGTATAATAAGAGTTTCTAAATAAAAACATTTCACATCAAATTGCCTTTAACATAGTTATAACAGCATACTTCTTATCGTGGGTGTAGAAGGTACGACGATAACTGGTTCATAAATTAAGACGTAAAAAATATAATGGAGTGCCTCTTACTGCCACGATAAAATATATGCGGGTATAAAGAACCGATTTTTAAAAAATCAAAGTAGGCCGATTTGTTTGAAAATAAATTGAGAGTCTGCCATTACGCTTATATAATTCTAAACAACTTTTCTTTATACTCTAGACCATTTTTTAAAGATAGATTCTAAAAACACCCTGTATAATATTCAATTTGATTAATTTTCTCAAAATCTTGGTTTGACAACAATCAGAAGCCATTTCTAGAATATTAACATCAAATTCAAAAGTATTTTGTCATTTACACCTTATCCGAACTCCGTGGACACACTGTAGGGTGAGCACTATAAAAAGTAAAACTTTGCCTAGTTTTGCTTTAATTGAGGAATAGATAAGAGTAGTAATTTGAGCATAGCTCAGGATTTACTTTTTACTCTTACTTTGATGAAAATGAGACCCAACAGATACAGGATGAATGTTGTAAGAGACAAAAATGTGTTGTGTTAATGTAGCTTTATTGCAGAAATCCGAAGGATCCAGCTTGTCAGAATGGGAACGAGGAGTGCTCTTCATGAAGCCTGCTTGCTTCCCGTTAAAATCTCTTCCGCAGGTGCTGACATCGCGCTGAGTTCCACGCAATGTTTTTTATTTGCAAATTGATTAAATTTGTACTACCAAATGTTTTTATTGCTTCAGTATTGTTAGGAACGTTAAGATGGTTTTAACCCCCAATTGACTGTGATGTTTAAAAATATTTAGTGTCACTACTTTCACCTGCGAGAGTAAAGCCCTTTATCGATTTCTTACTTTTATACCCTTAAGAGAAATCAAATGACATCCATCTTCAAGGGATAAAGTCAGATTTATTTACTCAGGAACTGTCATCTCATGTACGAAAAATCTTAAAACAAAATTTTTATTGTTTTTTTTTGTTTTTGGGAGCACAATGTTGTAGAGCTTATCTTAGTAGAAGTAACATTACAAATTTCATTTCGACTTTAATTTCACAAGTTTATATAAGAAATTATACTTGTTTTTAAAGAAGCGCTAACAAGAGTTCCAATTATTATAGCTAAAATGACCTGATTGTTTCATAACCAATAAAACCTTATAAGCACAATTAAAAATTAATCAAAAAATGTAAATCAGTTAATTAATACTACGTACTTAAAGCATAAATTACAGCATACGTTTTCTTGTATAAAAAGAAATATATAAGTTTTTTGGTTATATTTAAAGTACATTCAAGATTTATTTAAGTTCATTTTCAAGCTCTAACCAAATTTTTACTATATTTCAATATAAATGATAGAAAATTTACAGATGTTATAGGTGACACTCCTTTTTATTTTACCATATTTGTCCTAAAATCGGTTTATAGGGTTACAATAACATTAAACTCGGTAGAACATTCATTTTAATTATGTTTGCTTTCAGGTGCTGCGCTGTTGTGCTAACTCAAATATGACATATAAAAAACATATAAACCCAGAGATAACCATTAAATATTAACCAAAGACTAATGTAACTAAGATTTCAACACAATCCGATGTAACTTAGCTGAGGAATCTTAAATCGTAAAGCTTCGTATAAAGAATATAACATCTGAACAGGTATTATTAATGCTTGAAACTAAGCAAATCTAACATCTTATAATTAACTTATACTGACTACGTACAAATATTAACGTTACTAATAAATACACTTTTTTGACTGAATGTTTGGAATTGCATAACCTCACTTATTTTTATTTCTTAGGTTTGGTAGATTCCTTTGAAATCCTTATTGAAAATAAAAGCTGCAAATGTATTTACAAAGTATTTTAATTTTGGTTGCTTTAAGTATAAATCTACTTAGCAAGACCACAGGAAAATGCCCACAATCAACGAGACGAAACTATTGGAATTAACAAATTCAAGACCGGAAAATTTTAAATTCATAAAAATAGCTATACCTAAAAAGTTAACCCTTTACCTTTATTGCGTATCTTAATGTTATTGATAATTAGAGCTTGTTGCGAATCAAAAATTCTGTTTATTTAGCCGGTATAATACATCAATAATATGTTCTAACACAATTTGAAATACAATCAAACGTAAGATGTCTATGTTGATCTGTATTTATAGCAATAATGAATATATTCGCATATAAATAAACAGGAAACGATTAATACTAGTATATACCCACCAATACTTGGATATCATCCTTACGAGGGAAGGGCAAACAACATATATTAGAGATTTAACAAGAAACTAACAAATAAAAACTAATTTGTGAACCTATGATGTTAGTCTAATAATATAAAATGACAGGCGCCGATATTAATATTTGAGGAAAAACAGAAAAAACAAAACGAGATCGATTGTGCGCAAATATGTATTAGAGTCCGTAAACTGAATGAGAAATTTTAAACATAACTTTTCGGTCTTACATAATTTACTTACTTAATTTGGTGTAAATTCTTAAAAATTACTTAAGAGCAATTTGAGAAATTTGCAATAAAAATATATAAAATAAAAGGCAATCTTATTTTAATGCGAAACGGGGCCGAATTTCCTGATTTGATAATTTATAAAAACTGTAAATTTCTTAGCTAACTTTATTACTATTTGTCTCATATAAAGTAACTTAAGAACATGTAAGTTAAATAATCAAATCTTAAAAGGTTAACGCCCAAAAATCTTATTAATTTTATTGGTGATCATTAACGCTTTTTAGCAATTTAAATTTATGACTAATGCCAGACAATAATGTAGTGATAATAATAGAATTGGCGATATCCTTCTCTTTATCCACAGCAGTTCATATGTTAAGTATTTAAACCGCATAGCTATTTTACAAAATTGTGTTTAAGTAGTATTCCAATATGAATTCCAAATCCAATTTTAGGATAGTGAGACGATTACCAACTAAAGGTTTGCTTTTCCTTGTCTACAATTGTTGACATTCGTATATCTAACTACAAAAAGGAACAAAAGCAATTTTAAAATAGCAATTTCCGTGTGAATGTATCCGTACCTTGAGGTGTTAAATAACGCTCTTCTACAACACCTTAGTTTCAGTCAATTCCCAGTTCTCGTGAACTTCTAGCTGACTTCAAGACACGAGCTCAGCATTATTTTAGTGTTGTTTTAGGTAAAAGCGCAAGGCTTTGCTTATGTCTGTTATTGCACTTTCGCTGGCGATCAGGTGAATTCTCCGAGTTGTTGCCAAACTAATTTATTTCGAGGAAACAAAAATAAGTAAAAGCGCCACGAAAAGAAAACGAATTTTATTAAACTTTAGTACGACAGCTGGAAGTAAAATTGCAGAATTGTTAGCGTTAGAAACTGATATCGACCTCAGGTCCCTTAGGATTCGCACGCCAACAGTTCCGATATTGCCGGAAATAAGATATCAGCAATTGATGTGTGCTAAAGCAAATTCTGAACTCTTTCGTTCGTGTTAAATATTTCATGCGCTGTTTTGCTTGCATGAAACAGGAAACTATTGCCGTACAGCTTTTTGCAATCATCATTTTAACATTATCTCTAAGGGCTAGCGACCACAGAAAGTGCGGCATTAATCTTGCATTAGGCTTATACCGCAAAATTCGCGTATCGAATTTCAAGAGGGACCACCGAAGGGGTGCTGAAGCTGCGAAATGCTGAATACACTTTCGCCCTCTCAAATGGCATGTATGCAATACACCATCGTATGCAAATCCATACATAAACAAAACACCTTCATCACATCTCTTGGGTTTTTACAAATTGATTCAACTCTAACCTCAAAGGACTTGAGGCAGAAATGCTGCTCTGAATTCCAGCAATATGGTTTACTGTTCGTAGCTGATTTGCTAAATTTGATATGCACTCCATTTTGGAACGGAAATGGGTTTAGCAAATGAAAACGCTCGTTTCCAGACTTTTAATTCCCATTGTACCAGATTCCAGCGTCGTAATATGGAAAGGTTTTAACAGCATTTTAGTAACGTTATAAAATGTTATTTTAGGTTTCATAATTTCATATACCAATTATATATTGCAATGGTACATAAAGGCTGATATTTATGAAAGTCAATGTGAAAGATTAATTTAAATAAAGTCGTTAGATCAATATAATCAAATTGGGAAAATTTATAAAGTATTCTTAGATGGTTTTATAAGGAATAAGATAAATATAAGCTCATGTACCTAGCATGTGACAAATATAAGTTCTATTGAAAGAAAATTATAAAGTAGGTAGCATTCAGATAAGCTAAAGTTGTAGATGGCAGAAATAATTGTAAATAAAATTTTGCTATGATAATTGAAAAAATAACAGATTTGAAAACAACATGTAATTTGGTATTTTTGGTGAAAATAAAATAGAAATTTAGCCCTATTTATTTAAAATGTATTTCTCTTAGATAAAAGGGTTATACTTAAATATTAAAAGAAGAATATAATAGTTACTCAAGAAAAGTTGAAAAATGGTTTAACTAGATACTAACAAGAATAAGAAGCAAGAATAATAAGAATTGGATGTAATTGAGTTAATTTTAATACTACAATTTATAAGAAGTTACGTTAATTGGTGGGCCACTGATTGCTGGAGTTCTTGTGGGATTGCTGAGGACGTCAGGACCAATGGACAGACATTGACGGAGGAACTACTGGATGTCGGAGATCCTGTTGGCTGCAGACGGCGTGAATGGTTGGAGTACTAGCTAAGGAAGAAGAAGATTAATTTACATTCATATGTGGAAGCATACTTACCGTGGGGACGTTGGAAAAAGGGAAGCTGCAGGAGTAACAGAGGCGTAGATGTAGGAAAGGAACCATTTCTATAAGCATCCTAAGGTTTTGCTAGTTGGTGGCTGATTGTTCGTGGACAGTGCATCGTGGCTGAAGTGTGTGGGAGTCCGAGTAGTGGATGTAAGGAAGACTGTCGTCTTAAGGTGATTTGGAGTTGTTAAGAGTGAAAACAATCCAGGTGGGTTTATAATTAGTTATATTAAAGCAATATTAAATAAAAGACAATTAGAGAAGTATATTGAACTATAATTAAATACTTATCATATAATATGAAGTCACAAAGAGTTGGAAAGGATTTATATTTGTCATATTTGATTAAAAGTGTCGTAGAGCACTTTTTGAAGTAAAAGGTAACAGCGCATGTCACTAATCAATTTTAAATTCATAATCAAAAATAAAATAGCAACTAAGAAGCAACTAGATTAAGGAACTATTCCTGATAAGAGTCTCAAAGCGATACTGGCATTGTTATTAAAATAGAATTTTAAAGTTTCAATTAAATAAATCACTTCTCGTTTATAGCAATGCCCAAAAATTTATTCTGTAGAACTTGCACTTCATTAATATTCGTTGGTAATGTACAGTCGAGTTCAAATAAATCTGGGACAGTTTTTTTTTAAATGTAGTTTGGGTTAAAAATTTAATAATACGTATATCCTTGGATTTCTTTGAAAAATATAATTACTTTTAAACTTTGACAAGTAAGTGAAAACCGTGCCTTATCATAATAACATGAAAGCCATGGAGAAACTGTTCAATTTTTAATCAGCGAAATGCTGTGTTGATTGAGACCTTGCTTATGTAGAAGGTTGATTTGTTCAATGTGCTTTGCGCGATCAAACCAGTCACTAAATATAGTTCCTGAAAAATATACTTTATTTAAAACTCGCGTTAGTTGGCCAACATTGTGGTCATCCAGTATATGTCATCTGGATTTGCAGTTTCCTATGTATTTGCTCGATCTACTTCAGATTGTAATAAAACCATTGCCTTTTCTATGTTATTTCCGCTTTCTGGTTCTTCCCCCTTGTCATAGAACAGGTCTTTAACATCTTTCTGGCATTTCTTTTCTATGTTCTTTTGATCAGTTACAAGTTGATTGGATTTTGTCTTCGGGATGTTAAATTCTTTCCCATTATTTTATTCAACTTTTTGTAAACGTTAAGAAGTCATGTTTTTTCTGCAGTTCTTCCAGTTATCGACATTCCTCCAACTTTCCGTTCTCTTTAACTTTTCTTATTCGACGTCTAATGGTTCTTTGAGTCTATTTATGGTTTTCTTTTCTTTGTTTATATTCTTATCTGTTCTTCTCTGATCCATTAGGCTTAGAATTTTTTCACTGTTCTCCCGCTCTTGTCATGTTTCTTTGCAGCTTTCAGTTTGAGCATGACCAATTGCAGCTTTCAGGGATTGTCATGTATGCTATATTGATTCCGCTGTATGTGTATCTGTTTTATCTTTGACCTGAGCGTTTAAGATTTTTGCTGTTTCAGGGGGAACTTCTATTTGTAGCAGTCCAGAGTTTAGCTGCTAAAAGGAATACATTTGAATAATCACAAAAACCTGACAGTTAGGCAACTTATAGCACTTAAGAGAAATACAGGTTGCATATTCTTCAAATAGACCTTTTTGAATTTGGTTAGGTGGCTATTGGAAATATTTTTGCGATTAATAATAAAAGAGAAACCACTTCCTGTTTTGATAAAAAACAGATTGAGGCTTCATGGTGTCAGCATAAGAAGCCAAGCTAAGAACAGAATCCTAGCTTAAAAGAATAAACTTTGCAATTGTAAGGTTTTAATTAGTATAATTCTACAATATAATAAGAAATAATGATTTTCAGGCAAATTGGTTTGATTAATTAGGCAGTTTCTCACTAGAAAAGCGGTTATTAGTTAACTGGTATGTAAGAAATAGGGTAATTCATACAAATCTTAATTGAGAGTATCTTTGGTTTAGCTTTTTGGCCTCCCATCTAATCCTTGCTCTTTAAAAGCAACGAGCCATCATAATAGGGTAGAACAGAATCCCCCGGGGTCGTAGCAAAACCTTATCGAAGGGCATAGCCGAGAAAGGAATACCATATTAGAATCGTGTTAGTTATTAATAAAGAAACCTCACCAGAGAGAACCATTTCATTGGCTTGTCGATGGAGGTTATTTCAGTTACATAAACTTCAACTCGATGGGAAAGACAACAATTGCTGGCACCATGGATTATTTGTTTTGTATATAGGTTAGGCCTAAAAACTTTAGAAATATAGAAATGCTGTTAAATTAACTCATTTCATAAAATATGTCAAGTTACTACCAAATAAGGGCATAGGCCATATTATCAACAGTCAAAGACTTCATAATAACGTGATAAGATAAAATAATAGTAACTTTAATTCAATATTTCTATATAAAGTAAAATGTAGAAAATACCATATTAATTAACCATTTATCATGTTAAACTCCCATTTGACAGAAATATGAACCTTGCATTATAAGATCAATGTAAATATCTCTACTAAAGAAAAAAATTCACAATTTAAAATAAAATTCTCAGCGCCCAATACTTCTTGTTGAATTAACTGAGACCTTTATGCGAAAGCGAAGTAAACTAAAATCCCACACTTAGCATACTCATATCGCAACCGAGGATTGAGCTAGTCGGAGATGTGTGAGCCTTCTAAAGTAGGTTACAACAGTTGGCACATGTTACTTTCAACTTTCAAAAAAATTGATTTTATTACATATAGAATGTTTAATTTACCTTAATTTGCCAATGACCGGGCTATGGTCGAATTCGACTTCAGCACCGGGATGTGTTTTAAAACCATGCATAAGAAGAGTTTCGCCTCGGGCGTGGTTTACACGTTGGGTTACCATGATCTTATGCTTTTCCTCATGGTGAAGCCCCTTACGAAAGTAGGTAAAACGTTGAGTTTTTCGACCTCAATAATGACACGGTGCGGTGCACACCCGGAAGTCGTTTATTACTTAATGACAATGGCCGTGAAAGCCTCCGAAATCTCCATGTATTTCGATAACGCTTACCTATAAAAATCCTAACCAACACTCTAAAAGTTGGCTTAGTTCGGTAATATAAGGAGTTGATCAATACGGATTCAGAGAAGAAAATAGATGGGTCAATGGCTAAATCTTCATGTTGAGATTAATAGCAAGTAGTTGCAACCACATCCTGTCGCTGCATGTGTTATTTACTGAGTTCAAGCAGGAACACGTCAAATTAATGCGAAAGAAATTGCGCAAACAAATGGAACAGCTGCGAATATGGGCAAAATCAGATTAACGAAAACTAAATTCATCAAAAGTTTTAATAAGAAAGTAAAAATAAATGAAAATATTTTAGAAGCACCGGTAGTTATCAGAAGACTGACTGTTAACGGGCTTATTTAACTTAATTTTAGATATAATATTATATGAGAGCAAAATGTATACTAAGTGCGTAAATACAACCATAAACACCAATGCGTTGCGTATTAACTACAGGAAATCACAGAACAATATTGGTTATTATTTAACGAACAATAAACACAGCATATGACGCTAGAAAAAAATGGTGTAAAAAACGAACATAGGTGAGATTTAAAAACACGTAGGGTAAAGAGTAGAGAAAGTCACTTTATCTTTTAGATGTGGCAATTTTAAGTGATGGTGACGACAGGGTGGAAACAAGTGCGCGATTAGATGAGTGAAAGGAAACAGAAGCACACCCTCTTTTTTAAAAATATTCAAATTAAACAATATATCCAAGCTAGATAAGTTACGACTCGGAATGGGACGTTTCGCCGTCGCCGTTTCGCCACCGCCGGTTCGCCACGGCCGTTTCGCCGCCAAGCCGTTTCGCCACCAGCCGTTTCGCCGCCGGGCCAGTTCGCCGCCAAGATTAACGATTTCAAATTTACAGAATGCTAATGTCTACATTTAAAATTATTTTCAAAACAACAAATTCCGGGTGAAATTCGGTGCACGGTCCGGTCTATTCCGCATGCGCTGCCAGCAAAGTAAGGTTTATGGTACGATCAGCGTCCGTCAAAATGTTGTGGGTGCCGCTATCGTCTCGTAATTTTTAAAGCAATGTTGTTGCGCTCTCGGCGGTGGTTCAGGTTAATGGTTTATGTTAGTTGTTAGGTCTTGATGATTTTTTTAGAGAAAAAATACGAGAGAGAGTCTGTTCAACGTTACATTTTTCTGTTCACTGTTACATTTTTGTGCATGCGCACTAGACCGGACCGTCCATCGAATTTTTACCCAAATTCCATAACGTACCTAATTCGAAAATAACTACCGATTTAGTTAGGTTAGGTTAGCTTAGGTTAGGTCATGATCATGTGTGTATCTATATGCTATCCCAAATATTGAAATTGTTCTGGCGGCGAACTGGCTCGGTGGCGAAACGGCCGGTGGCGAAACGGCCTGGCGGCGAAGCGGCGGCGGTGGCGAACCGGCGGTGGCAAAACGGCGGCGGTGAAACGTCCTAGACCCTTACGACTATATCAAAATGTGGGAGGTACTGCAGTAATACGCGGGAATGAGTTGTGTGTTAAACAAGTATGGCTAAACGAGGGTTGTAATATGAGAAAGAAAGGATTTAAAAAGAATTTTCAAGGGTAAGATCGATGAGTGAGAAGAATATATGAAGAAACACTGCATCTGTATGGGTATACCAGTATCACACAAGCAATTCGATCACTCAGAATTCGGTAGATGGCAGATGTACTTGTCATGGCTGGAGATACAGAAAGAGGCGGACGTTAATAACCAAACAAGCCCTGGGCTTGTGTGTAAAACGTCAAAAAAATTAGTCAGCGATTTAAATATGTATAATACGCCATGAACTCGTTTCCAGATAACCCTAGCTTCACCACCTGTTTAGCACATGTTAAGGAATATTAATGTAGTTGAATACCGTTCCTTATAGTTCTTATGGAAGCTTGGAAAATGGTTTCTTCTAGTGGTAACAGCAACATAATGATTGGTAAAATCTATTCCTAGGACTTGTAGAAAAGCCCATATATAATACGTGTCAGTGAGCACTTCACACCAGACCCTCCCAATACGTGCGTTAATTAAGAAAATTTACGAGTCCGCGATGTCACGCCCAATCCGATAAGTTGATAAGGTCCATTCGTAATATATTCAGCGAGCTTTACGATGTGTTTTTATCTCGGCCGCAATATTTTGAACCGAATGACGGAAGCCATAACAAATCAGCCGCACCCTCGGCGGTGGCAGCGACAAGCACCTTTGCTAATTACCAGTCACCGGGGGCGCGCCGGGCGACATCTGATAACGACCCATCCCGCCGATAGCCTCCACCTCTATTAACCATTATTAACTCGGTCAAGCTAATTAAAATGTGTCATCGACTGGAGTCTTTCCTCGGCCGATGATTAAAGTCGCGAGTCCGGGGCAAAAAGGACGTAGCAATTATTGGTCCAGTTGGCATCACAGAGGAGATCTGATAGCCACCGGTAGCTTGCAATCCGAACTCAATTTGATTTCCAGAGTCTTATATCCCGTGGGAGTCTAATCTGGTCTAAGCTCGACCTGCAAGTGGCCACGATATGATGCGGAGAGTTAGCGGTAGCAAAACTCAATATTCAGCCGGCTGGAAACCTTATTAAGGCTGCCACTCAGACGGAACCGAACATGTCATATCGTATGCAGATGGAAAGAGCCGCTCTTGCAATTAAGGATGTTGCTAATGCGCAATGGCCACACCCGCTTGAAGTTTGTTTATGTCACTCGCCGGTATAATCAACAGTTTTAATTATAGGCCGTGAATGTCACACACGTAACGTATAAAACGAAATTGATTGTTTGCCGAGTCTTATCTGGATATCTTTTATATTCCATAAAAACAAACTTCATGAATAATAGAAATATCCTTTTAGAGGGTAGTTGTTTCCCGATCTTTGCGAGGGAAGCTCGGCCGTATCTCTTCAACAACCCTCGTACAACATACGAATATATGCGTGTTATAGCTGTTCATATCCATTTCCTTAAGTAAAGTTACTTATGCGATTTTTCACTTTACATCAATTTTTGAAAGTATTATTTATGGATTCGAAATTGATTACATTATCCACTTTGTGCTTACGAAGAAAGCGACGTGCATGCCTCTTACGAACAAGCAGTATAAATTTCATTTCCTTCTTGTTACTTCCGATGCTTAAAGTGCTAGTATTTTCGCATTTCTAAAGGTTTAGCACTGAGGTTTCTGATACCTGAAACAAAAATATGAAGTTAGAGATGCAATATATACGTATAATGCTAAATATAAAATCATTTTAATATTTGCTTAAGTGGAAACGTCGCTTAAAATAATGTCTCATCTCTCAAATTATGAAAAATAACTGTGTTGGCTGTATTTTCACCTAATCATTAAATCTACGATCAATTAAAGTTACTACTAACTGCCATGGCAACCGCAATCTTGCGGATATGCTAATTTACTTTATCTTTGATATCTATGTATTTTATCAAAGCTTTCCACACTTGTTAGGATAATTTATTGTGTTATACACATTACATTACTTATGCTTCTCTTAAATGTAGCTACTACGCATACAACGTATGTTGTTATCAATAAACGCTCTACAACGAAATAGCACTAGAAGAAATTAATGATAATATTACAACATTCCAATACAAGATGTGAATACCCAAAACAGTCCCGTATTCAATAGCGTTCAACGGTCCAATTGAGCTACTTCGGCGAAAAACGTGGGTTAACAGTAAACTAATCAAAATCAGATACGGGCACCACCAACTTGATTATTCATCAATTCGCGAATCTAAGTTGTTAGAGATGGTATGGTAATTGTAACTTACATTGAAGGAGTTATCTCAAATTACATTTGTCAGAGGGAGTCTCTTTGATAAGCTATAATCTGTTATGGAAAGGACAAGACATAAATATGTCAAAATTTAGATTTCAATGCATGCAGACAGATAATAGAAGAGGGTAGTTCCTTCTACCCAAAAAGTATTTCACGTAGGTATGGTATTTAAAGACAAGGTATGTGCGTAATTGAGACAAACCAAATACTAAAACCGCGTCGTGTACACGAGGCGTTCACAACATATCGTATGTAATACCTAATTTCAAATACACCTTCGGTAAGCTCTCTTTAGACCAGTTATTTTTGTGGTAAAATGGCTGTAGTAAAATAGAGGATAGTAATTTTTCGGTATTTACTTGTTTCTACAAACATTTTGCAATAACAAAAGCAGCAAAATAGTTAATACAAAGGATAATTCAGAAAATATACTATATTTTATATATCTAAAATAGTGTTACAGAAGATATATGTGTTTATTCACTACGATTACCTTTTGAGATCGTTTATTACCTACACATTTTTTGACAGTGAAAACCAACGATTGTTGTTTTGCTCATCTTGACACACTAATTCATCCATGCTTAGCAGCAACGGTGACAGCGGTGCCCAACCATATTTAAATTGAAATCAAACTCTCGTAATTTATTTGTTCAAATCTAGCTCAGGTTTTTTAGATAGTTATATGTAAGGCTGTGAATTATATGCAAGAAAAAATAGGAAAATATGCGCATATATATGCATTAAATTAGGGTAAAATATGCAAAGAGTTTTCGTTTATATGCAAAATAATCTGATGGGTAATATGCAATAAAATAAAGAAAAAAGTCTTGATATACATAAAATTTATTAAAAACAAATCATATTTACATACACATAATTAGTAAGTTGTAACATTTTCATACAGTATTCTTATTTATAATTATAGTCGTAATTTATTTAATTACAGTTCCTAGCAGTCTGATAAAAACTAACAATAAGATGTTTCTCTATGTTATCGGCAAGAAAAGATTGCCTCCTGTCGCTTAAAATTAATTTATACGCAGAGAAACTTCTCTCGACATCAACAGATGTAACTGGCGCATTGGCGAGGGCTGATATAATATCCGGAGCTATTTCCAATCCTTCAACAAATTCACCATTCAAACACTTTGAAACATTTTTTAAAATTTGAAAGCCCTTGTTTTTACGTAAAACTTAATTAAATTTATTTGTAATGCAATTTCCATTTTTTCATTTTAAACCATTTATAGTTTTTTCAAAATTCTGTATTAGGCTTACAGAATCGACTAGCAAAATTTCTTGCTTTTCCAATTCTAAAAATAGTCTTGGAAATACACTAAAATGATTTTTAATGTAAGCTAACTGTTGGCTTAACTGAGAATTACTGAGTAATCGATTTGACTCTATAATTGCAGCTGACTTGTCATCTGACAACTTGGAAAATACTTTTTTTATGCCTTCAAAATGCTCCGAATAAAATAAAGCCGCTTCCAGCCATGTACCCCATCTAGTCAGTACAGGTTTTGGTGGCAGAGGAATATCTGGTAATATTTCTCTGTATAACTGGATTCTTAAAGGCGCTTTTATAAATACCTTTTTTACATTATTTATAAAATCGTTAACTAAGGGAAACTGATTCCTAATTTCCTCTGCAACTCTATTTACTCCATGTGCCAAACATGTATTATGGATTAAATTTGGATAAAAAAATGCGTAAATTTTGAGCAGTCTTTACCATATAAGGTGCTGCGTCGGAAAGCATTAGAATAACTTTCTCAAATGGAATAGCTTCCGGTAAAAATAGATTACTTAACCCTTCTTGAATAAATCTTGAAATTGTTAGATTATTTGTTTTATCTATTTGTTTACAACTGATTAAAAATGATTTGTTGGAACTGTTTTCGCCTAGCACACCTACCATTAAATTTGCTATATATCTACCGCAAACATCAGTGGTTTCATCAACAACAAAAAATATATAGCGATTTTTTACAATTTTCTGAATATTGCTTATGGTTTCTAGATAGCAGTCCTCGACGACTGTAATTCGCTATGCTGCTCAAGTGCAAGCTATGCTGCTACTCGACAAACAAACTTCGAAAATGTGAAATAGAAATTAAAAGTGTTTATTTCTCCTACCAACTCACTTTCCTTCCTTCTGTTAATTTGGAAAACGAGAATGGATATTCTAAATCAGCAAAATGCACATTACCACATTAGGATTTTAAGAAATCTCTTAAGTTAAATGTACTAAATCCTGTAGCCAATGAATTTTTCTGTTTATTTGTTAAACTATCTTAAGAATTACTTAGAATTACTTCTTTTAAGCATGATTGACAGGTACATTTAGCTTTAACAAAAGATTTTGAAGTTGTACATTTGAAACAAGTTCTAAGAAAACTTAATCCTCACTTAGCTTAGACTAAAATGCGCAAGGACGGTTACCAATTCGAAAATAGAATGAATAAGTTGCACGCAATTTTCCAAATATAGTTCAAATTAAATTTTAAAAAAGTCAAATAAGAAAAATAAGAAAAAATGCAGAATATGCAAGTTTGATAAAAAAAATGCAAGACACAGTCAATATATGCAAAATATGCAAATTGAAATTGGCTTTAATCAGTGTGAAATACCCCAATTCGTTCATACTTAAAAATTCAGTTGAGTACACTAAATAATAAACTATATGCATTTTGCATATATTCACAGCTTTAGTTATATGCATTACAAATACTCTTTTTAAAGTTTTCTTCAACCCATAACTACACCATAATAAGGAACAACTGCTGAGCATTGTATCCCCGAAGTTGGTATTGCGAAAGTTGACATCTAAATGCACATAGTTCAAGGTACGTATGAAACACATACTAGTTTTTGTAAATACATTTTTAATTGTTGCGAAATATTATGCTAAATGAAAGCAAGGGGGTGGCTTATCTATAGCGTCCTACGTCTTACGAAAACAAAGACCATAGGAGTAAAGTCGCAACTAAAATGTCCAATCTAACAACTACCACCTGAGGTGTAAATGCAGAAGGCCAATCCATCAACCGAAATATAAATCCATATACGACAATGCAAAAATATGTACAATCGAAAATACGGAAATCGCTCAACATGAAAACACTAACATCTTCACTACGAAAAACACTAACAACGTAAAATCCCTGTAACAAACAGCAAGTAGGTTGCAAGCACATTTAAAAAACCCATTTCAAATGTTTATTGGCTCAACGTTTTATTCCCACTCCTAAATGGAGTAATTCGGGGGTGTTGACTTAAAAGCTGGATGCAAGTTGCCAACAATTGTTAAACAACAGGACTCATAGTAAAAACTTGTTGTTTCCTATAGATTCACCATAATGGTGTTTTCCCCAAATTCAATCTGCCTAATTAACGTAAGAATTGGGAAAATTACGAAAATGTAGTAACCAATAAATCACATATTTCTTCTAAAGGGAGAGATGTAAGTCTCTGACGATTTCGATAGCTTGTTTTTACAAGTTTGGATAAAAGAAAAAGTTGATAAGTTGTTTTACCAACACAGTGGGACAAAATATTACTAGAAAGTCTTATCGTAAAAGGAAGTTATTAAGCGAACGCGTTATCATTCACGATGGTAATGCGATAAATTGGTGAAATATAACAGGTAATACAGCGAAGCCAAACAGAACACTTCAGATTAGAACAAACGTCATGCCAAGTAATCAAGTGTGTTACTCCTGAGGGATAAGAGACTCCGCTCCCTTACAATCCACACTAACCTAACCTCCAAAACGTCAAAGCTGGCAGTTGATATGAAATAGGTAAATATTGAACTAATAGAGCTGAATAATTAACAGGACGCTTTCGGCTAACTAAATGAAACATCATACAACTCGAAGAAAGATAATGGGAGAATCAAAATCAAACCTATACTTGTAAAGACCCTCAACGATAATCGTCGCAGATAAAATTACCTATATCCTTTTAAATTTCCATAGCCATTAAGTAGTTTTTAAGAGAAACTAAGGAGAGTTAGATTGCTAGAGCTAACGTTTACGAATTCTTTTGGTACCTGGCTCATCATATGGGGCGGTATTCACTACATTCAGTAGAATTTCTTGGGAAGCGTAACAAACGTAGACTTAAGCCATCTATCAGGCATAGTTCCAGATTTGTATACTGTATTAAATAAGTCAGTTAAAACATTTACAGTTTATTCGCTTGAGATATCTACTATCAAACACGACATTTGTTGGTGTCAATGTAATAATAATGGTGAGGCACTAACACCCCATGAAGGAGCTTGTAAGTTTTTTAATGGTAATTTTCAAGTTATTGATATGGCAGTATGTGAAATTTGAAAGAAACAAAATATAACTTTTCCTAATATCTAACAACAATATTTCTGATCAATTTTTGTTACAGTTATTGTAGAATTTTTTTAATATTTCCTCTAGGTGTTAGTTTGTAATCTGACATTTCAGAACGATAACCTAACCTATTTCGAGTATATTTGACATTAGCAATTTCTTACTGATATAAAGTTGTACTAAAAATATACATATATTCTATATTCTATCTATACAACTATAAAGAGTGATTTAAATTTTAATTTTGGCATGGATAATTGATATCTATACCTATAGAAAGTTGTCATCTAAATAGTTTAGCTGTTCTGCATTGTCGGAAACAACGATTTCCAGATTTTTATTAGTTTTATCGCTTGAATTACTTCACTATGTGTTATATCAGGGTTATCATCTACACCTTCCTTTATACAAAGGCTGCCCACTTCTTCACTCCTACTGTCACAGAAGAGTTCTTCCACATATTCTTTCCATCTCTTTGCAGTAGCTTCGATTCTTGTAATAGTCGTACCATCTCTTTTTTTGTGTACTCTTTGTATTTTTATTTCCTAGGTGCAACATATGTTTTATTTTCTGTTGTACGTTAAATTATTCATGGCTTTTGACAAATGTACAATATCTTCACATTTTTGTATCATCCATTCTTTGTTTTCATTGAACTTTTTTCTCAATTTAATACTAAGGCCAAAGAGAAGGTCAAAGGGGTCACCGCGGGCGTCGTACATCATGGCTGGAAAAGTTGAAGGTATGAACTAGTATGAACTTTACAACTATATTCAGATCTGGACCAATGTGATAGCCAATATCAACTAAAGATAAGCGTTCAAAGAAGAAGAAAGATTCTGTCAATTTCACGAAACCAACATTCATCACGAATGGAAGAGCATTTCGTGAAACAAACACTTTGAGTTCGGTTTTATATATTTCAGGAAATAAATTAGTTAGCATTACTTTTTAAAACTAAATATATTTTACCAATGTCCGTCTTCTGCATATCTGCAAACGTTCCTGGCACTCATCTATTTCCGCGCTTCTAGAGGTAGGAAGGCTGCTGGCTTCGCTAAATCTGCCTATTTTAGCAAAGATTAGTAGATTGAGGTCGGAACTTCCTGCAGGCCAATATGCACCAGCAATAAACTCCTGTAAAAACCTGAAGCTGGATGATGCAGTCTTTCCAATTTGGATATCTTCCCGCAACGTCCAGAGAGCTATGAGCGAGCATACATCCGATGATTTTTTGCCACAGTGAAGATTTTGTCGCCGGAAAGACTATTTGTGACCAGTGACCTCAATATGTGTGCAGCTCTATAGATCCTCTCAGACTTAAAATTCAGTACGGGCAGCATGGGTCAATGTAGTTCTTATGGGAGTTTTATTTGTGACGTTGCCACTTCCAGGCAGCGACCGGCGGTCTAAGTTTACCTGCTGACGAAAGGATGCGGATTAAAATGAAACAAACCATTAGTAGTTGTTAAGTGCCCCGAAGTAAAAAAGCGGAATTTATTTATGGTTGACAGATGCATATTTATTTTCAACGAGATTTGTGTTGAAATGTCGCAACGTCGTTCTGCATAAGACTAGGTACTGAATTTTAAGTATGGAATGATCTATAGCAACCCTTTTGTTCAGGTGACTCGACAGCCAGAAGGAAACCCCTGTCTTGGTTCTGCAACTACTTGCGATTCTGGATTTATACCTCGCAGAGTGTAGCTAAGAGATACTTTGGACTCAGATGACATATGATCCATTTTTATTCAAAAATTTTGTTGAATTCTTAAAAATGAATTGCTTTAAAACTAGTTGAAACAAATATCTATTTATTATGCTTTGGTTTTATTCTTTAACTGCCCGTTCTTTACGATTCATCACAATTATTTGTTCAACTTCCTCCACCCCTCCCATCGCAAGTAAATTCCACATATTGCTGTACGACATTGAGTTCCCATGATAATTTTGTATATCCAGTATTTTTTCGACCACATTATCAGCGGAATTGTATAAAAATGGTAACAAGGTCAGTATGCAACATAATAGTTACCCTTGATCGAAAGAAATAAGTTACAAGGTAATAACAATATTGTTATGTTCTATGTACCAAATTTGCTAAACTTTTCAAGGACATAGTAACAGCATATTTAGTTTTGGTCATATTATGATTAGCCTTCACTAAATCATAGTTACGACACGTCATTCTGATTGTATTCAATGTTTTGCATAGTTATTCATCTTACAAAACGCCACTCAAAGATACAAAAGCATAGCAAATAAATGTTTTGATGAATTTTGCATCTGAAATATTTGATGTCGAGAATGCTCGTTGGATAGGGTTATCAGGGCGCAACAAATGACCCTATCGAATTTTAAAGGATTCCTAAAATTTTTACTTGCCTCAAAAATGCGACACAAATTAATTACTTAATTGAAGGTTTGTGTTTTTGGGAACCGTAAAAAATTAGCCATCAAATAGGCATAGCGTGTACTGCCCATGGTATGCGAATTATTAAAGGCAATGTGTGTCATGTCACGGGGAACATAAACGGGGTCTTACGCCAGCAATCATTCATATGCAAATAAAACTTCCCCGTTTTGCAGGAATCCTTTGTAACAGGTTAGATCATCAAGTTCGTGTTGGCTCTGTTATTTATGCTCTAGTTTAAGGATTAATTTGTTTTAGTGCTTCAACAATAAAAGTAGAAAGGAATACCTATCATTCTCACAAATAAATTACACTAGTTTACGTGCACACGCGGCAATAGTTCTTTTTCCAAATTTGATTTATAGAAACAGCGGTGCCACCATGTCGGCATTCTTAACTGACCAGGAGAGGGCTGTGAAATTAAATTATTATGACACGACTATCCACCACGTCTACGTTTCGGCACCGTATGTGAGAAGTGGCAAAATGCACTTGTCAAAAGCTTTTGTTTGTTAGGTTGATAACGCAGTGTAGTTTTCCAAACGCCAAAAAGCTAAGTTTAATTTGTCGTTCATCTCTGTTATGTAATTTTTCTTGATCATTCTAATTGCATGTCCTATGTAAATATAACATTTCATTTCTTTAAATATTTGGCTGTCTATCTCTATACATAAACTATCCTGCACTTTTAATTTGCAAATACCCTTGTTTTCTAATGATTCATTTGCCGTTGGGTGTTTTTAAATTCTCATCTTTTATTGTAGGCGTCATTACCGTTGCATTGTCCGTAAATCTCAAATTGGTAATCTATTCCCCAGTGATATTTAGCTCTAGATTATGGGTTTCGTTAAACGCACCTTCCAAATAAGGGGTAGATAGTTAGAAGATACAGTCTCACCTTGTCCATCACGTGTTTTATTGTCTATTGAATTTTGTTCTTCCTGTATTTTGACGGCTCTTGTCGCGTTTTCTTATTATTTATTGATCAAGGTGCAAAAGCGATGGCTAATTCTTCAGTGCCATAGATCATGAAATATTGCCCATTCTTGAATCATGTCAAAATCCTTCATGTAACCAACGAATACTAGGCCGGGGCATTCTTTAGTCCTCTATATGATCGTTATCAATGTTGTTAATTGCGTAGTGTTTAATCTAAATACAGGAGATAAACTTGGCAGCAAACAATCTAACTGAGTCAAAAAACGGTAACACTTTAATTACGCCACGTTTAAACTAATTACAGGCAGTAAAAATTTACGGAAAATTATCAAAACTGATTTTATGGGAGTAATTATTTACTATTCGAAATCTTAATTTTAAATGAACACAACTACGTTACGCAAAACTGGCCCCACTTTATCTCACATAAATGACCACTTCACTGCACATTTTGCTCTTTAAAATTACTACAAAAGACACAGTGCCTTGCAGGGGTTGAGATGGCTCCAATTATTGCTTCCATCGATGCTGCACGCCACGCCCAAGCGACTGCCCAAAAAATGCTTGAAGAACTGCGAAAAATAACCTAGCGTACGATCTGTCGAGCGGACCTAGATGATGTTAAATACCCAACGAGGATAGAAACGAAAAACGTAACCAACAGGCAGGGTTGCGGTACGGTGCATGTAACTTTATTTAAAAAATTAGCACAGAAGACGTGCCCATTACTAATCCGCTCCAAAGGCGTCAATTGGAGATTGCGAACTCCACGATACGAGAATTCCTCAGCGAATAACTGCAACAAGCGTCTCTCAAATGACCAAAATCTTGATGGGTAACATGAATTCACAATTTCACTTAATTTCGACGTCGCCCGGCGAAAGTACCAGGCCCCCACCCAGACCAACAAACGAACACACTTGTTGCCTCTTCCAGGTCTGGTGATTGAATCCCGACGCCCAAGAGAACGCTTGCGTGCGTTACTTATCGTACTTTCTGTAGCACACACAGAAACTTGCGTCATTATTATCAGAATTTGCGCCAAGAATGGTACGTCTTGACTAAACATGTTGACATCTAACGGTGAAAGTCGCATACAGTGGGCCCAAACTGGTAATTAGAATAAAGTGTCAATAAGCATATCTAAATTTAAATAAAACGTTGCTCAAGATATGATGAAAGGAGCCGGGAGACGCTGGTATTTGAAATGAACGAAATTGAGTTTTCAAACATCGCTAAACTACGAATTTGGACCCAGATGAAACGGGAAAATACTAGTATTTGGAATACAAAAGTGGAAAAGCACTAAATTCAAAAATTTTCCTTACGTATGCACTTGTTTCAATATTTATTCGGATTTTCAAAATAGTCTTGACACTCTTTATTTTAAATAGCATTCAATTTGCTCGTCACTGTTTTTAGAATATCAGGAACATCCTGAAAATAAATTAGCTTAAACTTTAACAGAGGAAATAAAAAAAGTCACGGAGAGATTATCAAGTAAAACTAAATATTTAGCCAAAAAAGTATTGATACTAGTAACCATTCAACATTCTCTAGTATTCTAGCCGTTATTGGAAATCCTGATCCAAAATCGTCGTTCACATTTTTGTGACCACCTCGGAAACGAGCAAACCACTCAAAAACTTTGGAGCGTCATAAAGCTTGATCCATGCGCAAATTGAATAATGTTTCATGTTTCAATTGTCGTTTTCCAAGTTTAAAAGTCTTCTTCTTCTTCTTCGTCATTAATTAGGCATTGGAGTCTGTGATTCTTCACGCTTATTATGGTTCTTCGCCTGATGTTGATATCCTACTTTCTCTCCACCTTTTTTGAGGTCCTCCCGGATTATGTTTTCCTGGTGATTGTAGGTCACGTGCTATTTCAATAAGTCGATCGTTTTCAGCTCTATCTACGTGGCTGTTCCTTTCCGTTTTTCTGTATCTTGTAAATTTCACAATATCATCTATATTGCATTGCTGTCTTACATGTTCATTATGTATATGGTCTAATCTTGTTTTCTCGATGATTTTTCTCAAGGTGCCAATTTCGGCTGTTCTCAAAAGTTGTTTTGCTTTAGTAGTTTCATCGCGGGTTTCGGCTCCGTATGTCATTATGGGTCTTACTATCGCTTTATACAATTTCACTTTGCTGTCTATCGTCATACATAAGTTTAAAGTAAAATTTAATATTACACTTTTTTTCTACTTCCACTTCTTCCACGTTCATTGCTGCGCTTGATACCAATTAACTTTTAGTAAGTAGAAGCAGCCTTGTGGTGTATTGTTGTTCGACTCAATAGAATAGGCAATAGCCTCTTCACTTCTGCTCTTTATAGTACATTATTCTGTCACTTTTGTTGTGTATGATTCTTGTAGATTCATTTATACTTTCATTTCTGTTGATAACTATCTACATCTATTTCCAATTCTTACTTTATTATTTGTGTTTTTGTAGAAAGAGATTTCTTCGACGTACTCTCACGTTGCAGTTTTCTTCTATTGATGGTTATGATGAAAGGCATGTAAATTATGTAATAAAAGAACGAGAGTTTAGGCTTAATTCTCAGTAATTGCTGGGCTTAATACTGCGGGTTTGTTAACAAAAAATGCTTACAAACATTAGTTAAATTATAAAAAACAAAACACAATTGTAACTATTTTAACAAGGTACAAGCAATTATAATGTGGAGTAACATTTTTGATATCAAAGTGCCCCATCAATCTCATATTGATGGAATTTTAGCCCTTAATGCAGAAAAATGTTGGTTTTTAAAGTGGTGCAGAAGTTTTCATTCTGTTTTCCAATTCTTGACCACTTTTAGCTTTTCAGCCCTCTTTAAATCCTGCTTGTTTAAGTAAATACTAAAATTTTTGTCTTGACTGTGGCACGTTCGTTGTCAGCACGAGAAATGTACTTTATACAACGTTGCCCATACATGCTAATTGCACCAAAATGGAATGTTGCCATATCCAACCAGAAGATATATTGGCCATCATCATGATATTTCTTTAAATAATAATAATAATGGTGAGGCACTAACACCCCAGAGCTTCCGTATCCTCTCTTGATATTTCTTTAAAAAGTAATTATCCTCTTTCGTATACATTCTGCATACAAAATTTGATTTACAGAGAGTCCCAAAGTCCCAAAGTCCCAAAGGCACTATACATAGTGTAGATCTGCTCAAAATTATGAGATACTGTCCAATTTTTCCCAACATATTTTAATTAAAGTTTCTTATTTCTTATTTTCGTTCACGTCCTTAGCTTTTCTACCACTACATTTGGTCATTCTAGTGATTTTCGGTTATCAACTCTTAATTATATCATAAATAGTGGAATTACCATTTAAAAAAAATGTTTACAGTAAAGCATTATTAGCTTTTTAGAATATGTTTTGAATAAAACTTGCCAATTGCTCATATTCGATAATTTTCTTTCATGTTGTCCATTATATTTTTTGTAAACAATGACGGCAAAACATTTTATTTAATATTATACTATCTATGAAGGACTAAACAACAGCGAAATGTCTATTGTAGTTATTTGAGTTTTTACTGGAAGAGGTTTTCGCAGTAGGTACTCTCATGGTGCATTTTTGTATTAACGATTATGAGGAGACATGTAAATCACGTAATAAAAGAATGGGAATTTAGTCTTAATTGACGTTCATTGCTGCGCTCGATACTGATTAATTTATATTAAGTAGAAACCTCAAGACCCGCCTTACTAATGAAAGTAGGAATGGGAAAGCATCGTCCCGTGGTTTATTGTTCCTCGACTAAATAAAATAGGCAATAGCCTGAACGAGGGAAGAACCTAACAAGGCATTAACACAAACACTAATTGATCGATGAGAACTTCACAGCGAAACACGGTAACTAATAGGCTTAATTGGTGTTTTCCTCTTCTTTAGCGCCGCGGTCCCAGGCCGGCTAACCGATGTTAAAGAGCCCCCATACATCTCGCAGGTTGTATCTCCTGAGATATCGAGGTGGGAATGAGAGCTCCTGGATCCCCTCTCTGGGGCGCCATGATTCTTCCGCCGAGGCCTCCCTGACTATGTTTACGGACTTGTTCCATTCTTGTTCTTTTAATGTTACATTACAATACAAAAGGATCGCTCCCGTAAATTCGAGAGACGATGTTTATTTTAGCATTAAATTCAAACACTTCCTTCCATTTCTGCATTTGCTTGTCATATGTTCTAGAGGAAACCTTTTATTTGCGCTTCCATTGAAACGACACGTACAAGGAATGTAAACATAGAAACAGATATCTACTCAAGCATTCTATTTTCTAGACTACCAGGCTTCCAGCTTCCAATAGCTGTTAATATAGTTTTTTACACGGTTCCGACGGGTTAGAACCGGTGTTAAAGAATTTAGGTAGGTGCTTGTTTCAACCTAGTGCTTTACTTAAATAAAACCATGTTAGATCCGACGTCTTAAAGGTAAATGAATAACTTACTGCCTTTCTCGAAAATTTACAATATTTTGATTACAACTCGTTTTCTCAGAAACTATAAAGCATATTTTAAAAAATGGAATCATTTTATTTTTCAACTTTAGCTTAGCCTATAAGCAAAGGTTCTTACTTTTTGAATTAATTGTTTACTGAGTGACAGCTAAAACCTGCAACGATATAATTCCACGGCCATACTTTAGAAAGACGCATTTCAATAAGCTACAAAGTTTTTGTCGTTTTTCAGAAACGGTCACCAAACAAAATGATTTGACGATTGATATCCATACCAACTTTGTTAAAGTAAGAAATCATTCGTTCAAATGCCTACTGTTTTTAGTTGCGTTTCGACATTTTATTCTCATGTTCTAATGTTGATCGACATTAGAAAGCTGAAGCTTCCTGTTAACTATTTTACCACAAAAGTCAGAAGTTTATACTTTTGTAGGATAGATTTAACACAACTATATTGAACACGAATTCCAAATACACTAGGTTTTGAGAAATGGAACGAGTAAATTCTTCCCATATATGCCGATGGAAATTCGAAATTTCACAATGTCACAAGGAAAGTTTGGATCTGAAATATTAATACCTATTTGTCTTTACGTCGCCAGTAGCAACGTGTTTAAAAGATTTTACGTTGTCAGTACCAACGTGTTTTAAAATTTTTAAAACACCGACCGGTTGCTGTTAATCCTAATTTACATTTTTTAATATTTACCGTGTTTTCTAGATTCTATCGTAGATGAAATATTGTTCGATACACATACGTAAAGCATCTTTAGTCACTCGCGGGGCTTTAAACGCTCGCTCACTCGCGTTTTAACTCTACCCCACTCGTGCCTAAAGAGTAGCTCTACGCACTTGTATCGTAAATTACTATTATTATATTTTATTTAAAATAAATATTGTTCTCTTCTAATTGTACAATGCTTTGTTTGATTTCTTTTTGACTTTGGCTCAATTTATCTTGCTTACCTTCTAATCGTTGCATGCTTCGTTCTTGCATTTGTTGCACTTCTAATATGCTTTGTTTAATTTTCTCTTGTAACCGTTGGTTGCTTTCTTCTTGTCTCTGTTGTCCTTCTTCTTGTCTTTGTATTAACCTGTCTTCTAACCCTTGTTGTGTTCTGTTTAATTTCTTGTTGACTCTGTACCAACTTCTCAAATTCTTCTCGTCTTTTTGCTTCACCCTTCTCCCTATCATCTTGAATTCGCTTCTTAATAACATCTACCCATACCCATTTGTTCATCTTGTTTTCTGGTTGAAACTTCACCAGTTCCTGTTGTATTGCCTTCCATCATGCATACCTCTTCTAAACTTACCTCTCCCTTTCTGCTCGTCTTGCTTCTACTCCTTCTTCTGTTTGTTTGCTTCTTGTAATCCTTTTCTATGACATTTTAAAATAACTACAAATCTATCTAAGCTTTACTAAACTAACGTGCCCCAATATCCTGTTAAATTCGTTTACTCTTTCACAAAATGCACTAACCTCTATTCTAACAGTAGAATTCCTGTGTTAATAATTTACTTTAACACTCCACGTTTTGAGTGACATTAATTTCTGCAGCCCCACGTTGGGCGCGATTTATTGCTATGATCTAATAGCTTTTATTATATATTATTTAAAATAAATATTGTTCTCAAAGTTTAATTAAAATCTGGCTCTAAATCTTTGTCCACATGCAATTTTACTAACAATTGTTATAAAGACTATTATATCTCTGGGTTACTGTTAGTAATGATTAAGACATAAACAATAAAAAATCTATAATGCATAGTATGAGACAGTTATGTTTATTTAAAAATAATATGTAATTATCATCACCTTTGTTTACAATGTTTGACAAATACTTAATTTTATTCAAATCAATTTTATACTAATTATACTGTATGTTTACAATATTAAATTATCTAATTAGTTTTTCAATTGAATTCAATTTTTATATTGGTAAATAGCAGATACATTTTTCTAAATACTGCTTTCCTTTTATATTTGTTCGATTTCTAATTGAAATTGAATACACTTACTTTGTGCTTCTGCGCTTTCTCATTCTCTTGATCCCACTAACAACTATTCTTCTAGTAGTTGGCATCAATTCCTTTCGTAGTGTTAGTTTATGAACTCACTTAATTTTTATTAATTTCGCGCTTAATTATTTCGTAGATCACTAATTATACGTATGACATTATGTATTTGTACATACCAGTATAATATTAATTCAAAATTGACCCTTAAATTCGGTTTTAAACTTGGACTTGTCAATCTCATTCAATAAATTTTTATACACTATTTGTTCTCTTATTTTAAAATACCCTCAAACCCATTGGTTATCAAACAATCGATAATACAGATTTATATCGTTAATCGTTAATCGTTATGACTTTTCTAGTTGTCATTAATCATAATTTTAGGTTAACAGCTTTCAATTGTGCATGTCTAACCACATAACGATATTAACCCTTTTATAAACCAAATATGTAAGAATTAAGCTTTGTGTTACATTTTACTATAATAATTACTTCGTTTAGATAAAACTTGACTCATATGTATTACAATTGCAATCGTAACTGGACTATTTACAAATGAACTGCAAATACCATTGTAGGAAATACAAATTCCAATGATAAAACGAAATTATCATAACTCATATCCTTTGAAGAACATTATGTTTAAGCTGCTTTATTATTATGTAGTTATTAAAATGCTTTCTCATTTCATGATCATATCAATATATAGTTAAATACGTGAAGTGATAACTAACAGAAAATAACATTTATTTTGGCATAAACAAATTTGATCATGGCTGATCTGGTTTTTGTGAATAAAATGCAAAATATTTATTACAGTTTCTAAGCTATTTCTATCTTAAATAAGCAACAAATTCAAGTAATGTAGTATCACATTAAGCGCATTTTTTTCTCTTTAGATTGACACCACTATCAATTCAAGTGGCAAGCAGGAATCTGCTTATATACCATTCCCCATGCTATTTCCTTACGTTCGCACCTTTAGTGAAACACTAAGTATAATACATTCTTAATCTTATACTGAGGTATTGTCCATTGCTCTCATATAAACCAAACACAAAATTCCTGCAATCACCATTCAGTGTCATTTTTTCAATAGTTAAATCAAAAGTGAAATTATTAAACCAATATTAATTAATTTATGATGTAGATTGAAGTTTTCTATGATACTGATGGTCTACAATTGTAGACTTGGGAGCACACTAATTGCAACGTACTCGCTTCATTTGATAAAACATTATATCGCTTGAAATTTAATTCATGTTCAGAAAATGGTGTCTAAAACACTTATATCACTTATATCTGGTAGTTGATAGAAATTCTTTTCAAATAAAAAATGTCTGCGCTTGCGTCAATATAGCAACATTTTCGATAATATGCTTTTGTCATTTCGATATTCAGGAGATTTAGGTACACTACCAATCATTTTCACGATTTACTATATTTCGCTAACCGCCTACCGACGCAGCGCTTAACAAGGGATAGTTAAATCACGTTTCAGGGCGTTTAGACCTCTTAAATCTAAACCTCTATAAAAACTCTTACGGTACTTCGTTTGATGCCCACTTTATACCCTCTGACGAGGACGTACAGGAATCTGATTCAGTAAATAATAAAATATCGTAAACATAGATCCCAGGGCTAATATCCATAGTAGTCCGTGCCCTGTAAATATTTCTAGGAATAATATTAATCAAAGTATCTATGCTTACAATATTACAATATTACAATAAGACTGTCAGTATATTATCTTATCGATAAACATTCTGTTAAAATAGTACATTAAATAATAAGAACATACGAGTAAAGACCAACGTAACCTCCAACGTTTCTTTATGATATTCTAATATTATATAGTATGATCAAAATTTATTTTCATCTAGTATGGCTCTGGAATAGTTCCTAATTCATGAATGCAGCTATGTTTGTACTTAAAATGTCAAACTTGACATTTGATTTTTATGTGACTTATAGTTGCATTCATAAATTAGAAACTACTCCATAGCCGTGCTAGATGAAAATAAATGTTGATTATACTATACATACTGTACTAAGTGTGTAGTCGAATTAAACATAAATATGGGAAAGTTTGCAAAAAATCAGGACCGTTATATATGTAATAAGGACTAAATGAATTAAAAATTAATAAATTACGACTTATCTTTTGTTGCTAGTTGTATAACATACTTCAACTTACCCAAAAATGAGGTGCCATAAACGGTAAATTTATATTTACAAATTTTTAATGCTGCGACTTGAAATGAGGATGCTTAATTAATTCAATATTAAGATCCAGATATCTAAAGGGTATCATGTGATATCAGTTGGTGATAGATTACTGGTAGGAGTAGCATTAGACAACCAGGGGGTTGTTTACTGCAAGTGAAAAAACTTCTTTAATTTTGAATAATCTACCTTTAATAAGTCACGTTAAATGGCTAACTTTCCTTTAATTGTGAGAGTAATATTGTATATTTGGTACGTGATAGCAAGATAACCTTCTTCACGATCAAATTTGACCAAAGGTCACATTTATTATTCATATTATAATTTCAAGATTGCTTGAAACCATTTGTAGTGGTAATTTTTCACTTACACCATCAGTAAGTGAAAGTGAGAGTGATTGTGGCATGCTGTACTACCGTTTATCAAGGTATTAAGAGGTAAGAGAGCTATAACGAGCTATTTTGGGTCTTCAACAACTCAAGGGAGGTGTTTGACGACTACCAATCAGTTAGGAGCTGATAGAAAATACACTCAAGGTACAAGTGAGTCTTCGTAAAGGTTAGTGTATTTTTATTAAAAAGTTTGGTACGACAAAATTAGTGGAAAGCATTGTAATTTAGGTTTAGAGCGCAATTTAGAATATTAAGTTTTCTACATTTTTGCTTTGATTCGGGTACTCGACGTTTTCGGCCATTATAAGTAGAAATTATATCATTTTGGTCTAGGTATCTGTAATTAATTTTAACCTCAATTTGGAAAAAGTAATTTGATTAAATAATTTGACAACATTTAGTTTTGATTGATTGTAATGTCAAACCAAGCATAATAATACAATCTAAATTAAAAGAAGGTTCTATTAAAAGTACTAAGGAGTGTGATTGACAAAGAAGTCAATACAATAATAATTTTGTAATTCAGTATTCAATTATAAAGAGATTCATTATTATAACCTTTACCCATCCAGCTGAGGAAGATAAGTTCTTATTTGCTCAATAAACTGACTAGCCGAGGTAATTTTAAATAATAGTCAACTGACATAATTTCAATTATATATTTTCATAAGTGAGATATGTCAATTTTGAAAGTAATTCAAAAGCAACAAGGTAAGTGTTTAATACATTATTCTCGATATTACTTCTGTTAACTAAGCAATAGGGTAGATATCCAATTTACTAATTGTAATAACCGTTCGAAAAAGGGTTATATAACAGACTCCACCAATAACGAGGATAGATATTTTTTTTTCTTGAAACATTTACATTTTAATATTTTTGCCATTTTAAGTTATTCGATAAAGTTGAACAGTTACGACGTAACGTTAACAGCATAGCTACTGTTATTTTATTTGAATGCTGCACTACATGCAACTAGAAAGGGTGAGCCACGAAACCTGCAGCCCATTACTTCTGGAAACCCAAAGTATACATATCATGACAACATATACGAGTATAATCAATATTTCTCTAAAACAAATGTTGATCAGTGTTGTTGTTACTGGAACTTTCGTACTCATTTAATGAGATTGGAATTGTGTTTTCAAATGGTGCTGTCAGAGTTAGGCCCCTTTCACACGGACGGCTGTTTTGCCGCCCGGCGAAAAAACCGTGTTCACCTTTCACACGGGGGGCTCGTACTTCCTTCGCTACAAACAATCCAACGTTAATATCGTACAGAAGCGTATTCAGTACAGTTTTTAGATATTAATTATTGGTTGGTGAGAATTTGTAGTTTATGGTTCAATCGATGGAATTGATTCGCAAAGTAGCTGTTACATAAACGGAGAAAGTATAAAAAGCCACGCGTTAGAAAACTGTGGATTCACCCGTTGATGGCATAAAGGACAGCAGAATGCTCCATTCAATGCTTTGTTTCGTCGCTGAAGAAAAGATGAGCAAATGCAATACTAAAATAAATACTATGCATTACTTACTCAGACTCTTGTCTTTTCTTTCTCGTTCGGATAATTCATTATAGTTTTCTATAATTAATTCGAACACCTCTTTCCAAGCATTTCTAGATTTAATTCGGTTTTTGTATTCATCAGACGTTTTATCCCAAATCACACTGATCAAATAGGTATGTGTTGTGCAAGACTCAAAAACAACTGAAATGCGGTTGCAATTGATTCTCTTCAGGCCGTCTCTGCAAACTTCCTGCGCCGGCGACGGCGAATTTACCGTTCGTGTGTACACTTGCATTTACTCCTATGCAATTTGAAAACACACGGCTGCCGGGCCGGCTAAACAGCCGACCGGCAGCCGGGTGTCACCACCGGCGACTTTAAAATAGATAAACGACCGGCCGGCAAAACTGCCGTCACCGTCCCGTGTGAAAGGTTCCATATGAAATAATGTTATTTAGTTGTCGCCGGCGTTTTCGCCGGACGGCAAAACTGCCGGCCGGCGAAACAGCCGTTCGTGTGAAAGAGGGCTTAAGCGTTTTCTTTAATGTCAAGGTGCAGCAACTCTAGTCAATACGTCTTTGAGATAAATATTGGGTACCGGTGTTGCCATAAAATCTGTATGTTGGTTTGCGTCCTCGAATAGTAAGGGGCTTTTATGGCCCACCCTGATTATAAATTGCAAAAAATGGGCAGCTACCCTTGAAAACTTTTTTTATAGTACGCTTGTGCTGTCTATATACATAAGATCTTACCGTCAATATACCTAAAGAATTACAGACATCTTCTCAAGTACAATAACTAAAGTGTTTTTAACCCTGCGCTTGCAACTTATTTTAGTTTATAGATGTGATCCCATTCCCCATGAACTCCAGCTCGCTTCTGTTGATACAGTAACACATAACAAAAATAAGAATTTTAGATGCACAATAGTAGGCGCCAGCACGACTTTGTTTATGTATCATTTCAAAATTAATATATACTAGCAACCAGTGAGACAAATGTCTCATTTAATAAAACAAAAAAGACCGTTTTTCAAATAGAACGCGTATTAAATAAAAACAATAATATTTTTTAAAATATTTTATTTTCTCGAAAACGGGAAGTGTCACGTGACTGAAATTCGGTTCCTGACCTGACATGACCATTCCAAACATATAACTTTAATAACTTTTTTCTCTATCTCTTACGATTTGGCTGCTGAAACAGCGTCTCGGACGGACCAGCGTCCCGGACAAGTCTATTACATATGTATATGGATTGTTAGTTTGTTTGTTAATGGACAAGGTCTAGGCATGCAGAGTACCAGGTACCTTAGACACCGACTACTTTGGTCATATGATCAAAGTCCTACTTAGAATTTTGCCGAAATAAATATTGACAACTATATTCTGTAATATACATACAATAGCGTCTCTTTTTTAATATTCAGTAATAATATCTGTTCACCGAACACAAATAGCAATTTCCCACAAATGTATGGATACCCACATCAAGTTTCACACGCTACAAATTAATAAGAGCTAACCAGATTTCAAATAAGTGGAAGCAACTTGATCCATGTACGTGATTGCATGTGATACGGGTTTTAGAAATAATACCATTAGAAAAATTATGTTCAATTATTGTCGTTTGCTTTTGTATAGAGTGGCCTAACTATTTAAGTTGGGTGAACAATGTATAGTGGAGAAAAACATTACATAGTTAAAGTTAACAATACCAATATAATTAATTATAAATAGTTTTTGTCAGTTAACTAACAGAAGCTTAAAAACTTTTAAACTTCAAAATTATAGAATGTGTAGTAAATATCAAAAATTCGTTTGACAGCAGTGCATAAAAGCTTTCTATCCATGGCAACAGTGCAGCCTTGCTTATCTGTAATTAAACAACTTTGCTAGTTCAGCTAGTATTAATGTTATTAGTACCTTTCGACATCTTCAAAAGAATTCATTTATTATTTTTACTTTCTTTTACAATAAAGGATGTAAGTATTGGATTCACCCCAAAAATTCGAAATTGAGTTTTAAACAGATCTTCACAGTTTAGAGTCCCCTGAACCCAAAACACATATTTTTTTTCATTGGTCTGTCTGTGTGTGTGTTTGTGTGTGTGTCTGTCTGTGTGTCTGTGTGTCTGCCTGCCTGTGAACAGAATATCACAAAAACTAAAAGAGGTATGGCGTTGAAACTTCATACATAAGTTTTGTGTACTATTTAGATGCGACAGCAAGCTTTTGAAGAAAATCGCATAACCGTAACCAGGTGTTTACTCTTGTGATTTTTAGTTTTTTTCGATTGTTTCAAAAACGCCTCTAACGAGTTTTTTCAAACTTCACATTTTTATTACATTTTTAATGTGTATTGATGTGAGCTAGGTGATTTTCCAGTTGAATACTTCTAAAATGGGTTTCTTTTATTTTTTTTTATTAACTCCTATTTTAAATAGAACATCTGGTATATTATTACATTTTTGAATTTAGCTTAAAATTCTAGAGAAAATTTGTCTCTTCAACTAACTCTCTATTTTGTACCGTTTTTGTAGAATTTGTAATTTTTGAAAATTTTTGACAAATGCTTAAAAATTTTAAATCAATTTTTTGGCTAATTATAAGATCACTGTAAAAGGAAGTTGTGCATGTGTATCACACCAGATTTTTATCCTACCCACTTAATAATGCAACATGAAGTTAATCCGCCATTTTGGGACATCCCTTTTAACAGGAACGGTTCATTTCGATGCAGCCGAATAATCACGAATTAATTATTTTGGTAATTATGTAATGCTGTTTATGTAAATGGAAGAAGCCAGAGCGGCTTGTCAACTTTTCGAGCTTCGTTGAATTGATTTTTCCGTAACCCCGACTGGGCTAAAGGTAAGAGGTATCTTGTTGTAACTGAACTAGCTGGCAAAAAGGGCAAATAATTTGCAAACATTAAATACGACGGCGGCATTACTAAAAGTCTAATTACAACGTCGACATCAAAATAGAAAGAATGAAGTTGTTTTGGGGGCCAACAATTCTGATGTATTCCAAGCGAAAAAACGGAAATACATAGAAACACTAGAAACAAAGTCATATTGCTAATCGAGACTGTATATTTGGATTTGTTCTAATAACAATAATAATAATAATAATAATAACGTAGCAGCAAAGAAAACATGCGCAAGCTAAAAACTCAATAAGCCACAAGTTTAGCCACGAAACCAGAATGGATGAAAGACAAGAAATTATACGGGGATCGGTCGACTAAGATCATGTAAATCAAACAATAAACAGACATATTAGAAAAGGCATAAGGAACCAAAACATTGAAAAGTCAAGTTATGGAAAAGTATTAGAAAGGTTTAAGTTCTTTAATAAAATCCAATCAACATTGATAGTTCAAGAATTGGTACATTTTTAGTTTACACCCCCACATTTAGGGGTTTAAACTAAATTATAGTCTATGGGTACTTTTTTAGTTTACACCCCACATTTAAGCTAAATAGAAAAGTAAAAAAGCAGTTGTATGTGGGAGTGTAAACGAAATTCTAGTCTATGTTGAACTAAATTTGTTTACTCTCAAACCTTTTATTGGAGATTAAGTAATAGAAATTATTCACATCTATAAACTTCTGCTATTTGCAAGGAGGATATAACAAGCCATGCCATCACCAGTTACACCTACCGCCGTGAGCGTACACGAGGCACAACACGCCAACGTACCTAACCTAACCTAACCTAACTTCGCAATTAAAATTTCAAAACAAATTAAATGAAATAAAGTGGAGTGTGAACTAAATAAGCTGCCCGTAAACATTATTTCAGTTTACACCCCCCATATTTAAGCGGAATACAAAAGTCGTAATCTAGGTGTATGTGGGGTTGTAAACTAAAAAAGTGCCCAAGAATTATTACAAATGTAGACACAAAGAAATTCTAGGCATTTCAACAGATGAAATCCGAACCGCATTAAGATGACAATGAAATGTTGACATTTGAAGGACTAAAACTGATAAATCCGGTAAAACTACTTTTAAGTCGCTGTCTGGCAGTAGGGAAAAACTAAAGTAAGTTTGCTGTGCAAAATAGAAAGTGCTGTTGAAATCTGGAATTATAGGTTCGTAAGCCTATTATCTCACTTACAGTACAAACTTCACGCAAATAATTAGAAACCGGCTCAGAAACAAATTTGACTACTAGCTAGTCGACTAGAATGATTTTTGGCAGGGTCTTCGACCACCTGAAAAGTTCAAGAACTGCAGTAGAAAAGTGCTAAGAATGTCATATATTTCTGCACTTGGGTTTCGTCGACTATGGACTTGTGGGCAGCAATTAAAGCTTTGCAAAACACTAGAATTAACTCTCCATATATCGAGAACAGATACAAAAATACCAACATTCGTATATCCGTGTGTAAAGTAATATCAACATACAAAGTATCGTTAAACAGTAAGACGTAAGGAAGCCAATTTGCCGATGATGTCATCGTAAGTAACTCAAATGAAAACGAACTGGAGGAAATGCTCAATGAACTGGACTATAAAGCTAGTAAAAAGGACAACATATGAAACTGAACAAACAAAGGTCCAATAGTGACAAAAAATTCAGATAAAAGGACCAAGTATAGTTCGGAAAAGAAGAAACACGAACCAGAATACTGCAAGACAATAACTGTTATTTCAGCATAGATCGCATATTTAGGTCATCATTACTATCCAGATCGACGAAAATAAGGCTGTATAGAACAAGTGTCGCTCCCTTATACTATATGGCCGTGAAATTTACCACATGGCCTTAAAACCAGAAGATCTATTAATTTTCAAAAGAAAGATAGTAGCAGCCATAGTCGGACCGGTAAGAGAAGAAAACACATAGAGAAGAAGGTTGAACGTTGAAATAAAAGAACTTCTAGAAGAGGAAAACATAGTAGCAGCAATAAAAGCAACCATAATCTTGCCAGAATTAGAGTTCTTATATACATTTATTCATTATCTTTAGCCTCTTTTCCTTTTTGATGTCGAGAAAGTGTTCCTATATAACAGTTAGGTAAATACTATAAGCCAGAGGTGCAGCAGAGGAGTTAAAAGAATTTTCCAAGGGAACGTCGAAGGAAGACGATCATAGGAAAGACTGAGGAAAAAATGAGTAGATTCTATAAAAAATGACCTAGGAAATTTAGACATTTGAAATGGAGAAATAATGGCAAGGGATAAAAGAAGACGGAGGACGATTGTAGAATCAGCCAATACCCATCTAGGGTCATAGAGTCATTAGATAGATAGTTCGAAAGTACATCTATTGGAGTTATCAAAAATAACTTCAAAAGTTAAACGAAGAATGAGACTTAGCTGGATAGTGTTAGTCAAATTGCGATATTCCCATCAGCTTTATACGAAAAACGTTTGTCCACTACATCCTGCCGGTATAATCTACGGCATAGAGACTATGGCGTTCACAAAGAAAAGTGCTAATATATTAAGAACAACACAATGTGCTATGTAGATTGTAGGGGCGGCTGCTAGGAGTAAACGAAAAAAATAAGGAAAACAGATATTAGGATAGAAACAAAAGTAACTATCGTCGATAAATTCACTAAATGGAAATTGCATTAGGTAGGACATGCTGCTATATGAATGCACAATACGTTGATGTCAATGGAGACCTAGAACATCCAAGAGAAGTGTTGGAAGCGACCGAAAAGATGAGTATACCATATTAGGGCGATACCTGTAAAACTGGTATCAGCAAGCAAAGGATAAGATTCCATGGAAGAAAAAAGGGGACAAGCCAAGGTTGACGAAGACGAAGAAGAAGAAGAGTATTTTCGCCAGTAAATGTATAAATATAACAAATATTTGTAGATATGGCTGGAATACGTATTTAAATGTAGTGTAGAAATAGGCAGGGAAGATGTGTATTTCTTCCCTGATACTTTTTGTACCACAAAATGTATATCGCTGTCTCACCATGATAATATTCTAAATGTAAAAGGGGCCCTAATTTTTCTTTTACACATTTGGAGAGCTTAAAATACATTATACGATTAAAAATCTCCTGCCACAAATATCTATTGTATAAAATATTTTGCAGTTGCGAACTTTTTTCTTCGTTTAGTACAGAAACGTATAAATGTTCTAGATAGTCGAATATTGTATGGAACAGATACAAAAGAAGTAGATATTATTGGAAGAGCATGTTACTATTGTGCGATAAACTAATAAAAACTTAATACAATTTGGATTATGAATTACATAAAAAGGCTGAACCAAGTTCATGCGTACTTAGACCTTAAAATGGGTGCATTGAGCTAGCTTCATCCGTTTATGTGGAGTCTAATTTCTTTATCTCGTAGATCAGTTTTCACAATTGTATCATAGCTTCCATTGGTTGTTAGGAACGTAATACATTTCAGAGAACTAATTTTTGTTCCGCCTATAGATAATATATTATGTACAGCAGCTTCGTTTTCGGATATTTACAAACCTTGGTTTTTTGTACCAAAATCTATTCTTAAGTGAAAGTGACTATTGAATAGTTGCGTTCTACATATTTTTACGGAATATGTTGTAAAATAATTTTGACTCAGAAACAAAAAATCAGATAAGAACTTTTGGAAACGGTAGTAAATATTCACTTTCATAATTGTTGAGATAATACAATATATGTATAAGAATATAAATAAATCTGCGACGCCACTGTACAATATCAACAATTTTAAGATTTTTTAATCCGAAAAATTTAGTTAATCATTGCGATATGCCTGATAAAGAAGAATCAAGATTCAAAATGAGTGCAGATAGAAACCCAGAACGAGATCTGTTTTCCTGTAAACTGCGTTTAGTGAAATCGTGCATAAAGCGAGTAATTTCAAGCTATTCAAATTCCTACTTGATAATTCGAAAGACAATTGCTCAGCCCAAATAAAGTTAGTTTAGCAAAGTCCTTTGAAATTCCACGCACAAATGATAAATTTAAATAACATTCAATAGCTATTCGAGTGAGCGGTGGTGGGTTCCGGTGCGTGCCAACACGAGCGATTTCACCCCGGGGTGTCGTCTGCTTAAACACGGCGTACATCTTGATGGCCAAATCGGTGCTTTAGTATACTGTAAGATGTCGATATCTGACTAACTTCATTTGTAAAACATTTGATTTCTTTTTAGAACGATTTAACGGGCAATTTAACACCGCTGAAACTTGTTTTACTGCGTCTCTCCAAAACTTCCTTGATGGCGAGATTTTCATTAGTCGGCAATGGCACAAAGCACGAAGAATGAACATCAGAAAGGATATTTACAGTAGGATTAGAGTAAATAACTTTGCTTTGGCTTTACCCCTTCGATTAATGTAGTCAAGATTACCATTCTAAATATGATTTTATATTACCTATAATCCTAGAATAGTAAAAATTGTAAAAATGTTGCTGTTTTTCAAGAATTTTCAAAAAGTAGAACCCATATTAAATTGAGACTTGTGCTTTCAAATGAGCAATCAATCATAATTTATCAGACGAATTTGAATTAGCAGGACAATCCAGTGGTGTAGATTTTAGAAAATAAATTACTTAAACAAAACACGCTTTTATTATAGACATATTGCATAAGTAGACAATAACAGTGTAGTAAAAAATATTCAAAAACCTATGGTATAAAACCTCCAATCCTTTACATTTTGATACATTTTAAAATATGTAATCTTTTGAAACAGCGAGTGTCACCTTAGCTCCAAAATACTCCGAAAACATTCTTAAATATGAAAGTACTAAACCTTGAACTGTAATCAACTGTGAACAGATTTACGTGAGCACAAATATATCAGAACGGAGTTGCTAATCGAAATAGCTTTTGATATAACAAGTGCAAAAGGTTCTTTCATAAGGTTTTGCTTCGTTGGGCAACATGCGAAATCGTAGAAACACACGTTTTGCACATGTTTTTGGAGACTGGCAGTCTTATCGTAATATTTACAAATATCGCGCTCCCGAAAATATAATCTGATCCGAGGGTGAAGGCGGTCTTCGCGCCGAGAGCATTACTCCTTAGAAATGTTGTGCAAGCTTTGAATGAACTTGAATTGTAGCAAGGTGAAGTATTCTTGTTGTGGGTCGTGTTTAGATGTTAACAACTGGCGGAGTGTAGCATAACTAATATTTTCAACTAGGGATGGGCGCGTGACGTGAAAATAGTCGTGTCACGTCGTGTCACGGCGTGTCACGTCGTGAACGTGACTAATATTTGAAAATCGTGACGTGAACGTGAGTGAACGTGGGTGAAAAATTTCCAAGACGTGATTCACGTTTCACGTTAATATCACGTTAAATATTTAATAACGAATAAAAAAACTGCAGGGTGCCCCGGGTGCTGATTACATACTATTTTTAAATCAAAATTTTAATGTGTAGATGAACTTATTATTTCAATAAAAGTAATGCGTTGTTTTTTATACTCGACTTAACGCTGAAAATGGTGGTTGCGATTTATTTTTTAACCAATTTATTGTGTAGATGAACTTATTATTCTAATAAAAGCACTGTTTTGTTTTGTATACTCGGCTTAACGCTGAAAATGTAAATTACGTTTTATTATTAAACCAAAAATGTATAGTGTAGATGTGTTGATGAACCTATTTTTAGAAAAGTAATATGTTGTTTTGTATACTCGACTTAACACTGAAAATGTTGATTACGTTTTATTTTTAAACCAATTTATTGTGTACATGTCTAGATGAACTTATTATTCTAATAAAAGTAATGTTTTGTTTTGTATATTCGCCTTAACGCTGAAAATGTTGATCGTTGATGTACGTAAAAGTACTTTTAAACCCTACGAATTAAGTGTTGCGTAGCAACATATACCTTCTGTACTCATACCAATAAGGGAAACGTCAATTCCAATGACAGCGTTTAGTATTAAAAGTAATGTTTTTGAAGGCAGCAGCAAGAAATGTATTTGCGAGAAATCAGTATTTTTCCCATGTCGTCAGTTATTGTAGTCAATTTTCATTTGTTTCTTTTTATATCAACTATGCTGATTGCAACATATCACGTAAATTATGTCACGTGCAAAACATATTTTTAGTTCTGTTTAGGGTTTTTTCATTGGTTTTAAATTTGAACATTCTGTTCTATCTGAATTTAAATTTTGAAATAAAAGCTGCGTGTCACGTCGTGAGCGGCGTGTCACGCCGTGAACGTGAGTGAACGTGAGCGTGAACGTGCGTGAACGTGAGTGTTTAAAGCAAGCGTGAAACGTGCGTGACGTGAGCGAAAACTTACTCACGCGCCCATCTCTATTTTCAACATTAATTTTAAAAGCATTTTCTTTAGAAATGCATGCAATCTTAAAAGAACATTTAAATAATGCAACTGTTTTGAAATTAAACATACAAAGCTATACAAAATACAATTCCGTATAGTATGCTGTAATTTCTGAGCTACATAATGCAAGATCGCCAAGAAATTACAGACCAAATGCATGAAGCGAATTTATAGCAATTCAATATAATGAAAGGATTAATATTTCAAATCAGTTTCCAATGGGTGTCAAAGGTAAAATAATCGACGGCATATTGGTAGGTTACTTTTTACTTAGCTTTGTTAGAAATTAAGAGCCTCCCCAAATACAATTCTCACGAGTCTTTACTGCTTCTGACACGGTCGTAAGAAGAAACTTTCTATTTGGTTTAAATGATTCATTAACGTAAATCTACTCCACTGAGTTGTGCCCGTTAGATCAAATTTAACTGGCTAGCTGCATTTTATAGGGCATTCGAATATACCAAATCTCAATTTAATATCAGTTTTATTTATTCCTCGATACCGGGAGGTACAAAACAGAAAAGTAGGTAACTTTACTTATCCGAATTAATTCTGTTTAAATGTAACGATATCGTAAAATTGATTAAATACCTGAAAGACGGTCAGTATCAAAATATAGTTGTACGGTACGGTTGTACGGTACAGTTGTACATGGTACCGTTAATCTTCGTGTACAACTCTACATTGATTTCTGTGATATACCAACTTACTTAGAAAGCTTTCTACTTGTTATGTTATTGTGACCAATAAAAAACGAGTATTTTTTAAGATAGTTTCTATTCTAAGACTGTATTAATATTTTATTGGCATTATATTTCTATGAAACTCTTGCATAATAAATCACTTACTACAAACCTTTTGATAGCACTGTAGTTACTGTTAACTGTTCAGAAATGAAACAATTTGACTGGAAAAATATATAACTTTATATAAAAACAGGAGCAATCCTAGTCATGTGAAAAAGAAGAAGAAGAAGATATAAAAATAATGTAAATATATGTCGAAATGAAAACATTTAAAAGTATACTGAGTTTCAACGCTTGTATAACGTTTTGTGGCATGTTATACTAATAATTGAACATAATAAAATGAAGAATGATTTCTTTTAGATTCAGAGTAAATGTTTTGTAGTCAATGGGGACTTTACTAATAATAGAGGAAGTACAAATAAAATTACGACACTAGATATTATAAATTTACGTTGAGTAAAAAATAGATGCAGCTTCTTATTGTTGGTTACATTTAATATTCATATTATATTAATGAAACTACTTAAAGGTAACGACTTTATTTTATTACGTAAAAGACACTTTCAAAAACTTTTTTATTTGTTGCTGCCATTAGACAAATTGTAATGCCTAAAACAGTAACACAACTAAAAATTGTAAAAATACTCTGTAATCGTTTTATTAAGATTGTCAAAATATTTGGAATTAAATAGAGGGGGTCTATAAATTAGGGTTGCCGCTTTACGCAACGCCACTTCCCGAAAAATTTTGAGGCAAAAATAGTAATACAAAAATACTGGACTGGTCTTCGTTTGGCTACAATAAGTCATCAAAGTTGCAAATTTGATTTAATAAATTTTTAATTATCATAGGTTAGTCATCTATCGAGATTAGAATTAGAGCTAATCCACAATTCTATCCCAACTCGTTTGCAACTTTATCTAAACACCGATTGTTATCAGATAGAATAGCTGCGTTGAACGTCAATAATCACGTGGTTTTTTAAGTACTGTGCTGCGTCTTTGTTTTTCTATTAACAACCGTTGTTTTGATATATTGGGCTTAGTTACTAAATTTATTATTTTCAATAGAACGTTGCTACCTATAACAGTTCTTTTAAATGACTCGCGAGGGCACATGAAGACCAATTCAACAATTTTGTATTAATAGTTTTGCCTCAAAACTTTGCGCTAAGTATAACTTTAACACTAATTTATACATACCCTGTATTATATCGTCAAAATCAACACGCCAACTTCTTACATTGGTCTATGAAACTATTTGAAAACGTTCTCTCACTGCGCATTTATTAATTGTACAATTCTCTATACTAAAAATTTTAATATTAGGAGCATCTTAAAATTCCACTAAAATAAATATACTTGTTGAAATAAAAAGCGATTATACTAAGTATTTTACTAGTTACAACTTTTTAAGATTGTCTAGGGCGTACCCCTAAGACAGAAAAAATTAATAGTGCGTATCCCTAATCACATACAGTTAATATATTTTAAGACGCAACGTGGTCTTGCCGTCTCCATGAGGATTTAATTGTTACCTATAGGTTTCTAAGGATACACCACTCCTACACCATGTGTAAATGCGTTTATTTTAAAATGCAATATAGATATGTCACGAAGTAGGTAAAAAGATAATGTATTTTATAGAGAAAGGAATTCTGTTGAGCACATGCTTACAGCAAGTATATTATTGCTTCCTATAAACATTTTCATTTTAAGTGACGTATGTCGACTGAAACAGCATCGTGGCAGCGCTCAATTTTCATGGCGGTTTCTATTTTTTTATTGCATATATTTAACTTTTTTTGCTCTGTAGAAAAACTTAGATAATTAGATAATAACTGAATTGGACTGACTGACTCGACTTTCAAAACTTTTGCAGGTATAGTTTGACTCTAGGATTACTAGGACACCCTATATTTTAGCATTAGTATTTAACATGGGATTTCCTATGTTGTGTAATTCTTTGTATATGTAGTATTCATCATATATCTAATTAAAAAATGCGAGTTAATATCTTTTTTAATTTTTAATTGGTTTTCTTATTTTCTTCTGTCATTTGTCGTGCCCCTATAAGTATCGGCTGGCGTGCCCCAGGGGGTACACGTACTCCACTTTGGATACCACTGATCTAGGGAACTGAGTTCAGCACATCTCGTTGATTTTTGTATACTTTATTTTTATAAAAGTATATTTTTCAAGCTATATAATGAAAATAATTATGATACAAAATCTTTCCGAGAGAATATATTGCATTGAATTTTAAGCCAGTCATCATTGCCTATACTGACTCACTATTATCAATTTGGTACAGGTAAACTTGCTTTTATTTCACCTCTCAAATAAAATAATATGGAAACGTTAGTTGATTTTGCTAATTTGCTTCGTACATTTTAAGTAGTATAAATAGCAACAAACAGTGCAAAATAGTTACGCGCTGGGGAATTAATGTTAAATAAAATAGTATTGCCCGCTTTGTAATATATACATTTTAAATCACTATATTCTCTTGCTAAATAAATTAGTAACAATTATACCTATAATTTTCTAATCTAATCTAAAATACGAGTCCGTATTTTCAGCTATGAGGTTGTAAATCATAATATTCATTAAAAGATATCGATAATAAGTATACTACTTGTTATATTTTAATTTTGAAGATGATTAAAGAATCTTGGTATTCATAATCGGCATATCGCGTGGAGATTTCTAAGGCATTATGTAAGGCTAATCAGATAAAGTACAATATCTTATAGATTTCGGGAATTTACACTTTTAGTCAAATTCTGTTGCACGTCTGTATTACGAAACTACCAAAGAAGACGTTGATAACACATTTGAATTTTCCTTGGTAACAGCAGATATTGTGCTAAATGCCATAGATGAAATAAAAACTATTGTAACCCCCTGTGATGGTATTAACATAGCACGAATAATATATTGTTGCCCCTATATTCTTCCAATAATCACTCATATTGTAAACTGTTGTATAGAACAGATTTTTCAAAGTTTCTGGAAACCAGCAAATATTCGACCTCTGGCCGAAGGCCAACAATCCCGCGAACTTAAACATTTGCGATCAATAAGTATTCTACCTACATTATCTAAAATACTTGAAATACTTTTGGACTTATAAATACAAACATATCTTGATAAAAATAATATTTTAATTGCGAATCAATTTGGATTTAAAAGAAAGTTCGGGCACTTCATTTCATGTAGAAACATGGCATGAGACAAGGCGAGTCAGGGTCGCCGAAATATCTCTTTCCGAAACCCAGTCATCTGGCACACCGTTACCGGCGTACTGGGTGATGTGGTTAGCATCACGCCTTCGACGACTGCCTTACTTTCCCTAATTCCACAACTGTGGTTTCGGTACCCAATTTTTGCCCGACTGGGTGGGCCGCCCGCCAGTTGCCAGATATCAGGATTGAACACTGTACCGTGGCACCGCAGCCTGACGCTCTAACCGCTCGGCCACGCTGGCGACAATTTGGATTTAAAAAAAGTTATAGTTGTAGCACATTGCAACTAAGCGTTATGGAAATATTTTTTCTATTTTGTGTTTAGAATAACTCCATTCTAGCACCCAAATGACATCATTTGAGTGTTAGAATAAGTCGTTATGAAATGATGTCATTTGGGTGCTAGAATGATGTTATTCTAAACACAAAATAGAAAACATTGTAATTTTTTAATTTATAAAATGATATAGAGCGGAAAAATAGAAAATATAGTATAAAACACTCTTTGCAGAAGGTCCTTCGAGCACTCATTTGTTCCTCAACTCGCCGCTACTCCTATTTTAAATAGAACACTCGGTATATTATTACATTTTTTATGTCAGCTTCAAATTTTAGAGAACCAACCTTCTATATTGTACGGTTTCTGTAGAATTTGCATTTTTTTAAATTTTTGACAAATGCTTATAAATCAAAAATAAAATTTTTGCCTAATTACGTATAGGATCACTGTAACAGGAATTTGTGTGCGTGTATTACACCATATTTTTAAGACTAAATCCAATAAAGTTATCAGTAATGCTTTTTGGTAAGAACACACTTCGTGAAACATATGTAAATAGTCTAAATACACAAATCAATAACTATCTAAAACGAATTAGCAATTGCACAAAAAACCTAGGACTACAGGTACACACTTCCTTGGGATTCAAGGAGCGCATGCCTGCTCTTATCAAAAAGCTTATGATAAATTGAAAATTATTTATAAAATTATTTTTAAATCGTAGTTGATCCATTGCTGCTTAAAGTGGGGTTGAGTTTTAATAATAAATGAAGGTCCTTCATTTATTATTAAATTATTTTTAACTAAATCTATGAGAACTAATCTCTGCGAATCTTTGGAACTTTCGAATTTTAATTATTGTGATGTAAGCTACGGTCCCAGATTGAATTTTTTAAATAAAAATAGAATAGCAGGAGTTCAAAATTCTTGCCTTATATTTCACATTAGAAAGGACGATCACATATCATATAAATTACAAGAAGTGAAGTTGATTAACATGCAAAATCGGAGAATACTACATGCAGCTGTACCCTTTCATAATCTTGTTGTTACAAAAACACCTCCCTATATCTGCAATAGCTTCAGATTTGAAGTACATAATATTAACATTAGAAGAAATAATTTTCTTACTCTCCCCCTTCACAAATCTGATTTTGTTGAAAGGTTCTTTTCTCTTATTTTGCGAGAATTTGTAATTATGTAAGTGTAAGTACCATTGGAAATTAGAAACAAATCAGTTCAGAGTTTCAGAGATTGATACTTTTGTGACTTATATAATAAACAGATCTCATTGCTTTAAAAACTATACCTATATCAAGTAATCAATATACATTCTATTCGTTTCTGTAAAACAAGGGTGAAGCACATACACTGCTTTAAACTTGGATTTTGTACACCATGACCATGATGGTTAAGTTGAAAAGCAGAACTGTGTACTGAACTTCGCCCTATTCGCACTGTAACGTTGTATCCGTCGCGAAGAAATTTATCGTCACATGTTCTTGTCGCTGTACCTTAAAACAATTTTATAATAACGTATTCCGAACAAAAAATTTCTATTGGTATTTTCCTAATTGCATTTTATCTGTCACCCATCGTTCTTCTAGGTTCTTTTGCCTTTCTACGTTCTAGCGCATAACGTTCCGTTAGCTGTTGTGGTAGTCTGTGTTCTACTATTCTACATATCTGCCTGTATCAGAAAAGTTTTTATGTTTGTATAGTATCTCATTATGTTCTATATAATTATATCATTTCTTATACGCTCAATCCTTATATTTGCACATCATATTCAGCAATAATGAATTTCCCTTTAGTCTATTTGCTTCTTTTGTACTACTCATATTTTTGATCGCCAAGTGCCACAATTTGCAATTAATATCTATGTTTTTTTGTTTTCTTCTAAGCTCGTTTAGAAAATTGCACGTTGTTGATGTGCCATTTTTCTTGGCCTTTTTACTTAAAGTATCCTTATTATCTGTGCTGTCTGCTCGTAGAAATGCTTCTACATATCATAACTATATTTGCATGGCCAACGACCACCATACATTTAGTTTCTTTTAGATTTACTTCCAAACTCCACTTTTCATGTGTTGTACTTAACTTTATAACTGTATAGCTCACATATTCGTCATCTTCTACTACTCTTAATTCGTCATATATAAAAAGTAGAGTGTAAAAACAATTATCACAAATCTGAACTGCTATACTCCCTTGTAATTAATAATAATATAGAAACAGAAAAATTAAAGAAAAGTATTGTAGATATATCACTCATTAAAAAATCAACAATAATAACAACCGGAAGTGTTGCAAATTTAGGACCGAAGTAGTATAAATTTAAACGCTATTTTCTTAATTATATTTACTTTGAAATAGAGGATTTTTATCAAGAAACCTGTTATATGTATGTATATACTAGCGCTGCCTTAATCTGCTGTGGTACGGGAGCCGACCGAAACCACGATTCATTTCAAACTATATTGCAAATAAGAATCCAGTAGGTACATGGAACTAAGCAATAATCGTAACTATGTCCGAGATTGGTGGAAACAAAGTAATCATATGAAAATCTATTTTTTTTCAAAACTGCCCATTAGACATTTGGTACGAATTTTAAAACTATAATCTATAATTAATGGAGAAAATAGGCTGGGCTGCAACGTTTATTTGAATTATATAGATAGGACAAAATTATTGTAAAACTCAAGTAGTCAAACAAATTTCTCTTGTCTAAAAAGCGGAGGAAGTATTGCAATTATGAAAAAATAGCTTTCCGAGATTTCCTCAGTTCTTCATGCTTCAGAATCCCTAGATGACGAAAAACCGGTTTTCTCAATTGCGTCTGTCTGTTCGTTTGTTCGTCTGTTTGTCTGTCCGTCTGTTGGTGGTATAGCTCAAAAACAACTTGTAGGGAGACGATATTTTGCATGAGGATTAGATGTCCACTTTAAAATAATAAAATGTGGTCTATTTGTGCTTTAACTGGAGAGTGGATAAATGTAATCTTTTGCATATAGCTTTACCCTTGACGAAAATGAGACCTAACTGATGCAGGGTGGGAAGAATTGCATAGCGTCTTGATAACGCAGCGAGAAGCGCATTCAATGCGCACTCGATCGTGGCACAATGGTTTAAACGGCGCTGTAAACAATCTTAGAGATTTTCCCCCATATTTAAGGATTAAAGTTTACTCTAATGTTCTAATAATTTAATAAAGCTCTACACGGGGTACTTATTATTTTTTATTATAAAGCGCTTTATCTTGTAATTAATGTTAAGAAAATAACATAGTGAATTAAAATAGGTGGTGATACTTGATTTTCTGTGTATAAACATAGTCAGTGTATGCTTTCTAACCAGAAATTGGAAAAGTATTTAAAATCAAGCCAGCATTGACAAAAGTAAGTCACTTCGTAATGTAATTAATACAATGACTGTCTGATTGGCATTCAGTGACACTTCGATAACAACCTTCAAATTTTACATATCCATTGGGAAGTTTGGAAGTCATATACGTTTTTCAACATTTTCCATGTTAGTATACGGTTTTAAAAACTGAGGTTAAACAACTAGAACCTACTTAAATCATGTAAAAGGTTACAATGCCTTAACAAAACAGTTATTGATTGTATGAAACCATCTTAGACATAACTTACACTTTCCGTGATGTATTTGATTTTAAATAGCTTCCCAATTTTTAGTTGGAATACTACTGTTCAATTATTCACATTCACCAATACTGTTACATTACTTCTGCAATCAATACTCTTGTCTTTGGTTAGATCCGCGAACCTCGTCGCATCAAATAAAATATTTAAAATTGTACACCTTGAACTGATTTCCTGAACGGCATAAATGGCGCGCTAGTATAAATTCAAAGTCAATCATGTATGCATGTATTTCACGAGAATCGTTCCTCGGAGGAAACAATGGAGATGGCCGTGTAGCTGCAATGTCGGGGTAGCGAAAGTTCTGCAAAGAGATTGTAAAAAATAAATTCGGGGGGTACTAGACAAGCGCAGGAATTGGTTTGAATTGCAGGATAATTCAGCGGTTAAGCATGGGAAATGGAGGCGAGAAAATTGAAGTGCAGGAAACGCGATGAGCACGAGAAATAAGAACAAGGTGTTGTCATACAAAATGTATGCTCCAAGAGTGGATTTCTTCGAAGATGTAGAGCACTTACATACTGACAGCGGCCTACAATGGCGGGAAGTGAATTACAAACCGCAAAGGCACCTGTGCAGACTGGCCGGGATTGGTAATCCAGATAAGGGATTCTACCCCGTGATCAGCGGTTTGTCCCTCGTGGCCGAGCGGGAGCGTGTTAGAATACAAAAGTAGCGTTTTGACCAAAGAATGACATTCGTTATAAATGTTTTCTTTTCCAGGGACATGTTCTGCAGCGGCCGCCCATTTCCAATAGTCACATACGTCACCGGAGACATCGGTCATGGGAACGAACAATTCGAAATGAAATTCGCAATGCAGAAGTGGCCGCTCGCAATCCCCTAATGGCATTGCGGCAGAGGCGGGCATTGGTTGGGGAGTTGAAGAATTTTGCTACTCTTCTTGCAACTAGCGCCCACCCCAGCGCTTGTCTGTAATATTTTCCATAAATCATCGGCGCTGGACCTGACCTGCCAACTTGTGTAAGAAAGTTCAGACGAGCTTAGCGGATTCACGAGAAAAGCGGACAAGGAAACATACGGAAACATGGGATGAATTATTATCGTTTCTAACAGCGCTGGGACTTTGTAAACATGTACGCAGGTTCAATACAAATGGGGACATGATAGTACAAAAATATCTGCACTTCTCTTCGCACATGCCTTTTTACAGCTTTTCAATGCCGTCTTTAAAAAGCATGTATTATACATAGGTACAAATACGAATACTCTCAAGGAAATGTATCAAAATTATGAGATTACAAGAAACTTTTAGCTGATAAAGTTGACCTTGTTTTTTAATATAGATTGCACTGATTGACTTAAAAAATATACTTGCTTCATTTCTTGCATAAATTGCTAATGAAGGAATCACTGATTAAAATCGTAGAGATTGCATCTGTATAAATGATTGTATGTCACAATAAGTAATATGAAATTAGTTTGGATATGCACAGGTTTCTCACTTTATAACATCCTGCCTTTAAGGAACGTACTCATACTTATATAAAAAATTGTATTACTAATGTCTTTTCCGATTTAAGGGTATTCTAAGCGCCAAGCTGTTTTTCTTATAATCTAGAAATATTTATGCTTATTAACGTAGGTATAAACTAATGTTCACATTTCCTATACAAGTCATTCCTAAATTCTAAAAACACTACATAGGGATAATAAAATGTTATGCTATACATTTTAAATTACGGAAGAATTAGAGCAAATACTACAAATATCATTAAAATTTAATAATATTCAAAATCGATTGTTAATTAAGGAATCAATTTCGAGATTAAGTATTCTAGATTCAATTCAGGGGATCAAAATGGATAAAAAAGTTGGATAAAAAATGGGCAAACCCTCAACCGTAACAAAGATTTTAGTTGATTTTGCTTTTATTATTATTATTAGTAAAACTTCGCACTGCAGCATTTTGTATTTGTTTCTAAATCAGCAGTGAAAAACATTAAAAAATTATGATTTTCTCATTCCTATCAGTTATTGTCTTGGTAGTTGGCTCAAATTTTAATTTTATGCAACAAAAATACAAATGCGGGTGGTATTCTCTTTTCTTTTCTTTTCAGCCTTGCCGGTATTGAGCACAGTCCTCCCTCTTTGTTTTCTGATTATTCCGGTCTTGTACTGCTTCCACCCAGCTTAACTCTGAGAGCCTCTTTATGTCATTACACCAGCGTGTATTTGGTCTTCATCTCGCTTTTCCGACTGCCCATAGTTTTCATCGTATGATTTTGGCATTGTATCGTCTGTTATCTTTGCTAAGTGACCAGCAAAATAACATTTTAGTTCTCTGACTCTATTTATAATGTCTGTCAGCTTAGTTCTTCGTTTTATCCAGTCATTTATATTTTTATCTCTCAGCGTTACACCATTTATCGTCCTGTTCGTAGCTCTTTGGGTAACCCTTAATTTGCCGGTTAGTTGTTTCCTGAGCGTCCATTGAGTACACACTAGTCGGAAATTTGCGTATTAATGTATTGTGGTATTCTCTTATATTTTAGGATATTTGAAAGCTTGTCAAGAGCTATCCAACCTAACCGTCTTCTTCTTTCTACTTCTATGTATTTGTTTACCCGACGTTTCAGGAGTTTTTGATCTACTCCCTTCTTCAGGTGTTCCTGGTTAGTTCTGAGAAGGACTGATATTGTACATCTTTATACGTACACTCGTGCCTACCCTGCGGTTTAAACTCGGGACCGCAGATCGCTGTAATTACTAGTCTGTCACTCTTACCACTAGGCCACCAGCGAAACGTCGTGTAAACACCCTAGACAGTGGAAAAAGTCCGATAAAACATATCACAATATTCGCAGGATTGCGAGCTCATGCAGTTGCACTTAGTTCCTCAGGAATTACTAGCATTATTGTTTTTCGAAGCACCAAGAAAACTTGACAACTAGACTACTAACAGTTGTGGATGTAGACGATATCGAAAATGACATTTCAACAATGAACAGGAAAATGGCAAAAGGGGTACTAGGAAAAAGAAGATGACGATGTAAGGAGTAGCATTAGCATGGACATTGCTACAGAACATATTAGTGAGACTAATACACCTTCTAAGTAGTATTTATGGAAAGCTAAACAACTCACTGCGTACAGCTTTGATTGGTGGTACTGTTAAATGAATTATAGTAACTTGCCAACGAATCTCCAAATAGATTTAGGCATCGTTCTTCTTGATTTGTAGATCCTTATAAAGTTGATGCAAAACCTTGAGGTCACATGTCCTTATCCATTGAGGCTTAAGAAGTCAGCTTCAATTGTAGTTGTAGAAGATGTGAAAAACTATAGTACGCTTGATGCATCATCTGGCTTAGATCAAGTTATTGCAGATAATTTTTATACATACATTTCATCAAACAATAGTAAGTGTACCACTCATTCAATGGAGGTGTTCCTTACTTAACAAGACTCAGTGGACTCAAATGAAAATACTTCTGAAACGTTTAAGAGCATATCAAAAAATTACATAACGAAAAACGTATGTATGATATTCCCGTTTACAGATATAACAGCCATAAAAACTGCTGATGATTTTGAATTTATGAAAGAAGTAATTACCAACCCATAATATCCTGGATTCAAGGGATACAATATCGCTTTATGCCGAAAACAGAGCCATACAGTTACGAGACATGTAAGCTAAAGTGGGGTCAGTGTGTACTTGGAAAAAATGTTTAGTAATACTTGAAGACATCTAAAGTGAGCGTGTTCATATAAACATCTGTAAAGAGCTTTACTCAAAACTTCCCTCACAAGTGGACGTTGTAACACTAAAAATTTTGGAAATGGAATTTAGTAGAATCTCTGCGAATAACTACAAACTTGCGTTTTGATAGTTGAAATGTTGGAATGCGGCGAGAAATTATTCCGTAAGGTTTATATTTCTAACAATATGTTTTTTAAGCAGGAAAACTTTTAGAAATATTACTTACGTAATATTTATTTATTGCGCGTACGTTACAAAAACTTAAATTAATTATTACTATAACCTATTAACTGATTGTGTACTCCATTGTAAAACCGAGTTTGGTTTGACATAAAAAACATCGACTTTTCCTACTTATGTTAGCGCAGCTAACCTGATTTAGTAACCTTACTTACTGTTACAGTCTTACTGTAAAATGCACGTCACATCTATGGAAATATAGTTAAACAAAGTATTTCCACTATTCTAAAACATGAAACTGCAACTCATGACATCCATAGCGGATTAGCTTTGTGTTAAAGCAAGGCGGTCTATATTGTTCCAGGCGATGACACTGACGCTATAAAGTGACCTTTCTAATGGCTTACCACATTCTAGCAATATTGCTTCGTCAACATTTAAGAAAAAATTACTAGTTTTGGACATTAAATGGACAATCTGTCAGTGCACTGTCTCTGTCATTTTGATATATGCCAGTTGATAATCTTTAAAATCCTAGTTAGTTACATGGCAGTGCATCACTGCACAGTAATATTCGATTTACAAACAATTCCTAACGGGTAGGTGCCTAATTCTCCATTGCAGGTAAATCGCTAGTAATTTTGACTTCAGCTAAAACAGTAATTTGTTCAAAGTAACTTGCCTGGAAGCTAGTGGTGTTACAGTCAGAACAAGTCTTAAGATCTTATCAACCTTTATATCGGCTTTTTAAAGTGCTTTTCACAAACAACACTAATCTTTTCAATAAGCCAGTCCCCTCAATTCAAAACTTATTATTATTTTTGTGCCACTGTTTCATGCGATGAAAGTTGGAACAAGCTAATATATGGAGCAACTCATGGAAGCGTAGTTAATTTGACTTGCAACTTGATACGCAACCTTCAAACGCATTTTTGCAACTGTTTCCAACTGCCTTGTCAAAATAGTTTTTAACGTCAAATATATTTGAATGTGTTTAAAACTTAGTGTCTTGGAATAGCCTAACAAAAAATTAGGCGACAGAGCCACTGTCATGGCCTGGAACAATATAGACCGCCTTGGTTGAAAGCGTTTCCGGTTTTCTATGCAAGAAGTTTAATTTAACAAGCACCTGTTAACCGGCATTCATCGGTATAGGAAACCGTTATTTTATTTGTTTAAGAAGCGTGTTACACATCGCAGGTTTGTATTGTTGTCATCATCATCATTATCATTATCTTCAATGTTTAGGTCTTTTATGCCTGTTCCGTCTTCATGTGAACTAAACTGTCCATATTTTTCTTGGTCTACCAATGTTTCTTCTTCAGACGGGTCTGTAATTCAATAGCGATTTGGGAACTCGGTGATCCTTCATTTTAAGGACGTGGTCCAACCAATTCTGCCTGTGTTCGTCAATTATTGCTAAAATACTACATATTCCAAGCGCCTCTATTATATTTTCGTTTCGTTTCAAATCTTCCCAGGTGTATCCTGCGGTTAGTCTTAGGCATTTCTGTACTTCTCCCAATATTTTTTACACTTCTGTAATTTAACCCCAAAATTCTGTTTACTAAACACTTGCCCCATTGATAATCATGCCGCAAGACTGTAGCATACTACACACTTGCTTGTAGACCAGAAATAAGAACATATAAACGCCTCGCTTTATTTTCAAACATTAATGGTGAGCTCCTATAAAAGGAAATCAACTAGAGGAAGTACATATACTGCAGAAACACTGAATAGGGCTTTAGAGGAAATACGAAGGGGCGTGATAACTGAATATGGTGCTCACAAGAAATACTAAATTCCACAAATGACACTTAGTTGTCACCGAAGAGGATGTAGGGATTTTAAAAGCTCAACGTTGGGAAGAAGCACAGCAATTTCTCGAAGAAGATCCTAGTATTGCCGACTGTTTTATTATAATGGAAGAATTGGGTTGGAGGTTGATGCGGAGTGACGTTTTCGATATCGTGGAGCAGTATGTTAATAAAAATAATCTTAAAACGCCATTTAAGTTAGGACCACCAGGCGAAGACTGGTGTCTTGGTTTTTCTAAGCCTAACAGTTTATCGATTTAAAAACCCCAATCAGTAGAGTAGGCCAGAAAGAAGTGTTTAGATCCATTCATAATTAACAAAAACAGTTATATGATCTCAATTGGCACAATAAACCCCATCAAATACAGAATCTGGACGAAAGTCATTTTTATCTGAATCCCTTTAAACCGAAATAGTATGTAAAAGAGAAGATTGATCGTCTCGAACGACTGCAAGAAGCAGAGGAAAACGTACTACTGTTTTAATGGCATTTAGTGCTCATCGGTTTAAGACTCCGCCTTTGATAGTTTTTAAAGCCAAGAACATGTGGGATGATTGGGTTGCCCGACAAGAATGAAGGAAAATTCCAAAGAAGAAGTTCAACTCGTTAATAGGCAAAATATGGCCAGGCACTAATCCTGAGATAAATTCGAACGGTTTCAAGGAAGCGGGATTTTCCTTATAATTTCAATATGGTTTCCAAAGAACAGTATGATCCTTTTACATGCAAGAGATGAGAAGAACAATAACAGAGCAATAGCGAGTCTCATTTTTCAACAGATAATGTGCAATCAGGTTATTTAGGTGTTAATAAAGGGCACCAGAAATAAATTGCTCTGTTAAAGAATTGCTATTGTCTACGGTTAAATAGACCAATGCATCCAAAATAGTAAATAAGAGAAAGTGCGGAGCAAAAGTTATAACAGCCGATGAAGTTATGCGTCACACAAGAGAAAAGGACAATAAAGTTAAATCGACTGTGTCAAGAGGACAACAAAAACCTGACTAAGTTCCTTGTGAAAAACTGAATCAAGATATTTAACAAGAAAAGAAAGAGAAAGGTGAAGGGCGAGAAAATACAGAGAAAATGATATTTGATGACAGTGATCATCGCAGAATAAGAGATGAGAGGAGCGACAGCGGTAGGTGTATGCATGGCAGAAAACAGTAGGCCTTCAACAGGGTAGGATAATTGAGTACTGGTAGCTATCGCAAAAAATTAAAAACTTTGTTCGGGTTGTTTCTGATAATAAGAAAGATCAGGAATTAAAAATAAATTCTACTAGAAAGGTCCGTACCTTAGATCCCTTATCTTCATCAACTTTTTCATGGAAAAGTCTTGAAGAGTGTGCTATTGTTACCAGAAATGATATCCCCGAAACCTTTGACTGGTCCACGCGGTTTGATAAAATTTGATGTTAGTTTTTCGGCATATAATGTACAATAATTTGTGCTTATAAAGTCTAAGTAAGTAAGTAAAGTTTTTTTTTCTGAGTAGGGAACCAAATAAGTTTTGTTTAAGTAAATATATAAAAAGCTTTGATACGAATTTTGTGTTTTATATTAATATATTGAAAGGTTTGCTTATTAGAATCTAGATTTTTTAAAAAGCTCTACGTAATATGCCATATTGGAAAACTGTAATTCACACACTTACCCCATCTTCCTTTAACAGCATAAATGTAGAAGTTATTGGCTGATTACCCTAAAAACAAGGGGAGGTGTGTAGTACGGACCTTGTTTAAAAAAACATAAATTCATATTTGGGTTCACAGCTGCACTTCATAATAAATGGGCATATTCAGAGCTTTTTCCGAATATAATTCTTAGACTTGGTGGTGTGCACACTCGCATGTCCTTTGTTGGCTCAATGTTTACTCTAATGGAAGAAAAGAGAAATTGAAGTGTGCCAAAATTGATGGTGAGAAAAAAATCGCACAGAATGTTGAAGGTCTTAGCCTTGTTACGATTTGCGTTCTTGAGTGAAAATGAACTATACGCGCTTGTACGAATAGACTATACTTTAGTTAGCCATAAGCAATTTGTGACGTAGATATTTTAAGATAGAATTTCGTACGCGAAATGATCATATTAAAGTTACAACAGACGAGTATTTAGCCGGCCTTTAGAAATGTGCCTTTCTCTGGAAAGATGGAAATATTTAAATCTCACGGAATGATTAAGAGCAAATTTATGCAAGGTTTACCTCGTAAGCTGAAAACTTAGGCAGAACTACGTGCCGACTGAAGCAAATTCCTTTTAGTAGAATTGTAAAGCTTTATTAGCGATAATTTGCGAGGTGTCGATCGCTTGACCAATTTTAGCGTGTGCAACATTTAAGTTTGTAGAATTCATAGAACTATTATGAATTGTCACGTAAGTCTGTACTTAATAGAAGTCCAAAATTTAAAACTGCTCTGATAGGCTTATTTGAAATTTTGAAAACGCCTACCGAGTCTTCTTTTTCAAACTGGACTGGAATTTAGTTAGTTAATAAGTAACGGTGTTAAACTCAAGTGTTTCAGAAAATAAATGCAAGTATTTGTACGTAAGTGTCTTATTAATCTCGCGACAGTAGCTTTAGTCTTTGTGTACTAGTATATTTTGACTAAAAGGGTTGCCAGTTACCCTTTAACCCTTTACCCAGTTACACTTTAGAAGAATTCGCGCCAGCCTACTAGTTGAAGTGGTTTTAAGAAAGGCAAAGGGTATCAAATCATAAGGAAAGAAGAGCTCTTTAATATTCGCGATGACATTTCAAAATTTGCAATAGCCTGCCTTCAGCGTGACATACATATTTACTGTATATTTGAGTTTAAAATCTCTAACATCTCATTAATTTCTATTTCAATACTTACAATAACATATAAAAATTAGGCGCTTCCTAAACAATTCATTTTGACAGACATTTAATTTCTCATTCTCTAAAATTTAAAAGCAAATACTTGGATTCAGCACTTGAAAACATATACTTTGATACCAAACCAGAACATAGAACTATAATGACAGAATTTCAAATTGAATATCTAAAAATGGTCTATGGACATCTGATGTCATCTGGCATTTTCTGTTAAAGGACATCAAAAACAAGGACCTAAAATGAAACCGGACAGGATTTATTGTAAGTGGACGTATAAATTTTGTCATGACGTTCAGAACGGACAATAGGACTAAGAAGGAGAATATTTCACAGATGCATGATTAATAAATTTGACCTACTGTTTGTCAAATTGCATAGGTAAATTTTAATCATTTCTTTAAAAATGCATTAAAGCGACATGAAACTGCTATGCTTTTAATATTAATATTCTTAAAACGGAATTGCTTTATATTTATTATAGCTTATTTTCAAAGAGCTAGTTTTGGAATGCTTACATTTTCATAAATAATCTGTATTTGCAAAATTCTGAGTCGGTACACTGACACGTAGTTCCTTTTCAATATTGAAGTTTTGTATTTCTCGTAATATAATAAGCATACCGCTTTTTCACAATAAAAGTGAAACTATTTGAACAAACTTGTTATATTAGAAGAGCAAATTATTCTGGTAAAAAAAATTAAGAAGCTAAAATGTCTGTCTACTTATTGGAACGAGACTTATGACACATGAGGCCACTACGTTTTGAATATACTCGTTTATAATTAGTAGAAACGTATTTGCATTTGGTAAAAGAAAGTGTAGTAATAAAATAGTTAAGCAGGATTACACCTGGTACCTACTTTGGATAAATTAAATGTATTTTTGAAAATGCTGCTCAATCTATTAAAATATTATATTTGAAGTATATTCACCTAACATCAATATTTGAAAAAATATTCTGAAGCATATAAAAAATAATCAATCCTTAAAATCCATAAATTCTAGAAATTAAGTGCCATATGAATAATGTATGCAAACATATTTTCGCCGTAAAGAAGTAGAAACGTTCCAGAGATTTTGCTACAGCACTTTAACTGCTTTTCTGGTGCTTTCTGGTGACAGGTAACGACATTTGTCGGACCCTCAAATCGGAATAAATAAAGCCGGGAAAGACCTTAATTCCGTTGGGGTTACGGGCTGATTATACACGGGACGCTGCGGTTAAACAGAATACATGATTAGCTAAGTTCAACAGTTGTGAACCCGAATGTAAAGTCAACGAATGTCACGAGCAGGTAGCGGAAAAGAATCAAATTTTAATTTTTAATTGCACCACTCGAAAGAGTGGGCGTCTCCAGAGAAAAACGCATAAAACGCAGACAATTGACGAGATTATAAACCGCAGGCTATTTCGGTTCCTGGTTTGCGATATATCATTAAAGAAGCGCATATAAGAAAACTGATAACATGAGGGACGCCCTTAGGAGCAAATGGAATCACACGTTCCGGCCGGCCTCCTCGTTTACATCCTCCTCACTCACACAATTCTTGGCCACAAACAAAATAAATCCACTCATGCAAATAGATACACACAAGACTGTGTATGCAACGGCGCTTCGGCTTCTTTCTGCTTGTCCATTTCCCTTCCTTGCTGATGTGATGTTTGCCAAGCTGATGTGCTCCCAGTGGGCACCAAGTTTTCGACTTAACGAAACCGTCTGATGTAAGCCCCTCACCGAATACAAATTCAATCCTCAATAATTTTTCAAAAACTTTTGTCATGTAAAAGTTTTATATTTTACAAACATTTGTCAGTTTCTATGTTTTGACCAAAGTCTCTCGAGACCTATAAATCATCGTAGATAGTAAATAAAGGACGTAAAATTCTGTACTTTTCTGCTTTTACGGTTTAAAAGCGAACGCGCAGGTAATGTACAATGTCACACAATAGCATTTTTCAGTCTTTGGTAGCAGCTATCTTGTGTTCCTTAAAAAAGGAAGAATTAGCCAGCGACTTAAGAAACACAGAAGGCGTTTTGCTTCCAATAAACACCGTTACAATGAAGCTTTTCAGTTCCCTGGATATTTATCTGCCATTATAGCAATAGCTATATAAATCTTAAAAGATTTACTTAACATTCCACGGTGTAATGTAATGGCTCTTAACCTTTTCACTAATCAATTTTAATTCTACAAACAATTGCGGACACTATCAATAACTTATACATATACACTCAATCATAAAACTGATTATTGATTACGGAGTCGTAAAAATCAAACATTAATCTTTGCAGTACTAAGACATGTTGCTGATGCACCTCACCATCTGTTTATTCTTTATCGCATTTCATATACTTTTTCTCTGGAACATCTTATTTCAAGACACGGTTTAAAATACTGTCTTTTGTAACTTCTGCTAATTCTTATATCTACAAAAAAACTTCACCTTCTCTCAGTCTATATCCTTCCAGCGTTTTCTGGACTCTCCTATGCTTCTTCTTCCTTTTGGTATGTACTTTAATACTTGTTTTGGGTATTTATATGATCTTCATATAAAAAGCAAAGAAAAAACTAGAGACCAGAATAAAATTTTCTAAAACATGGCAGTCCCAGCTCTGTTGTATGGCGTTGAAAACTGGGTCCTTACTTCAAAGGATAAATCCAAAATACAAGCTTCCGAGATGATATTTTTTATACGAACTAAAGGTGTAACTCAAGGAAATCAGATTAGAAATGACGTAATAAAAAAAATTAAGAAAGTAGAAAAAATCAACGCTACAATAACAAACTATAGAAAATGATGTAGAAAACAAATAATTATAATGGCAATTACATATTTTTATACACGACGCATAATAATGTATTTTCATCTTTTTTGATGTCACGATATGGTTATTATAACACACAAAAAAACAGTGCTACAATAGACCCCATTATAATACTGTTTCTGCATGTTTTTTTATACAGGGTGTCTTTGAAAAGGAGGTCAATCCATCAAGCACGTATTCCTTGAGCAAAAATATGACGATTTAACTCAACTTACCTATATACAAAGTTGCTTAGTTTAACCGCTAGAAGGCTTTAAAAACGATGAACTTTTTAAATTTTTTTCAAAGTCGAAAAAACTTAGATAGATTTTATTCATTTTTTTGCCATGTGTTTGTACCAGTAAAGCACAGCATTTTAAAGAATAAACCCTAATTTCGAAAATTACAGGGTGTTTAAAAACTTCATCACAATAAATTATCCATCCATATTTTTTTAACCCCCTGTATAATCACTACTAATTTTTCTTTCTGAATAGTTACTTTAATTTAGAAGCTATTTTATCTCTTACAAAATTTTAGGTGGGTAAACGATTTAGCCACAACAAAATATTTTCTAAATTTCTGCAAGCCTGAATCAGTAATTGTAAGGTAAAACTAGGCTTGTAGGGATTTACAAAATATTTTTTTTTTGCTGAACCGTTCACCCAACTAAAATTTTGTAAGAGAGGAAATAGCTTCTAAATTAAAGTAGTTAACAGAGGGTGAAAAAATTCAAGAAGTTAATAGTTTTTAAAGCCCTCTAGCGGCTAAACTAAGCAACTTTGTATATAGGTAAGTTGAGTTAAATCGTCATATTTTTGCTCAAGGAATATGTGGTTACGGATTGACCTCCTTTTCAGGGATACCCTGTATAAAAGACATTGAAACAGCTTACTTTGTTTCAGACAACTGACAGATTGTCACATTTGTGAAATGTCAAAATTCTTAGTTTTTGATTATATTTTTATGTAAAGTAGATAAAATAGTATATTATACTCGTTTAATAAGAGGCGTTGTAGCACTCGTTCCATTGGAGCACTCCTCACTGCGCACCGTGCTCCAAATTCACTCATGCTACAATAGGCCCTCTTATTAAACTACTATACTTATATTATTAGTACTATAAAGTACGTCACCTTATTTTACTATAAATATAAAGTACATTTACACGTCGGCTGTCAATGTCAAAATAATTTCATGCCAATATCCATCAAGGCACTCTAATGTCCTTTATTCTGTCACAAATTAGGTGTAAAATGTATAAATTAATTTTTTTCAATTTTAGCAGGTGAACATAATCTGACTTTATAGACTCGTCTTTTTTATTGACCTCGCCCTCAAAATTTGCTCAGCCATAAAATAGACTCGTCAACTAAAGTCTCACATTATGTACTTGTTATATAAATATAATTGCTTTATTTGACATTAGTGATACATGACAGAAAACTTTGTGGATAACTTATTTATTATGTGGTTCTATACCGGATCTCGAATTGACTTCCACACTATAGAGCTTCTAGTAGTAAAGTATTGATGTTTAATTATTTTCTTCCATAATTGTCTTAGCGATAAACTGCGTTCGTGATCTATATGTAAATACTTCACCCAGCCACCCTATTGCTTGTAGTTTTATTATTTCTTTTTCTGCAAAAGATGAGAAATACTTTAGCAATAGTAAATATTGCCTTAAAATTGCTGAATTAAAAACCATTGTTGTTCATTTGCAATTTTAATATGTTGCGCATCCGTTTAATTATCAAGTATGACAAAATTATTTACGCCTCGTATGGTATGAAATAGTTCCTAATTTATGAACGTAACTACGGTTATGCTTAATTTTCAAACACGACATTTGATTTTTAAGTGACTTACAGCCAGGTTAATAAAGATTACTAATCTGACATTAACTTTAATTCGTTGTTAAAATCAACAAAAGCGCATCAAAATGTTTTTACTAATGAATACAATGCATTAAGCACTCATGTTTTGATGCGCTTTTGTTTATTTTAACAACGAATTAAAGTTAACCTTAGATTAGTGTTAGTTAAGAGCAATTAATTGTCTCCGAACCAACAACTAGATTGACTTCTTATCAGTAAGGAAATGTCAAAAAAGATTGTAAAGAATAAATTAATCGTTGAGGCTGCTTTATTGGAACATTGAATTTGATAGGTTTAACTGTAAATAATTATCAAATAGAACTATTTATTTTTTAATCTTTCTATCTCCATTATGTAAAACGAGTTATTGCAAAAATCCTACAAATAATTACATTCTTTGCCGGTGCACAAACCGAATTCAAAACTTGTCAAAACAATAGTTGGTTGTTTCAAAAATTTTGAACCATCACTGATTGTTGTTAAAATAGCCGTTTTAGTATCATAGACTTTGGAATTTTATAAAAAGGAAAATAATTACAAGTAGTAACATGATTTGATGCATTATTCTGTCCTCTTTAAAAAGAATTATATAGACAATGATCCTTAAAATTTTAGAGAAAATTTGTCTTTTGTATTTTGTACGGTTTCTGTAGAATTTTTAATTTTTGGAAATTTTTGACAAATGCTTAAAAATTCAAAATCAAATTTTTGGCTAATTATAACATCACTGTAAAAAAAGTTTTGTGAGTGTATCACACCAGATTTTATTTTATAAATAAAATTCACTACTGCACATAAATTATTATGACATCGTAACTAAGCAGTGTTGTCAACTACTTACTTTCAGTGTTATGACACCGGTGTTTTTGTAAATTGTAGGTTTTATTACTTTTATGCATATTCGAAACTTAACATAATGTTATTGCGGCGTATTTAAACAAGTAGACAGTATACTTATTTAGACGTTAAATACGAAAATATTTATTACAAAAGTTACAAGTTTAAATATTTTCTTATTAAATTTAACAAACGTCAAAGTCAACATCAAATATCACTGAATAACCCTAACTTTGGCAACGCAGACCAGAACGTCAACCATATTTATCAAAAATACGAATTTTTAACTAAGAAATTACGTATCTAAAAAACAAAAAAATGTATTATTACAGTGGTACGATTATGACGTCATACATCACGTGATATTGAAATTTCATTACAAGAACTATAATAGATATATTTACGGTATCATATTTATTTTCACTTGAAGTAAACATTTATACTGTATTTTTTAATATTTATATTAACACTACTTAAATGATTAAAAATATTTTTAGAAAAAGCCAATAATATCATGATAGATGAATTTTCGCTAATTAGCTTTGTGAATTGGAAGCTTGAAAAATGGGACAAGATAAATAATAGTTAGTTGTGTATTAATGTCATAGTCAATAGATTATAGCACGAAGAAATGTTCAAAGCATGCCGCTAGGAGGAGTGCTTTAAATTTCCCGAGAGTTATAATCTTATAATATACCGTGGTACATGCAAGGGTGTATTTTATTTGGTTCTCGAAATGGACAAAATTAAAGGATTCCGTATGTGCATAATCTATTACGTCATCGTTATGCTGGGGCTGTAAATTTTGAGTGTGTTATGGTTTTTATGTAAATTCTTGGTGTTGTTATGTGGCTTAGCAACTGAATAGGCCCTCGAGCCATAAAATTCACGCTATCGAGCTCCAATACACAAGTTGTATGTATCAAAGACGTAAAGCAGGTGTTTTTGGCCCGCGGCGTAAGAGTTATAGCACGAGGTACGAAGCTCTGAGGACTATCACACCATAAGGGCAAACTAATTTATTAATTGGAAAGCTTTTCCAATAATTCTATAAACTTTCTCGCCTTCTCAGCTTCTCAGATATGATAGAACTATTTTACTAATAGCACTTCCTTGGTTTATGTAACTATTTATTTCCTGCAGCGTATATGCATTTTTTCGCGACCTTATTTAATAAATAAGTTATTGAAATTCCATATAATATTCATTTTGATTATTAGGTAAGTATATGATGAAACTCCCTAGGGAGTTTTGTGCATATTATATTTTCTATGAAATAATTCTTTATTGCTGTCAATATTTTTATAACTCTGAAACTTATTTCTAATTCCGGTACTGGAAAAACTTACATAATAAATAATATACTACTTATTCATTAATCTAGCGTTTAGATTATAAAGATCTAATATTCCAAAAATTATTTGTATTTTTTTTTAAATGAGGAAGCATATTTCTTAGTCTTTGTAAATCATATCGTATGAATTCATTCAAATCATTATCTTTAGCCTCTTTTCTTTTTTGGTCCCAACGACCATGGAAGACCAAAACTTAATTTGAAAACTACGGATGTCTTCAAAGCATCTTATGGATACAAATGAATCTTCTAAATGGGATTATAAAAAAACGATAAATAGAAAGTTGTTTATTTTGGTGAACTCTATCACTGGTTAAAATATTTGCACTCATTTTCACAACATTCTGTATATCACACAATAATTTCTGCAATTAAATATAGTTTATTAAAATTTTCTGTGTGAATATGGGTTACTAATTATTGCATTTCGCTTTGCAAAAATTGATTGCACGAAAGAAGTCACTATCCAGCTCATCAGTATACTAAGACACAATAAAGTCTAAGTTTAGCTACAGAGATTACAGAATCGTCAGCTGCGAAACGCGATACTTTCAAGCAGATTAAAACAACTTTAAATATTGAAAAAGATACCGTGGAAAGAATAAATAGCTTTTTCGTAAAACATTTTTATTTTAACTAAACATGTTATAATTCGGTAACAATGATGTGGACGCGAAAGAGTTACAGAAACATGTTTTCGTAACTTGTCTTAATAACATGGCAGGAGATTAAAAATTGTATTCTCTAGTGAAGTTGTGACGCCATGACATAATTTAAAATTATCTTATAAATATAAAAGATAACAAGATAACCATATTGGTTCAACCTGTGGACACTGGACAAAACATCTTTCTTGAAGAAAGAACTTGTTAGCTATAATTTTCGTAAATCTTCAAATTTCGCAACACTGCGAGAGTAGGTATACTTGAGGGCCCGCCAGCTAAGCTCACTGAAAACGGCGTACGGTTCCCTATAAGATGTTATCAACTAATATTGTGAGCGCCAACAAGTCACTCAGATAGGTCGTGAACTTATAAACTCAAATAAATCTGAAATACAAAAGGTAGCAGCAACGAAATTAGACAATTCAGCGAATGATTGCCGGTTCAGCAGATAACCACCACCGACGCGATATGCGAGATTCCAATTAAATTTACACGATGACTATGCTCCAAATAAACAAAATAAATTCTAATCCTAAGTACGCTTTCTCCACGTAACAAACTGATACGTGTTGATGCCATAAGTTCGAAAAAACTCCAAAATGCCATGCAGAACGCTGCAACACTGCCATTAGTGCACGGAGAAATACTTGATTTCTAGCTGTCCTACACTTAACCCATTTCTTACTTGGAATCACAACGTATCACTTATACAATGCGAGTTTAAAATTGTATTTGCCACAGCTACCAACTGTACGTCAGGTTAGTTCACGTCGTCTTTTTTTAATAACTTTTATTAAATTCGTATTACTCCCACTTCAGAAAATTTATTGTATCTTCTACCACTACGATTGAATCACCTTAGAGACATGTTAAACAAACAATGACAAACTAAACAGGCGCAGCGTAATATTTGTTGACAATTTAGCACACTATGAAGTCCTCCAAGGCCAACGAAGAGTATCCCTTCAAGAAACTTCACACTGAAATCGTTAAAACTGACTTTGGTTTAGAAGAAGTAATGCATCTTCCTGAAATTGGAAGAATTTAAAGAAGAAATTTTCGACTAGTTTTTTGAATTCAATTACATTCACTTTTCTTATACTTTTATTACTTAATTCTACAAATGTTATACTTTTCCGTTTTATTATACTTTTCATTTATTGTTACCTAAATATCAGATAACCTGTGCCCCGCCTTGCGGCACTACACAAAACTAAACTAACTAAAACTAAATCTAACTAAATCTACAACTAATTCTGCACAGTTGCAGTGTGCGCTTGGCGTTGGTCCTCTTGGCCTACCTTCTCACCCTCGATCAGGTTTGAGGCGCTGTACCTTGGAGGCGAACTCCACCAGGGCCTGCCACCACTCCTTCTCCCTTGATAGGGCTCGCGCGTCTTCCATCGTGGTTGGCCATCTGAGTCCCCGTTCGGCCATTCGCGCATCGGCGGCTCCGCGATGTTGTTGCTCTAGTGGGCATCGGAGGATGACATGTTCGGCAGTGTCCTCATCCCCGCAAGCGCAGGCCGAGTTGTCGCGTTTGCCGATCCGATATAGATAGGCTCCGAATCCTCCGTGCCCGGTGATGAGCTGAGTGGTGAGGTGGTCCAGGCGGCCTACAATGTCGCGTCGAGTGGCTATGGATGGGATGAGACGCTCTACAGGTCTCCCGGTGGTAGCTGTGCGCCATCGTTCCTCCCACTTCTCGACCTTGCGCAGAGCAAGCCGCCTCTTGCAGAAGGCGCGGGTCACTACGCTGAACGTGGGCACGTCTTCGGCCGCTGCTGCTTTCTTGGCCAACTCGTCAACGCTCTCATTCCCCTCAATTCCAACGTGAGCTTTGACCCAGTGCAATTTCACGGATGTTGTCTCTGTCAGCTGCCGGAGCAGCAGGTATACTTCGACCTGGAGCTCGGTGGGTTTCTGCATGCGCTGTAGGGCCATCAGCGCTTACCTGCTGTCCGTCAGGATTGATATCGCAGGAAAGACGCCTAAGTTGCCTCGGATGTATTCCATTGCCGCTCGAAGCGCTACCAGTTCGCACTGGAAGACGGAGCTCCAGTCCGCTAGTTTGACCTTCCTGCTATAAATCTCCTCTTCCCCGCGGATTATTACAAACGCGGCTCCCGCTGCCCCGTCTTCCTGCCTGGATCCGTCAGTGAAGCATCTCGTGGCATACGCATCATCCATACTTGTGGAAAAAGTTGGCGCAAACATCTCGGCGGGGTGGACGACTGCGGCTAAGGCCATCGTCTTTTCCACCTCTCTACCCTCGATGTTCAGGAGACGACGCTTCAAAGCGACGAGTGTCTGGTCGATTGTTAAGTTAGTTGCAATTTTCAGATGGTGTGTTTTATAACCATACGTAATGAGCTAACCACATCATCACTGAAGTAAGGAAAAATCGACCTTTGCTCCAACTTTGTGCGAAAATACTACATTTCATGTTTAAATCTTCTTGAAAACCCAACTCTGTCTTCATTTCAACTAGTTGAAACTTTCTGAAAAGCTTGATTATCTTGTGATTATTCTAATACCGTTGAGCGGACTCCTATGTCTGCGCAAAGTCTAGTGATATTATTTTTTCCTTAAAGGTTTGTTTCACGTCATATTCTATGTTAGCTAAAATTTCAAACGTAATAAATCCGGAACCAAGAGCGTCGGACGGAAATTGTTTGCAGATTTGGGATTCTTGGGGCAAGCTTCATCTTTTTCAAAAACAACATGCGCAAAGAATTAGGGTCCGTTATCCGATATTTGTTGCTATAGATAGCTTTCATGATATTGTGTTTTTAAATGTAATGTAATAAAAACTATCTGGGGTAATTTCGACGGCATTCATTACCATTGTCATTATGTAACGAACGACTTCCGGGAGGTACCTTCTGATGAAGTTCTTTATGAAAGTGAGCAAAAGTTAAGTTCTTCTAACTCAATAATTATACGGTCCAATCCGGAAGCCGTCATTTACGAAGCAAAATATCGATTTTGAAAGTTTGTCCAGAGTTGTTACATTACATAATACAAGACTCTGCTATAGTATGTAGATTGAATTTTAATACAATTAATTAATTTATTCTGGCATTTTATGTGAAAGAGCTGTGCCTCGTCGCTTATTCACCTAAAGTCGGGGTGACTGACAATCCTTTTAGTTAAAACACATTTGTACACGAAAACTGAAGCTACTATTGCGAGATTAATAAGAACAGTTAAGTACCAATAATTGCAATTATTTTCTGCCATATGCAGAACAACTTAAGTTGGTATAAGGTTACTTATTAGTTTCTGGATTTTCAATTCCGTTTTAACAAGAAACCTCGGTAGGCTTTCCAAAATTTTTAATACTCCTATCAGAGACACTCTTTAAATTTAGACTTCTAATTTTGGGTTCATATACGTGACAGTGCTTCTTCGCTCAACAATGCGATGCATTCTTGTAATTTGTAAGTTTCATACGCAAGATTGTCAAATTGACCACAGCTAGCAATTCCAGTCTAATAAGTTTTATAATTCTAACCAAGTTAATTTGCTTCAATCGGTACGTATTAGTCGCCTAGTTTTACTGTCGTCGCGGTAAACCCTGCATAAATTTGCCTTCCTCTTCTATGAGATTGCACGAACTTCGATCTTAATAGAGAACGTCGCGATCCAAATAACCGTCCTTCGGCCGCCTATTGTAAACCTTAATATGCTAAATTTTCCTACAAAATTCTACCTTAAAATTAATTACAGTAAATATTGCTTAAGGCTAACTCAGTTACAGTTCATTTGCACTACCATGCAACACTCCTCTCACTAGCTAAATTGGTGCGGAGTCGCAAAATGGCGGCCATCTGGGAGGACTGTGGGCGTTACCCTCTATTAAATAGGCTAGTTGATTGGAACGCAGTTCATTTTAATTGTTTTATTTACAGGTTATACTAAAAACTACTGAACATGTATACAAGAAACAACAGAAAAAGAAGATGGTGGAGTGGTGTTCGTGATCGGGGCTTAAGCTGGCGTGGTCCTCCGGAGGGTGGATCGGCGCCGGGGCGGTCTTGAGGGGGCGGCGAGCGTGATCGGAGTAGCCGCTTCGAGCGTTGCTGGCGCTGGACGGCCTCTGGGGGGCGGCGGCTGGCGTGGGGCGGCTTCCTCGCGGAATGCACACTCGCTGGGTCGCGACAGGGCTTACATTGGGGTCCTGGGGGTGGTCATGGCTTGTGGGCAGTTGGCAGCTCGGTCCGGGACGGGCTCTGGCAGCATAGTCCGTGGGTGACTCTGGCAGCAAAGTCCGTGGATGGCACTAACAGCAAAATCCGTGAAAGATTCTGACAGCAAAGTCCGTGAAAAGTTCTGGACGTAAAGTTCATGGATGGTCCTGGCAGCAAAGTCCGTGGATGGTCGTGGCAGCAGGGTCGGTGGATGATCCTGGCAGCAAAGTTCGTGGATAGTCCTGGCAACAAAGTCCGTGAAAGGCTCTGACAGCAAAGTCCGTGGATGGTCCTTGCAGCAGAGTCCGTGGATGGTCCTGGCAGCAAAGTCCGTGGAAGGCTCTGACAGCAAAGTCCGTGGATGATCCTGGCAGGAAAGTCCGTGGAAGGCTCTGACAGCAAAGTCCGTGGATGATCCTGGCAGCAGAGTCCGTGGATGGTTCTGGCAGCAAAGTTGATAGTCCTGACAGCAAAGTCCGTGGATGGTCCTGGTAGCAAAGTCCGTGGAAGGCTCTGACAGTAAAGTCCGTGGAAGGCTCTGGATCCTTGGGTGGCTTTCTTCAGGCTGAAGAGCTGATTGATGGTGGGACTCGAGGCTGGGGCTGACTGATGGTTGGACTCGAAGCCGGGAGCTGAGTGTTTTCTTTTGGTAAATGTTTGACTATTTAGAGGAGCGCAGTCCTTTGGGTGCCTTCTCGACGCTCATTGGTCTAGCGAGGAGGCATGAATGCCTGCTTTTGACGTGTGGGTAAATTTCGCGGCTTGTTTAATTAACGGCCTAATTTCCGCTGTATTACATTGCTGAAAAATGGTGATCATTTTGACACTATACTGGGGGTTTTTGATGCTAAATTCGTCGAGCGAATTAATCTTCTCGGAGTCTTCGTGTATCAAAGCTGGTGTTTGTTTTTCGCTCGCGCCTAGACGTCGGCCTCAGTTCAGAATGCCTACTGGGCTCATCGAATGCGCCTTATTTTCCCTGTATTTTGATACCGCATAACCCAGGGTGCTGATTATGCTTTCCCCAATTAAATTTATTTTCAAACTAGATTTTACGCAGGTAGACTGTGGCCGCCTGCGAATTTCTTTTGTGTTCGGGCTGGTACATTTTATTGGACCCTTTGCGTCTTCGCGCGGCTCCCGGACTATTTTCAGAGGTATCGCGCTTTGGATTGTTTTGGTTTATTGCTTTTGTTGCGCGTTTGGTCTACTGATATCATACAAGGATGGGCTTGCTCTTGCTGGGAAGCAGCCAATTTCCGCTTAATTGGGGCGATCTATTTGTTTCCGGCGTTTTTTAAAATTCCGATACCGTGTTAGGTCAAAGCCGCCTATCGCTCCCGGGCGGTGCGCGTTTGACCTGCAATGATTTATAGGTTATTGTTCGCTGTTTGCGAGTACGTGCTTTTGAAAGTTTTGGAAATACTCCGTACTTTGGAGTATACATTTTAAGACGCCGTTTGGCCAAAATTTGTGTAAAATATGCACGGTCGAGGCGCACGGCAAGCAGATAGGGCTGTTGTAATGTTCTTGTTTTGTCTGACTGGAGCCGCGGATTTTTGGTTTTTGATCGCTGCGTGCCGATTTATATCACACGTATAGTTAATTTTCACACAAAAGCGTAATTTGTAACAGCCTTATTGGATATACTAACGTGGTTTTCCCAAATGTTTAACTCGTTTAACTTCTATGTCCAACAACTTTTAGAAATATTTTTGGTTTTTGAAGCAAAGATTCGTTTTCTTAGCCTAATAATCCTCTTAAAATTTCGCGAAACACTTTGAACAATAAAACGGGTCACTTTGTGCCACATGTATTTATTCAAATTATATCTTTTCGTTATATAATAATTAGCAATGAAGCCTGACAGTAAGTGCTCTTGTATTTATGCACGTAGTTTAGTACTATAGAGTGATATTTAATGTATACACTGTCAATGACTATAAGGGCGTTGTACCGCGAGTTCGTGAAACAATGCGCCAACCAGGCAGTGTTCGCGCGGGAATAACCGGCCGATAGGTGAATCAACGCTGGACGCCTGCAAGAGGCATCATTCGTGCCCAAGCCAGCAAGCTCGGCGAATCAAGCGATTCGCGCCTAAGCCAGCGAACGCAGTAAAGCTACAAGACCTGCGAACAACGCGGGCCAATTTGGTTCGTTCATAGATAACGAACCAAGTGAAATAGTACTTGATACCTCCACGGTTTCACTGGAGACCTTCGCCTGGGGCCAGCTAGGAATTATAGCAGCCCCTGGAAGAAGCTAACGACTGCCAAAGCTACAGAGTCTGGCAGCTGCTGCGAGCTACGAGAGAAACAATAAAAGACCACCAGGTTAGTTCTGTGTGTTAATTGCGAGTTGGCCGATCATTGCTGAAATAAACCACGGCGAATGTGTTGTTACGGATTGATAAGGGGAAATTACCGTACGACTGCACGTTATTTTGCGGCGTGTGCATTTTGAAGAGTGAATCACAATGCGTCCTCGGTAAAACAAGAATAGACAGCGGCGAGTACCAACCGTTTTGGGGTGCGTGAAATTAACTTTGTCGACTCTATTAAACGTTTATTATAAGGTACCCTATTCTGCGTAGTATACAGGGTGTAGAAATGCTTTACGCACCATAAGGTTTTCAATGGTAATTTATTTATATGACAATATTTGCTTCCCTAATTATTTTAGAGCAAACTTGTAAATAGGTTTTTTGTAGAGCAAACAATTGTGCATCCATTTATGCCATCAGTTTTGTCATTTTACGTCAGAAAACCTAATAATGAACGAAGCTAGAATTTTCATTTTATCAAAAATCAGTGCAAATTGTGAAGTAGTGGTATGCTGAAAGCAGATCAGGTGCAATAAGTGTCATGGTTGCAGCTACATTTGACAGATGCAAACAAATAAATAGCAAACTCATTTGTTGATGCTTAGAGATGCTTCAATAATTTCAAGGCACGACTGATTTGTCTAAAAATGTTAATTTTATTTTTAAAAATTTTTGGTTTTCCGAAATGTAAAATGACAAATGCTAGCATAAATGGATACAGAATTTTTTCTCTACAAAAAACTTTCATACAAGTTTGCTCTAAAATAATTAGGGAAGCAAATATTTTCATATGAAAAAATTACCATTGAAATCCCTATGGTGCGTAAAGCATTTCTACACCCTGTATACCTACGTTGTGTATTTGTTTTTATGTATCTTTTTTTTGGGCGTTCTTGTTTATTTACAGATTTTATGTATGAAATGTAAATTGTCGGGCTTTTTATTGTCATTCATATTTACGTTGGTGAGAACAACATTTCAGGTGTCCATGAGCTGGCCTTAAATAATATTAGTTTGGTCTCAAATAACATTAGCTTACCCTTAGCTGCACTGGGAATGAAAAAAGGGAGTCTCATATATACCGACTGAATCAGCTAGCGAACCGAGGGCAAATTAAAGTAGTAATTCAGTAAGTGTAGGTAGGCAAAAGAGGGGCAGTGTTACAACCAGTTAACGCAACACCTCTGATGTAATGCATCCGGCAACGTTGATTATCACTATCACTATTCTGAAGATCTTTATTTAATCTATGACTAATGTAATTTTTTCTGAAATTTGTGAGAAGAAAATTAAAAAAATCACATTTGAAAGTCTGTGTTGACCTTCGTGTAGATAGTCAAATAATTATGGTCGTAATAAGCACCGAAACGTTTCAAAACCCCATAGCAAGCTCTTCAAGGAAGCTTACAACTTTCTGATAGGCTGTGGAGAATGTTCTGCGCAATCTCTTATATTGCAAAAATGATTTTGAAATACTTTTTGTATGATTTTCTATACTTTTCTGCACACTATCGATAGTATGAAAAATGCAATTTTATCGGTTCATTCCATCGGTTTAGTTGTAATATTTTCGTTCGCAAATAGATGCCAATTTTGAAATTATTGTTGGTGATTTGCCGTCTACTGTTTTGTTTCTAAATGTATTCCTTAATGAAAAATTACATAAAACTTCACATTAAGTAGGAGAAAGCATGTACAATACTTGGCAAATTTATGGAATTCTATAATATTATGTACTTCATTTCTGGTAAATGGCGAGATATAGCAGCACTGCTAAATACGTATACTATAATATAAATCACATTTAAGCTTATTTAGGAATAGTAAAAGCAACAAACATTATTTTATTATCAATTAACTATTAGTCCGACTGGTAAAGTTTAGGACTGACAAAGACTGATAACTTATTTTGGGCTCTCTTAATATTTAAACCAATGGATTAACTATATGATTATCAAGCCGTATTTATTAAATTTTTCATATAAAATGCGTAAATACAAATTATAATTAATGTGTTCATGGAATCAGATATATTTTCATTTATACTGAAAATAAATATTCCCTTCATCAAAAACAATCGATTGACTTTCAACTTTTCAATATTATTTTAACCAGAACTGTATGCTCCATTTATGAGTTTGGTCTGATTATCCTTTATTTTTGATTTGTATTAGTTTCATTCAAAATGGGTTAACTGTACTGCTATCATTTTTATTTCCTTCATCGGTGTTATAATATCGTTAAGAAAGCCAAGTTTACGGTGATATATGTCAGATGTTGTGCTTTATTGCCGCTACAAAGTGCTATGTATGTTTAGTTAGCAGAGATGATAAATGCTTAAAACGCTGATTGTAGGTAGTTGTTGGTTAAAATTTATTTCAACGTTTTAGTAATAAAAGTACGAGTACTTTAAACATTGTATTCAAGAGCTGTTGAGTTTCAATGATTTTGTACAATGTAACAATTATACATGAAGCAAAAAGGTGTCTCCAGAGCTATGTCTATGATTTTGTGTGCGGCTAATTCTGCATCACGGCTCTTCCTAGTTGGGTTGTTAAAATAGTAATATAGGTAATCAAAACTCTAATTTTAGGCAACGGCAATTAATAAACACAATGTATCTAGCTGCATATTTTACAATAGGTATGACTTAGAGGCTGTAAACATGTTAACGTTGCTTTTGCTTTGCAAAATCATCCAAATAAGTCTCCCTGAAATCACAGCTGTCAAGTAAGAAAAAATATTTCTGGACCTTTGAGCTCTTGCTGTTAACGATCTAAAATGTCCTTTGGAGGCGATCGCAGGAATAGTTGCCGAGTACCCGAAAAGTCGAAACAACTTGAAAAGTTGAAATGCAGACGAGAAGTGAATTCGTGCGAATGTATTGTAGAAATAAGCAAATCAAACAGTGATGCGAAGTGTGGAAGGAAGCTCTTTCAGAAAGTAGACACTCTGAAGGTGTTGTGAGTAAAGTTATTCCGTCATTCAACTCGGGTGGATGTTGCAACCCCAGGGGAATGGCGACAGTACAAGACGAACCTAGGACAGCTTCAATGCCTATTCTGCGATACCGTTACTATTGTACGTAAGCTTTCCATAAGATATTTAATTTGACTAAAGAACTAAAAACAATTAAAATTTAAAAAAAATATGTAGTCGTGCCTAGCCCCATTTAATTTTTCCGGCAGCATGAAGTTCTAGTTAGATTTTATGCAATATCAGTTAAAAATACAAAATCAATCTTTTATCTAAGTTACTTAGTTTTTTGTAGTTTAACAGACACATGATTAAATTATATTCCTAGAAGATGACGTACTTTTAGGAAATTGTATAAAAAAACATTTATCTTTTTAAAAACGAGTGATAGCTATTGATGTGTTTTGCATTATCTCTCAGTGAAAATGACAGTAAAACTGACTTTGTCAAATTTAAAGTATTTTGATTTTATAACTTGTTGAACAATATTCATGATTTCATATGTTTTATGCAGAGTAATGGAATGTATGGACAGAAATGTTTAATATAAGTTACAGTATTCTGATTTTGATGTAATAAATCACGGCTACACGCGGTTACCAGTGTTGAAGCGACTGTAAATCACAAACAAGTGACAATGCATTGCCATTAATAATCATATTCAATTTGACAAAACTAAAACAGTCCTGTCAATAAATAATAAATTGGAAAACTTGAACGCCAACCTTGTGGATGTAATTTAGAACCAACTTCTATTTAAAACCTATGCGAGTAGTGTATACAATCGAACAATCTGTGTATTTATGGGAATCCCCAGTATTCACATCATTCATAATTATTAATTAGGGCTATAACTAACTATTTTCAATTTTTACTTTGTTCACTAGTGAAAAAAACAGTCCATTATCCTTAGCATCTAACAAAATTCATACGTGTATCTTGGTAACTAGCACACAACCAGATAATATGATTGCTTATTTATAGTTATTAAGGTACTAAGGGCATTATGAGTAAAATAAGAGCCCAAGATTGTTAGTGTACTAACCGAGGGCCTTTGGCCCGAGGTGTGTACAACAATCGCGGGCTCTTATCTCATAATGCCCGTGGTGCCTTCAAGGTTTTATGTCCTACCAATTTTCTTACCTAATTCATATTCATATTCAATTCATATAATTACTATGATATAGTATTTAAGATTGATCTAGTTAGCTGATCTAAGTTAGATTTGTGACATTAGCTAAGCTGTCATTAATTTTCATTGTGACAGTGGTGCATATCAATGGAAACAAATACTGTTAATTTTTCATAATAACCCTAGTGTTCTTATGAAGAAAATAATTGCCCTGGAGCGTTATTTTGTATCTAAGATACCTTAAAATAGAGTCATTAATTTCAATTAATGTACTGGTAGGACATAAAAATTATTTATTAAGTTTTGATGCTTTTTTATTAAATTAAACGAAGGCATTGGAAAAATATTATATGGCAGACGTGAACAAAACGATTTTCTCCATTGGGGCAAATTATCTCACTCAGCTTTGCCTACTACTTTGTTTTTCATTGTACCAAATAATTATGCTTAAACTAAAATCCAGAATAGGTGTGTATAAACCAAAATATGGTATGCATTTGATTCTAAAACGTTTTGGGGATGTTGATATCAATTATTTCATTAAAACTAGTAATAATACACGTTAGTGTGCATAGAATTCCCTGTGATATCTTTTGCTAGATATAAATACAAATAAACCTATTTGTGAGGGTGGCTTATTTTTCTACCACATCCATATATCTTACAAACAACATACGTTTTTGTATTTTAATTTTTCAAACATTGAGATTATACAAAAATTCTAGAATTATAAGTCTACATTCGACAATAAAAATAATAAACTAAACATGTGGGTCTACTTCAGCAATAGCTGAGTATCATAAACCTCCATAATAGTCCTAGCTGTTGAGTAGTTGTGATTAAACAATAATATACTGAATGTTTCAATAGAATCGGTTGAGCAATTATACAAGATTATCGATCGAGCTGTTACTAATTACTAATTAGTAATTACATAGAAGTGTCTCCGGTGCCACTGTGCGGTATAGCAGCACGTTGAACCGATGCACGTTTATTAGTGCAGCTTGTCAATCACTCCCGTGTGATGTCACTCCCGAGTTTCGTGTCACACTAAATTGTATAATTAGATTGTTGCTGTCTCTCGACTTGTCCTCGTGATAGATGCGATTAGAACAATTATAAACCCCCACAGACAAGCGTCGTCTGGTTGCCAGACAGATGTTTTAATTAAAACTACCTATTCTTGCCACATACGCTATGTCTTCTCTCACAACCTCTTGAGAATGGGTGATAAATTGCGAAATGTCATCTTACTGACGTTCGTTGCTACTCTTATATCGTTTAAATTCTGATTTACGATGTTATCTCAGTTGTAGTAAATGGTATTGCTAACAATGAGATTCTGGAATCGAAATTTTTAAGTTCTCAATCCATTGAGTACAGTTTTCTCACGAGTTCCTCTGCTATGTTGAAAAAATATGTCATTATTTATTTTTGCTTGCATAAACCTCAGACAGTAAGTTAGAAACACAAATTATTCTACGTCACTTCTACTACAGCGGTTCTGAACATTTTGAGGTAAAGACTCTTTATTTCTATTTGATAAATACTGCTAATCCCCCTATATGGGTTATGAACATGATCTAAGCGCGCATACTCTTGGAGAGCTTTTAGACGTCATATGGCCTTACAATGTTTTCCCAATTGTTACTCAGATAGATATTTAATAAGCAGTTTATGAAAAGATTTGAAACTGAGATGAAACACAAGACACAAAAGTGCAGTTTTTGGTTTGAGTAGTTGTAACAACATTATATCTGTCAAGCATTTTAACATTTTAACCCTAAATAGTAGGGTGCCTTGTCGATAATTACCATAATTACCTTTTAAAGTAACTAAACCAGGAATAAGTTAAGTAGTAGCTCTATTTTTAAAAACTTCCCCATTCATAGATTTGTGATAGTTTCGGTCATTGTTGATCCAGTCAAGTAATAAGATTCGTCTAAGCACCGACGAATATTACTGTGATTTTGGTAAATCCACGTTTCGTCCAGGTGTACTTCACTACAAGTTTTAAAATGTAAGAATTTTCTCAACAACGTAATAGTGGCTGCAATAGGTTTCTGTTAACATAAAATTTGACGTCCATTTACATGTTTGTATTTGTAGCCCATTAACTTTAAGTTAAGTGTTCTTTAGCGTCAGCCATATATCCATTTTTCGAGTTGTATTGACAAATCTGCCGTTGAAGGTCTTCACGAAACACATAATTCTAACATGTCTGTTTTGGAAGACTTCTCAGACAGATCATTCAAAAAAATTTTTATTTCCAGAAATAATAATGATGTACAGATATCTCTCAGATATGTAAAAATGTATAATGTTATTACTTTTATGCCAAACTTAGATGAAGTAGTTTACGTACCTCAGATATTTGCTATAATTGTAATATAATTTTCCCGAACTTTATCCCCGCACTATTTTCATTTTTAAATTAATATTAATTTACATTGCAAGATCTTTAGGTGCGAGCACGGTATCTAACCAGCGAGCGATAGCGACCTTGTTATCTGTATGAGCACGTAGAGTATCTATCAAGACATTTTTGGTTTTATGTATACACAGTGTATTCAAATAAAGTAGTATAAATGATTCAGGAGAATCCTTGAGTCAAAATAAGAAGATTAAGCCAAATATACCTTAGTACAAAGTTGTACTCCTGACGACTTACAACCCCTTAAAGGTCAAGAAGGAAAATATATTTAAATGCATTAATCAAGAATTCCTTGACATAAACTACCTGTATTTAGCACACTTGCTTATCTATTATTAAACAATACACCCTCTTAATGGTTTGGAAATTGATGGATAAGGAACTTTCATTTTTTTAAATTCACCTTATAGTGATTTTGATGGAACTGTATAATATTTCTTATCATTTCGCCATTTTTAAATTTTTACCAGTTCTACTAATTATGTTTTAACAGTTTCCCAAACTTTAGTTTTTTATTCAGAACTTAAAGGATTAAATATGAGGTAAAAGCTGCTGATTTAAATTTGCACGCCAAAGCGGTATCCAACAAAAGAGTGAAATTTTATTAATAACTGATATTGACCATGTTATTTGTCATATGTCTACAAAGTGTTTGTTTTGAGAACGGCGAAGATGAGTGGAGGCTTCGTCGACGATTCTTTTAGAGTTGGAGTTATACCTACCAATTGTATAAAAGTTTTAAATGTCATTGTAAAAATTAAAATACATTTACCCTGCTTAATATTTGTGTGTTGTTTGCGGTTTCGGAAGTTACTTCAGTTACTATCAATATTAGAACTAAATTTCGGCGTCGACTTTTTATATAAACGCCCAGAATTTTGGCAATGCACTTTATTACTATTCTACAGTCTTTAATTGATAAAGCAGACTCATTTGTTCAGGATTCAGAGGACTTTGTCTAGAAAGAGCATAAAGTTAAACAAAGATACGATCTTAGTCAGTATCGGTCAGAGCGGTTCGGTTCGCATCTCAGACGCAGAGACACGGGGGTGTGTAAAGAAGAATGTATTTATTTACCTCATTACAACAGAACGGATACTCACCTGCCGCTATACGCAAAATCTATTATACAAAAGAATAAAAAGGAATTGGTATCTTTGAAAGGCTCCACTTTTCTACTTTTCGACTGTAAGGGCACAATAACATAGCAAGTGTTCTAAAATATGCAACATCCAAATTGTGTTTATGACCAAAAAAACTTTTGGGCAACGGTTTCACAGCGCAATAAAGGACAAAATATAAACTTTAATAAAGGCAACTGGCAGTGCGAAGTGCATAACTTTCAGTAGGAAAAGACGAACCTCTACAACTCCCATACAACTGGATAATTCTTATTACAATGTTAACACACGTGACCGAAATTACTTACCTAGGAATAACAACAGACTATAAACTGATATAGCATCCCCACGCCATAGGCCTGAAAAATGACTGTCAAAAAGTTTTAAAGTAATTTTATGCCAGTCATAGGGAGCAAATCAGACTACCCTGATGACAGTATTTAAGGCTTTACTCCGATCTAAAATCGATTATGGGAGCTTTATCTACGCACCATGCAGTAAAAGACTTCTGAAGCAGAGATATTCAATCTACAATTCTGGATTATGACTTGTCTCCAGTGTCCACAGAACGTGTCCTATCCAAAGCATATACAACATTACAGGAGAATGACCCCCAAAACTCCACCGAGAACAACAATAAATTGCTTAACTACCTCTAGGCGTAACAAACTCAAGGAATCCGAACTATACTGAAGCACTCAAACCATCATTTGAAAATAGCTTCAAATTCAAGCCCTCATTAACCCCTCTTACCCTAAATAAAGCAAAAAAACCTTAGGGAGAATATAAATCTCAGCTTAACACCAATCCTTACACCAAACAGAATCCTTCCACCCTGGACCGTTTGTATTTCTAAAATCAATACACCCTTTACGCAATTCGTAAAATCACAAATCCTCCCTGCCATTTATAAAGAGTTTCTGAAGGAAACACTCCATAAATACCCTAAACATCAACATATACCCACGGCGGCATTTCGAAACGGCTTGTGATAGAAATATACAATTTGGTACGTCGATACCCTATCGAAATACCCTATGGAAATTGTGAACAATTGTAACATAAAAACAATTGAATGTCGTTTCCGGTTTTACCGGAAATGATCTTGACTTTGTTATTTTAAATGGGACACCCTATATATTTTCTCTTTTTGTGACTCTCTAAACAATTCTAAATAACTTTTGTCCTGTATACCCCATATCTAAAATTAATAGTTTTTGAAATAGAGCCGCTTAAAGATATGCCGTAATTCCCATTTTTGTTTGTATTTTACGGAAAAACGGAGTAGGCCAGGACAGAGGTTGCTATGGTTTTTAAAAACAATTGAATTTTGACAAGTATTTTCAACCCTATCGACATACCGAATTACATATTTCTATCTCAAGCCGTTTCGAAATTTCGCCGTGGGTAGTAGTTTCATTGTCACTCGGTATATACAGATGGATCAAAAATAAACGACAAAATCGGATCTGCATTTAAAGTGGTAAATCACATCGAATTCTATAAACTAAATGTAAACAGCTCAATATATACAGCAGAACTTTATTCCATTAAAAAGGCCCTTGCATATATCAGTAATTCCCCACTAGATAAATATATCCTCATGGTAGACTCGCTTTGCGCAATCGAAAGCATGGAAGACGTAACCAATGATAACCTATATGTCTCCAAAATCCACTCTCTTTTTACCCAACTTACGGCAAGCCTGAACAGCCTAATCATTGTATGGATCCCATTCCGTATAGGGATCAAAGGGAATGATAAAGTTAATTAAGCGGCCAAGCGCACAACCACGATAGATCAGATGATAAATAGCATAACGGCAACCGACATGAAGGCAACTGTAAGAAACAGAAGCACAAGATGCAACTAACCCGAAAGGAAGAAACCCACCTAAACCGATTGGCAACTGGACATATTCGTGCCACACACGACCATCTTCTCAAAAGATAAGATCCTCCAACCTGTAAACTGTGTAATGTTCAACTAACAGTGAAACATATAATTATTAAGTGCCCAAGATTCTATCCACAAAGAACAAAAAAATCACCTACCAGACAACATGGAAACATTATTCAAGAATACAGACAGTAGTGTTAAGGATTTATTAAACTGTGTCAAATCTACTTGTGTATCTGTGTAATCAAGACTGCGTTAATGACCTCGGCAGTCGAAGAGCAAATATCAAAATATAAAAAATGAGCACACTAGAGTTCTTGTCAAAGTACCCCAGTACTTTTCACCAATGATAAGTGAAGCTATAACGATATAAGAACATCTAAACAATATAAAGAGGAAACATTAGAAATTTGAACTCCTGTCATTCACGATTTAAAAGATCACAACCAGGCCGTTCTCTAGTTCTCAATTTTAATGCAAGTTGCAATGTTTTCCGGAATGCTAGCCTGCATGGGTGCACAAACAGCAATGCGGATAGGTTTGCTTAAGTATCCTTGTTTACAAGGTACTTAAACAACACAGACCAAATCACTGGTTGCTTGCTAGTATCGAAAAACACCAATAAACACAATTATTAGAAAAATGCTTGCGTAGGTTCACATGCTGTTACGTTAAGGTTGCGCCTGTGCAATTTTTGCAGTTATGTGCTCGCCGTCTATATTTCCAATGTCTATAGTACAGGTTTTGAATTGAGCGCTCTTTCTTCCCGCCTACTTGCTTTTTGGATTTGGCCCGACAGCTACACGAATTTTGGCATTTGGTTCTCAGGGCGGCTGTTTTTCTTTCTGACGCCGTGGTGCTGACTTTGTCCAGTGGTTTTTGCGGGCATGCAAGTTATAGTTTTTTTGGTTTTGGGCTCGCCGAATGTGCAAACTGCAGCTCTAGCAGTTGTATTGAGGGTTATTTTCTAACGCTGAGTTGGCGAATTTGAAAGCGCTTCACCAATCGTTATCTACACGTGGCCCAAATTCATCCGGGATAAGCCATTCGAAGCTGTTCGCACCGTGTTTTAGCGAAAACATCAATGAGTCTTTCTTAGATTCTTCTATTTCTTTACCAGACAGTCCGGATCTCCTGAAAATTGTAGGTTCCGAGCTTCCCGAAAATTGTATTAGTCGCAATAGAGCACGTCGGCCTTAACACGGCTTGAATGTAACACCTGCAATTCCGACCTTCAAATCTTTGGGCTCTCGTTATCTAAGCCATCACATAAGCTCCCGTAGTTGACAGAAGGAGCTCATAAAAGAAACTAAAATCAGGCTTTGTGTTTCTTTTTAAGTTAAAATATTGAATGCTACGAACAGTGAATCGGTGCAGAGACTTCACCCGATTGCTACCGAATTCAGTTAGAATTTCGGACTCTGGCCGCTACGTTCAGTTCGCTTCACGAGCTGCGTAACTGAGTGATAATTTTTCAACCATGGAACCGATGTTGATCGACACCGCTTTAGTTTTTAAACTGTAGAAGTTTATATTTGTACTTCTGTTTAACCTGTTTTGTAAGCTATTGTTCTCGTAAGCCGAGTTTGTTGAGGTACACCTTAACTTAATCAATTTCCTGGTATTTGTACTAATAATTACCTAAAAATTGTATTAAATGCCATTTTAATTTGTGATTATATACTATGATATTAGAATTTTGGTGTTGTTTTTTATTATTGCTACCTGTGCGTGATTTGAGCTTTTCTTTCAGAAAATTATGTACTACTTGAGTTTTCGAATCGATAGGCTTGTGGTTGATTAGTAAAGATTCGTTGGCGCCCATTTGGCTTTTATCATTTGTTAGTACTTAAAGAGCTGCACTCCATCTTTCTGACCTAGCCGGCCAGCAATTGTATCCATGTTTGTTTTGTTTGAGAGAATTAGCCGACGAATCAATTTGAAGCTAACAAAGCTGCAACTACAGCCAAAAATGCTGGGTATTTATTTATAAAGACGACGCGATCTAAACCTAAATTTAAACTTAAATATTGACTGTTAAATATATATTTTCGATACAAATTATTTATGAGTATTGGTAAGCCATGCTGTTATACGGTAGCCATCTTACGGTAGAAATAAATATAAAATTAGTTATATTAAGTAATATGGAATCATAGTCGCAATGTCACAGAAAATGTTAACATCAAAAGCTAAAATGTAAAACAATAATAAAACTAGATAAATGTGCATTTGCCAAATATACCCTGTTCTAAGCAATCCTAGCTTTTGAAACAAAACTTACTCTAGACAGGATTGACAATGACGCTTGGCAATAATTTTAAATGTATTTATCTCTCAGGTACCGTTGCGGCCAACTCAAAGTGCACGGCAGATTTTTAGCTTGTAATACGATATTCTAATCATAGACGTTGAGTTTTGACGTTTACGTTTGGCATCTACTGTCATAGAACTGAAAACTCGGAAAACTCCCAGACATTTGTCAGAAGCAGAGAAAATGCGAGCTATTACAAAACTGGAAGAGAACTGGTCGCTGAGTCGAGTCGCAGCAGATTTACATGTGGGCAAAAGCTGCATTTTCAAAATTAAAAATCGTTGGCAGCAGAGACTTCTGCAAGAAAAGTTTTTATAACACCAGAGTACAAAGAACGAAGAATACAGTTTGCAACTGACTATTTGAATGAAATCGACGAGTTTTGGGACACGACTGTTTTCTCAGATGAAAAGGTATTTCAATCATTTACCAATTGACGATTAAGGGTGTATAGACCACAAAATTCAAAATTTGAGTAGCAATATTTTGTTCAACCCTTAAGGAGTAGTGGACGATTCTCTGTAAACGTATGGGGATGGATCAATGCTCTCGGATCGGGGGCATGCTATAGAATTAATGGTCGACTGAACGTTGAAAATTATTGCAACATTTTGCAAAATGTGATGCTGCCATCTGTAAGAGAGGTCTTTCCTAATCAATTTACTTTTTAACAGGCAAGATATTACGTAATTGATTAATTTTGTTTATGTTAACGTAATTGATAACATTATTTTCACAGGATAACTGTCCTGTGCATGTATTAGGGGTTGTTCATTGATGGTTTGATGAGAATAATATCAATTTATTACCATGACCTGCAAGAAGTCCGGACTTGAACCCTATCGAAAAGGTTTGCGAGTATTGAACTACAAAAATTTATACCAGGGATTTTGCACCAAACAACGTCGATGAATTATGGGAAAGAATAAGAAACGCTTGGAAAACTGAGAGAAGGATACAATATGGAAACATTGGTCAAATCTATGCGAAACAAACTGCAAAGCGTAATACCAATCGAATACTGATACATATTTATTAAATACATATTATTATACGTATAGTTTGTTTACTTGCGAAACTTTGCTAAAATACAAATATTAAAAAAGTAATACCTATTCTTACAATCACAAGCAACGCCACTGGAGAAACCCTCATTTAATAAGCCGAACAATCGCAAAAATAACCATAGTAACAAAAAACCGTGCACTTTGAGGTGTCCGCAACTGTACCAATTAAAAACTCAGATTCTCACGGTTACACTTAAATTAATGCCAAACATGACATTTGATTTTTAAGTGACTTATAGTTGCATTCATAAATTAGGAACTATTCCATAGCCATCCTAGATGAAACTAATTTTCAATCATACTATACTTAGATCTCATATACAGGGTGTTGCAAAAATGACGGATTAACTCCATGTTATTCTATTAAGGGGCACGATGCCGACGTTATTCTCCGAGAAACTAATGTGATAGGAACATGCCACCATGTGACCATGAGGAAGCGGATACCAGGCTGATTATCCACTTACAGGATGCACTTTTGAATGACTATAGTAACTATATGGTGCGTACTGTTGACACGGACGTAGTGGTGATCTTCATTGGCAAGTTCGATCACCGGATGACCTTGTGTGCAGATGTAAAGATTTTTGTTGCTTTTGGTACAGGCAAAACATTTTCTTATGTTAACATTAGTGCTATCTACGAGAAGCTAGGTGTAGAGAAATCCCAAGTCTTCCCTGCATTCTACGGTCTCACGGGATGTGATACCACATCATCATTTTTTGGATGAGGCAAGAAATCTGCGTGAGAGGGATGGAATTGTTATCCTCAAGTGACACATGACACCTACATGGCCCTCCACCCGTACACAGAACTTGATTTTGATAATAAAAATTTTAAACTACTGGAACGCTTCACCGTGAACTTGTATGATAAGAACTGTGATTTAGTCAATGTGAATGAAGCCAGGAAGGAGTTGTTTTGTCAGAAGAGTAAGTCAATGGAGAAATTTCCCCAACGAAGGACGCACTACTGCAACACTCCAAGAGGGCTGCATATCAGGCAAGAGTATGATGTAACAGTGAGCACAGTCAACAGCATGCTCCTAATCCAGAAGACTAGGGCTGGACTCAGAAAGTAGACAGTGCATCATGGGTTCCTGTATAGAACATCTTACCTATTGCTTCAAAGGCCCTTCTATCGGAAGACTTTAAAGATTTATAATTGGAAAAAGTAATATAAAATCCTAATTACTTCTTTAGATTTTGTTATTATTTACGGAACAGTAATATGTTTGCATATTTTTTACGTTTTTTATGCAAGGAGTTTTTTAGGAGAAATATTTTTCAATTCTAATTAATATCCATTTAAATGGCTTCTAGAAAATCTAATCTAGCCCTGTTGATGAATTACTGTTACAAAAAACCTGTAGATGTTCTTTTACAGTTGTCTAAATGAGAAGATTTTTCTTTATCCAATTTACATATTCTATAAAATCTCCTCATTTAAACAACTGTAAAAGAACATTTACAGGATTTTTGTAACAGTAATTGGAGTTTATAGAAACCATTTAAATAGATATTAATTAGAACTGAAAAATATTTCTCATAAAAAGCGCTTTGCATAAAAAACGTAAAAATTATGCAAACTACTTTTCGGTAAATAATAAAAAATCCAAAGAAGTAATTAACATTTTATATAATTTTCTCCAATTATAAGTCTTCACAAAATAAAATATTGAAAAAACAATTTTTAGCTAAAGTTAAAACGATTAGGTGCTTTCTGGCCTTGGGATTGTACAGTTAGCTAAAAATAACATACTCTAACAAAAATTCCTTGAAAGCTTACTTCATTTCCGAAAAATAGCACTTTTTAGATTTTGACAATTTCGAAAAACACCATTTTTTAAATAAGTAAACATCACTCGGTATGTGTGATAGGGGCTGAATAGGTTTTTAAACAAGCACAAATTATTGACGTAAACAGTTTTTTGAAAAATCTAAGATAAACTGTTTTTCCCGGGTTGTATACAAAACCACCGATGTTGATCGCCACCGATATGGATTTTCTCCGACTTCTGACAACTGTATTGAACACTACCGACAGGAACTACCACCGACTTGGGTTACTACCGACTTTTAAAGTTTGTAAGAAATATATGAATGTCACCTAACTAAAATACCACCGACTTGGTGTACAAACCGACTTGGATTACCACTGATGTGGATTTACATCCGACAGGAACTATCGCCGATATGGACTACCACCGCGCGTTTACTTCCAACCGATACCGACAGTAGTTGCTGCAACACATCTTACACGAACGACCGTGAAGTTGCAATCCTTCCTATTAAGGTGACTGGTTAGTAACTTCAGATAATCTCTGAAACTTCTTTGTGGCGTGAATCTATAGTTCATATTCTTTTTTGGGTATTTCGCCACTCTGCAAATTAAAATTATTAAATAACGTATTAAATAACGAACGTTTCGAGGGACAATCTGCCCTCGTTATCAACAAAACAATTAAAAAGGAACAAGAAAACTTAGCTTTTTTACGGAGATTGAAAACCACCAACCTCCAATAAATTGCTTGGCATTGACGTCAAACACATGGCCAGTGCCACAACGTGTTTTTTGTGTTGAACAATTTATCAAAGCTACTTCAATTATTTAAGTGCAATGCGCCAGATTATTTTGTTTGGGGCTACCTAAAAAGTCAAGTTCATATTGCAAAACCAAGAACAATTGACCAACTTAAAACAAGCATTAAAGCAGAAATTCCATATATTCCGTAGGAATTACTTATTAGAGTCATGTTTAATTTCATTCGCCGCTTAGAAGAATGTATTGAAAACGACGGAGGACACTTCTGGCATACAATATTTGATAAATAAATCTCCTGTTCTTACACTTCAACAAACCGTTTTGTTTAAATTTGTAACTTATGACAATAAATTCTTATCTAGAAAATAAAATAGTCAGTCCTTTTTGACGGTCCCTGTATAAAGATTTAAAGTTGAAAAAACTTTGTCTGTTCGAAGAAAAAGTGCAAAAAAGAAAGGATTGCATGCTGCACGGGTTGCACTTATAAATAGAACGACATAGAAAATTTAGGGGTTATAATTTGTATTTTTTACATCCCACTTTTTTGGCCGTAACTGTTCAAACAGTGTCTACGGGTTTTAATAGCATAATTTAATGTAAAGTGTATCACTAATTTTAACGAGCATTTTAGAAGATTATTAAGTCAAAATGTTATTAATTAATTAAATTAATTTAATTTAATTGTAATACTCCACTTACATTGGACAAACAAAACAATTATTAAAGAATAGAATTAATCGGCACACACGCTCAATTAAAACAAATAATATATCACCTTCTAATAAAAAATAGCATTAACTGACCACGCTAATGAATCTCTACGTAATAAGTTTAATTTCTACGCACCCAACATGTTACATACAGAGAATAACTTAAAAAAACGTATATGCCTGGAGATGATTGAAATACAACAAACTCTAACGCAATTAATTATAGAACTGATATGATATAACCTCAGTTCTATTTATCATAATTTATTTAAATAAACTTTTTTACATGAACCAAATACTTTAATTGTGTTTTTATGCTATTATAATTCAAACAAACATTTTAATTAAAAGCAAATTTTAACTTAGTACGACCCTGGCTATGTCATATGCAAGTTCCAAATTTTCTGCAGTTGTGGGTACAGTAGATAATAAAAATATGTGAACAGCCTTGCATGCTCTTATCAATTTCATTTTACATTTCTGGTTTCAAAATTGCTAAAGCGTTCTGTTTTGATTGTATTGAAAATGGATTATCACGAATAGTCCCGTTTACTTCATTAATTGTTAATATTAAATTTAAAAAATGGCTTTAACATCATCCAAATTTAAACTACTCATTATCGTAAGTATGCTAGTTAAAGAAAAACCATATTTTCTCACTAATCTAATTTTTCTCTTTTCAGATTTGTTAAAAATTACTTTTTTATAATGTTTTAGTAAATTACTGAAGAAGCTATCATAACTGGCAAAACGTATAATTAAAATATTTCAATTTAATATTAAAGTATGTTTACGACAAAATGATTTTTATTTAATCAAAAATTATGCTTAATTAATAACATTTTGACTTAATAATCTCTCTAAACTACTAGTCAAAAATTATAAAGGTATAATTTTAAATTTTTAACTAATAATTTTAACATAATAAGGATAAATATTGATAATTGCTTTTTATATTTCTACGCGGTCGTTAATTGTGTAATTTTCTTCTTTTTACCTTTTTTTGAAAATTAAAATGAATAAAACCAACATCAGGAGACACTTTTATAAAATATACCTACATTACTTCATATTTATGACAAACGCCTCCAAGAACACTTAAACCTTGTCAACGAATGGTTAAATCGATGGCGAATAAACATCAACAAAAGCAAATCTACGCAAGTTACCTTCACCACCAAAACCACCACATGTCCGCCAGTTAATATCGATGGTGCCCCCATCCCTGTGAAGAAAGAAGTGAAATACTTGGGACTTCACCTAGACCAGAGATTAACATGGAGAAAACACATACAGACAAAAAGACAGCAATTAAACATTAAATTTAGGCACATGTATTGGCTGCTCGGTAGAAGATCATTATTATCAGCTGACAACAAACTGCTGCTGTACAAAACCATACTAAAACCAATATGGACATACGGCATACAGCTATGGGGATGCGCCAAGAAATCCAATATCAGCATTATCCAAAGGTTTCAATCTAAGATCATACGCTCAATAATCAACGCACCCTGGTATGTTACCAACCAAACTATCCACGAAGACCTGGGAGTACCTTTCGTGCAGGACGAAATCCACCGATTTGCTGCCAACTATCACGCAAGCACTCACGGACACTCAAATGACCTAGTGGGCCACCTCTCAAACGAAGAAATTCCAAGAAGGCTACAGAGAACCTGGCCAACCGATTTATTGTTGCAATAAAACATACTCTCCACGATTAAAATACATAAAATAGTACACTAAGCTGTAATATATATAGGAGTAATATCAATGGATGATTATCTCCTTCAATGTCTTGTACTCTAACAACCCATTTGCTTAATACTCATCCAGAGTAGATGTAAATTTCAATCGATGCCAATAAAAAAAAAAAAAAAAAATTTATGACAAACTACAGACAGTATAAAAATAGTGCACTTTTTAATTAGATGATAACTAATACATACTAAATGAGGAGCTTTGCATGTATCTCCAAAAAGCAAAGTTGGGCTTTTTACAAATGTGAATCATCAGTAATGTGGTAATTTACCATAGCCCTGAAATGAAAGGTGAAATAAATACAATGTTCTTCCTTGAATTCACAACTATGTAAAGCTGATACTTGAAGCAAATTACGAACCTAGGAAAGCAAAAATATAATATATGTAAACCTTTCCAGGTAAAGATCTGTTATCTGGAATACGGTAATTAGCTAGCCCAAGCTCAAGTTTAAGATTAGTTTATGAGCATCAGCTTTCTCTTTCTACTCTTGAATAGTAAAGTGTGTTGCCTAATTTTGATAAATATTTTGGAACCTGGTGTCGTGTACCTATATTCAATTTAATTTACTGTTATCAAGTTTTTCTAAAGAAACTAAAACGTCGTTCGGCGTGTTCATAAACATCAAATAGCAATGACTACTTCTTCATGGTAAAAAAAGAGAAAAATTTTACTTAATGGCGCTTTTATTGGCTTTTATTGTTCTGTATAGAATGATTAATAATTCTAATTGCTACTTCATTTTTTAAGTTTTTCCACCATGGGGAAGTTTTTGTATTGTATTTATCTATTGTTAAAGAATGCTAGCTCCTCTTCGCTTGCATAATTATTAATTATGTATTACAAAAGCACTACGTTATGTGACCTTATGTTATATGTACTTTGGAATTATCTCATATATTTGAAATAGTCATATAACTTTTGTATTCAATATTTTACTTTGTTTGCCCTTTATTAATACAATGCCCCGTTAGTTAAACTATAATTGCTTTTAAATCAAGTACTCTTATTTCAGGGCGGTTTGCCAAATCTAGATCTCTATTAGTTGAATTTCAAATTATATTTAATGACACTTGCTGTCACATGATTTCCACACCTTCTCAAACCAGGTGTTGACAAATCTATCTTTACATTGACATAATTATTAATTAATTCATTTAAATAATTAGTGTTTTGTATTTTACTTTTTCCCTATTGCTCGTTATTTAAAATGTTTTGATATTAATTACTAACACAAACCTTATCACTTCTTAAGCTCACTCTGCAAATATCCAAACACCACTTCTCCCGATGCTCACCTTGTGTGATACCTGCAAACTGTTCCTGTCAACCAATTTCAAGAATCCGCTGAATCCGGCCTTAATCCCCTCATCAAACGTCAACTTCAACTCCAATTGACTCCTGGTAAGTTTCAGATTTATAAATGAATCTGATCTTACCTTGTTTATTCCTTAGATAGTCCTCTGCACTCAGCCATCCCCTCAGAATCAGTCCAATTCTGTTAACACTCCTACTAACCTCCTTCTAGATGAATGATCTTACTTCCATACAACCACCAATGTCAATAATAAATATTTCATTATGTGCCACGTTCACCAATAAATCCAATCTTCTCCAATTCAGTAGTTTTCTGGTTCCTTCTATGTAATACACTGTGTTCGATAATCTCTTCACAGATTGTCCAGTTCCAATAACATTAATATTTCACTTTCATTTTTTGTACCTCGTAGATTTGTTAACAGCATTACTATTTGTATATAACCAAACAACTATACAAATAATGCATAAATTTCTAGTTTTATTTGCTCAAAATTATAACATTGCAAAATTAATTGTACATTTTTCGATGAGTTTATTTATGTAACTAAACTAAACAAAAATTTCATTCCTATTAGATACTATTCTTATGACACTCCTTTCAATTTTAAATATTATATTATTACAGGATATTCATTCTGATTATTATAACAAATACATTTATCAGTTGTAACCTTGGCTTGTTCTTTATTAACATTCACTGCAACCATCAAATTTGTATATTCAATTAATATCTGAATATCAAATTACCTCTCTCATTGTCTCAACTAATTTCATTATTAATATTTAAAAATTAACACCCATCAAGATTTAATTATAGTAATCTTCCAAATTTATTAGTTTTAAATATTTCTTTGTTATGATTGATCATACCACTTCGTGTATCATAATATAAAATATATAAAACTGAAAGTCCTGACTCACTCATTCACTCACTCACTCATCAACGCCCAGCCCAAACCCTTGGACCTAGAAAGCTGATATTTTGCACAGAGGTTTTCTTTATGATGTATATAAAAAAGGATATTTTGAAATTTAACCCCTAAAGGGGTAAAATGGGGGTTCCAATTTTGTATGGAGAAATAATATTAAATAGACATTTCGACTTGAAACTTCGTAGGAGTACTCCTAAAAACAAATAAGCAAACATGTATTTCGTGGTTTTGCGAAAATCAACCCCTTAGGGGGTGAACTGGGGTAAATAAGCCTAAAATACGAAATGGGTGTCGTTGTTGAGGTTTTTTAGGACGTTGATTGCGAAAATGACATTAAGTCCAAGACGGTGGACATGACATAAGGGAAGAGACCGGACCGGACTGAACGGGAAGGGAAGGGACGGGACGGGACTGGACGGGGACGGAATAGGAGCGGGGATGGGAAAAGGGAGTGGGACGGGAATGGGATGGGATGAGATGGGAAATAATTAGTCATTATTTAATACACAAATAATGAACCTCGTGCGTACGAAGTCGCGGGTAACAGCTAGTTTCGAATAAAATATGGTTTTCGACTGTTTTTTCGCGAAATTATATAAAATTGTCAGCATTATTAATATTTAGGTTGCGCCGATTAATATACAAAAATATTTCATGCTAAATCGTTGTATAAAGTAATACCTCACTCCCTATTTCGCCTTACTTCTTTAACCGTTTTCCATATTTTACTTGCGATTTCAGATAGAAATATTTATTTGAAATCGGCATTAAAGTACCTCGAAATCGTCATTAAAATAAGAGAGATCTGCATTAAAGTAATCCATTGTTTTACGACTTTTTTGTAGGTGGCGAAGTGGCAGATAAACGTCAACCGACGTTAACATAACCTACAAATGTTGGTTAAAATGTTGTAATTTCACGATTTCTATATTTCAAATATAACATACTGTACTCCTCGGCACTGACGTTCTTTTTTATCCCTCATGTGGTTTATTTAACTAAATCCACATTCGTGATAAAAAGTTAAACTTCAGTGCCTTGGTATAAAAACTACTATTAAAAGAAAAGAAAGTTTTGCTTATTTCTCATTTCAAAGTACAGGTTTAAAAAACTAAAACGATATTAATGCAAAAACATATGAGAACAGTATACAATGCACTGGTGGACTCTCTGCTACATGTGGCGCTGTACCTAATACTTCTGTTAAACCACCGGAGGTGATACAAAAAGGACTTTATAAAAAAATGTACAACAAAAAATATACATATCCATCTAAGCCACTCTATACAGAAACAACTATCTTGGATATCAGACTTCTCTTTGCAAAACCTATTATAATACACCAGTATAAAAACAAACATAAACTAGAGAACGCTAACCATATATACCACACGAGAAACAAAACCAAAAACTTTTTCAAAAATAACAGAATGAAGAAAAAAGTGGGACAAAGATCAATACAATTTCTAGGTCCTAAATTGCTTAACGCATTACCAAGACAATTACTAAAAATCGCCAAACTTCCGGTATGTAAGTGTAAATTAAAAAACTCATTACTTCAAGGAAATCGCAGTGTTATATTAATAATTATAAACAATGTTACATCTTGTTCACACATCTTTATGGAAGGTCTGGATCTGATCGTGAAATATAAGGTGCAATTGAATTATTATAAAGTAGTTGATAATAAATACCTGTAAATTAAATATAATTATAGGATAATGAATAAATTACAGACTGACTATTACTTAGTAATAATTTAAATATTATAAATATCATTTAGTTAGTCAATAGGTAGAATGTAAATAGATGTACAATACTTTCCCACACAAGCAATTTGCTTCAGGGAACAGCATTTTTCACGTTTATTGAAATTCGATGTTTTATTTATCTCACAGACCATTATGCGACTACTATAACACATATATTTACTGTCATGTATGTATGTATACTAACTGGATGCTCGATAAACTATTATTATTATTATAGCCTCGTGATTTGTCGACACTTCCTCGTAGTTTTCTGGTTGCTATAGATACTTACAAAATGCCAGATGTCTATTTGTATTACATTGAAAATTTTAAACCCGCCAATCGGCTTAGTAGTATACAGTACACTTAATGCTATTGTGCCCCATTGCTGTATGTACTTATCCCCAGCCGACCAATTTTCAAAGTACGTGTCTGTTGGTGACGTTTAAACTGTGGACGTACGTACATATCTAAATAAGAAGCATAATCAAATCAGAATTCAATACGCAGTGCGTTTCACTTGTCGCCTTGATATATTTGAAATTTTGGCCTTTAGGATTACTTTGACATTTTTGAAATAATTTTGCTACTAACAAAGGTTGCTCAGAATTACAAAAACAGTCGAAATCCATATTTTATTAGAAATGTTTGTATTGTTAATATGTAATGTACAATATTATTATGTAGATAATTAACAATTGATTATTGTCTTAATAAGTGGTACCCTGGAAAACAAAAGATTTATGAACGCCAGTTACGTTTACGAACTGTCAATTAAGTTTCTGAACTGTTAATTTAGCATTCTGCAAATTTAAATAATACCTAGAATACCCCTAACCACTACTGATAAAGTAGAAATGGTGTGTTTACTCGGTCGACAATAAATACACTTATTTGGATTAAAATTTACATTTTTACTATTTTCCTAATTTTGAACAACTTTTGTAACTAACTTTTTTTGATAAAACTAAGCCTACTAAAATTTTAAAATTTTTGCAGTAATTTTTTGTCGCAGTAGGCCACTGTTTTGCAGTAACATTATTTAAAAACTATGAAAATAATTGCTTTAACGGTTAGGTAAATCGACCAAAATTTTAAATAGATCAGATAATAAATGAGAAAGATGCAGGGGTGTGAAGATGAGACGTTAAACACGCTGCAAATCAAACAAATTTCCAAACAAAACCACAATATCTCGAGTTATTTTGTGGGTAGTACGAAATTTAACGCAGCCGCCTGTTTATATAATATATAACGTTTTAATACTTACAGAATTTTAGTAAAATTTCCTTACTGGCCAAAATACGCCATACACTAATCAAACAAGATCGCATTTCTTTTGAAAGAATTTAAATCTATGTACGAGTTCAAACATAATACTGACATTTTATTACAATACAAACAATTTACTGACAAAATATGAAGTCTTTCAGCAGCTACTGATAACAATTACTTCATAAAGATACTGCAGTTGCTACCAAATTGTTAATAGGAACGATTGCAAGTTCGCGGTCGCTCGCGTAAGATGTGTTGCAGCAACTACCACATCGGCGATAGTTCATATCGGTAGTAGTTCCTGTCGGATATAAATCCACATCGGTGGTAATCCAAGTCGGTTTGTACACCAAGTCGGTGGTATTTCAGTTTGGTGACATACCATATTTTTGTTACAAATTTTAAAAGTCGGTAGTAAACCAAGTCGGTGGTAGTTTTTGTCGGATCCAAATCCACATCGGTTGTAATCCAAGTCGGTGGTAAAGCAAATCGGTAGTAGTTCATGTCGGTGGTCAATTAATGTCGGCTCCAAATCCACATCGGTGGCAATACACATCGGTGGTAGAGCGCACTCTCCGTTTTTCCCTATTATGCCGACTTTTTGCCGGTTACTGTATATTAGTGAATAAATATATAGTCTGATACATTTAAAAAATATGTAGTTGTATTCCCTGACCCTAAATATGTATATTTAGACACCAAGTTTGTCATCCTAAGTGATTTAGAACCCGATATATTGATAATATACTTATATTTTAAAAAGGCCGCTATAAAATCCAAGATGGCGGACGGAGGAGTTGCTTCCTATTAAAAATTGAAAACTAAGTAGTACCTGGAAAAAACTGGTGCTTTTGTCCGGTGTGTCCACATTAACGCGAAATTCGACCTTAAGCTGCCCCACTACGCATATTTACATCAAAAATACCTAACACAACGCCAGTTGATAATAGATCAAATTCTGGCACTGCAATCTACGAGATTACTGAAGGAAGAGGAAATTGGTCATCTGGGTAACCTTCCCGGATCAGCAGTTTCTGACACCTTTCTTCGAAGATTATGGGTAACTGTTTATATCTTATAAGTACATGTTTGTCACCAAAAGCGAGATTGGGCTTCACAATATCGCTATGGGGACAGCTTTACTTGTCACGTTTAAATGTATGTTTTAGAGCAAAACTACATTTACCACTGAAGTTCGAATAAGTCGTTATCACCATATGGTATAGATGATGCTCTTACCGCTCATTTTGGATTACCATATCACAATTTTCTAAGTTTATCCTGGCTAACCACCTTCAGCTATCCGTAAATATTGACTATTCGACGAAGCAGTCATTTATATTGCTCTCGTGCAAGAGAATAACTGTAATAAAAACCCGGTTCAGTAAGAAGCAGCACATCTCTGGCAGTAACCAATCGAAACAAGAACAGAACAGAGCAGCGGTCACTGTCCCGCAAAGTAATAGCTACTTTGCAAATACCTTCTAAAAAGTATGTGGTAAAAAAAGGGTTAAGCAGGTAGAACACGTTCCAATGCCTGTTGTCATCTATTATGGGTGTTCTTCTTTGCATCTTTTTTATCTACATAAAAAGTGCAGAAACGATGGCAGGGTTAATCGGGTCCTTGGTAAAGTTCCACATTTCCGACGATTGTGTAATGTACCAGGAACGATTAGAGCAATTTTTCAATAATATTTTAATTAATCTTCAACAGAGGAAGCAAACCTTACAAACAGATGTCGATGGTCGGACAAGCTCCAAGCCGAGGACCGCTGTCAACATCAACTTCCAGGAAAGATCATAGTAGTATCATTGTAAATCCTTTAAGTGCAGATCTTGCGGCAAAGACCATAAGATAGCACACATTTGTAGATTTAAAGACTCAATGTGTTTTCAATCCGGATAGTGGGACAACTATCGCAGTTGTGGAATAGAAATGTAACAAGAAAAGCGAATTATTTGGATGATGAGCATGTTGAAGAAGAATTTGCTGTTTATAGTTTTAGCGCCAAAGCGAGTAACGACCAACCGTTAGTAGCGTCAGTAGAAATAAATAATCATAAGTTATATATGGAAATAGACAGTGGGGAACCCATATTGGGTACTTCTAAGCAGATATATTTATTAAAAAAATTTAATTATAAGCTTATAGATAGTGAGATTGTAATAAGAGAGCATACAGGCACTAAAAGTTAACTTTTGGGGTATTTCGCCGTAGAGGTTAAGTATCAGGGTGAAAGGAAAGGTGCGAGCGACTAGGGGACAGCATTGGTCCCCGTTTTGAAAAGCGATGGATCGATTAGGATTTGCGCTGATTACAAAATTACGTTAAATAAATGTTTGGAAGAAGAAAAGTATTCCTTGCCGAGAAGAGACCAAATTTTTGCTATTTTACAGGAAGACATAAGTTATAATAAATTTTTATTAGATGAACACTCTGCAAAAATTGCGGCGCGGAGTATCCATAAGACAACATTTAAAATGAATCGATAGCCATTTGGAGTCTCTCCAGCAAAAACTCTATTTCAGAGATGCATTCAGCAGTTATTGCAAGGCATATGTAATTTCCTGGACGATATAATAGTTACCGGCAGAAACCAAGATGAGCATCTAAATAATATTAAGCAAGTGTTCCGACCTCCAACGGATGTTATTTTGACAATTAAATGGAAAGAATGCGCCTTTTCCAAGAGTAGGTGTTACGGTATTAAAAGAACTTTACGACACCCACCCAAGGTGAGCATCGCACCACGGAATCAGTCCTGAAAAACTGGCACACTTGCCCTGAACTCGGTTCGAAATAGGCTAAAAGGCCACGGCTGGGACGCTCAGGGAGTCGGGCGTGAGTCACACGATACGTTCTGGGCAAGCGTGTGGTGGCATAATATATACAGGGTATGTCGAAATCATGAGGACGCCACCAAGCCTGTCTTAACCCGGCTAACCGGGCCTGGACGGTTAGACGGGAGCGAAGCATGCAAAATACTCCGCCAATAGGATTACTCAAGAGTTGCAAGGTCAAATAACAATTTCGGGATTGCCTTATGCAAGGATTGTAATTAGGTGTCAATCCGACCGCGACTACGCAGCTGTCTCACCCACCTGCACGCTCAAAGCTTCCTCGTTGCGTCGTACAATATTCAGTACAATGAAGGGGGCGTCTATCTGTAACAGAACATGCACAAGTCGAAACAAAACAATAGTTCCCTTAACTAACCAATCATATATTGAACTTCGGGTTACAATGGGGCAGCAGAGTGCGTCGCCCTATATCTATACTTAACCTATAATTAAGGGCACCAGCTGGCACGCGCGCTCTAAACTTAACGACAGATGTTGAACAGTAGTGAACAGTAATGAACAGTAATGAGCAGTAACGAGCAGTAATAAGTAGTAATGAGTACAAATATGCGCGTCGCCTTATGCGGCGGACAGCGAAGATTTAAATTAGCACTCGCGGCATGAACAGTCTGCAAGTCTGAATGAATGCACAAGAGCAGTAATAAGTAGTAATGAGTACAAATGTGCGCGTCGCCTTATGCAGCGGACAGCGAAGATTTAAATTAGCACTCGCGGCATGAACAGTCTGCAAGTCTGAATGAATGCACAAGAGCAGTAATGAGTCCAAATATGCGCGTCGCCTTATGCAGCGGGCAGCGAAGATTTAAATTAGCACTCGCGTTCACAGCGGTAATCAGGTTAAAGACACATACCTTAATGCGTAGGCGGCGAGGGAGCCTGGTACAGTTGAGTTGCGACAGGCTGCAGTCGTAGGTGGCAGGTACCTTCGATGTTACAACGGTTATAGGGGTGAATGCACAACCGCCTTAATGGCGACGGGAGACGCGTCAATGACGCGTACAACGGGACGACGAAAAGAATGGCCACTTTCGTTCTGCGGAACAAATCCTCGTAGGTCGAGATGAAGGGGGCACGACCCCTTACTTACGGAAGCAGGAACTGGGCTCAAAAACACCCACGCTACGCCGAAGACAATTCGAAAAACTCCGACTCACAACCACCACACGAGCGTTCTCTGCAACGGGCTGCGGACCACTGCCACTTAAGGCGAAACAGTTTATCACATAATTGCTGAAGCAGCACTCGACGGGAAAAAGGCTGACGCCCCCGCCAAGGGCGGAAGCGCCGCACGAACTCACACACACTATCCGACCTCTTACTCGATCGACGGCTCTTGGCTGAATCCCCAGAGGGAAGCGTTGGCAAAGGTCACCTTGGCCGCGTCCCCACGTGACTAAACCTTGGCAGCCAATCGCAAGGCGATAAAATGAAACAAGCCAATGCCGGCACCCATGACATCACGCCTCGACGGCGTGCCTCCTAGGAGATTCGGAATTCGGAAAAACGCCATCAGAGGGGAGCTCCAACCGACGAAAAATACTACTTTTGGAGCTAAATATGTGCGACATCGTGATTCTGGAATTAGGCGATGGAGCCAAATAAAGAACTAAAAGGGTTTAGCATACGGGCACGCTGCCCTAAAGCCTAGGTGGCTATTTAAAATACCAAAATGACCTGAATCAAATGTGCGGAAGATAAGATTGAACCCGCGCGCAAAGATTGAAAATGGTTTCAACACAGCAACAAACTGCCCTAAAGGCGTGAAATGCAATTAAGCATCTAAAACAGCAAAATGACTTAACATAGGTTAACTACCTGGGCCATATCAGCAAAGAAGAAGGGATGAAAAATGCGACGCAGCCTTCAAGTGCATAAAAAATGAAGTGGATTCGGATAAAGTACTATTACATATTGTTCTAGACAATCCAATAACGTTCTCTTCTAAAGCATCGCAGCAGAGCATAGCTGCCGCGTTAGAGCACAAGATACCAGATGGGTTTCTGCAACTCATTGGATTCGCTTCCAGGACATTAATCGACACTGAAAAGAGGTACTCGATGGTGGACAAAAAAGCCTTGCCGATTTACTGTAGGATCAAAATATGTCAGTAATATCTGCAAGGTCAACACTTCACATTACGGACAGACCATATAAATTGATCGCGGAAAGCGGATAGCACAAAAGATTATCCGCAATGGCTGCAAGTAGATTGCAAAGGTGGGCAATTTCGGGATGTAACTATACAATTCAATACATTAAGGGCATCAACAATGAGTCCTTCGGATTACTTATCCAGATCCACATTCGAGGAAGTAGACGAATTTAGCCAGAAAGAAGGGCCGGCTACATATCTAAACTCCATTGACGGATTCCACACGCCGATTAAAAGCGAGGGAATTCGTAGGAAAACTAATAAAGACCCAATAATGCAGCAAATTCTAAAGTATGTCATATTCGAATGGTATAAAACCATGACAGAAGATGACATAGAACCTTTTCATTTGAGGCGTCACGAAATAGATTGATAGAAAAAGGTTGTTGATGTGGGATTATTGAGTGATCATTCCCAAGAATATAAAGAGCCTACATAAATTACATGTAAACCATATGGGCATTGTAAAAATGAAAGCATTAGCACGGTCGTATTTTTGGTGGCCATGCTAGGTGCCGAAATAAAGCGAACTGTCTAATGGCGCATGGAATACTTCAAAACCAGGGATGGCTCAACAAAAGTAGAAGTGTCTCCTTGGCCAGAACCAGAAAAACCATGGAAAATAGTACACATAGACTTAAGGCCTTATTCGATCCAATTATTACTTCCTTTTGCGATAAAGGAGGTATCGGTGTTGGGGGAGCTTCCCACTTTTCCTTTATATGGAAATTTATGGTTGCAGGCTCGATTCGATATTTTAGTGGACTGTATGAATTGTAGGTTTCACTGAATTATACACACGTTGAAAGCAGAGGAAGTAATTTATTGCCATAAATTAACACACAAACATTTTGAACATTTACAAGAATTAACTTTCGCGGTGCGGACTCCTTCGCATGCAGTCTCGTCGACAGATGGAAGTTAAGTGAACGGCGAGGCAAAGCCCGCTCGAGTTCTGGAAATGCGCATAGTATGAATTCAGAATGCAAGAGAGGCGGCAAAAGTTTATAAAGTCCTTAACATACCGCCCGCCTTGGAAAGGGTAACCTTTCAAATAAAACAGTACAGAGTTGACATGTAACAGCTAGAGTAAAACATGCAACATGAACACACATATATACAAAGCATAATAGTACATGGATCTTAATCGAGTACAAGAAAACCCGAACAATGGGGAGCCAAAAGGCCTTACGAACACTGCGCTGAACGCTAACGCACTAGTTCACAACACTAGGTAGCGGGCACAATTTGGCGAAGGATCGTTTCACGATTCCTGACACAGTGTTCACTGACGCCACACGCGTAACGCCGTCAAGGCCAGGGTGCAGCTCGGTGACCCGGTCTAACCTCCACTTCAAAGGGGGTAGATTGTCATCCTTGATGAGGACCATGGAACCAGGCTGGAGGTCCGAAAGATGCGTGCGCCATTTGGTGCGCTGTTGGAGTTCCGAGATGTACTCTTTACTCCATCTCTTCCACACATTCTGGTGAAGTTGTTGTATTCTCTGGTATTTAGACAGCCGAGACTCGACTATCTCAGTAACGTTGGAATCAGGCAGTGACACCAACGGACGACCAATCAGGAAATGAGCAGGAGTCAAAGGCTGAAGGTCGTTTGGATCAGAGGACAAAGGGGACAGGGGTCGGGAGTTTAAGGTCGCTTCCACCTGTGCTAACAAAGTGCTAAATTCATCATAATTTAGACTAGCGTTACCTATAACGCAACGTATGTGATGTTTGGAGGACTTGATTCCGGCCTCCCACAATCCGCCAAAGTGGGGACTGTGCGCGGGTATAAAATGCCAAGCTACTCCGTCGTTCGCGACTGATTCGGAAATAGAAGGGTTTTGTTCCGCGAGAAAATTGCCTAATTCGATTAACTCGGAATTAGCGCCTACAAAGTTAGTGCCGTTGTCTGAGTAGACATGGAGCGGTTTGCCTCGTCGAGCCACAAACCGGCGAAAAGCCATTAAGAAGGTTTCAGTAGAAAGATCAGCGACCAATTCAAGGTGCACTGCCTTTGTGACGAAACAAACGAATAGACAAAGGTAGGACTTTACTAGTTTAGAACCACGTCCCTTGCGATCCTTTATCATGAAAGGTCCACCATAATCAATACCAGTCGTATGAAATGGGGGCGATGATTGAGTACGAGAGGCTGGCAGGGCTCCCATTATGGGTTCAGTTAACTTAGGAGAGAATCTAAAACACCGTAAGCATTGATGAACCACTTGCTTGACGATATTTCTGCCAGAGGTGATCCAATATCGTTCTCTGAGATTAGCTAACAGCATTTGAGGTCCGGCATGGAGAATCCGAAGATGCTCATGCGATACTAGGAGTTTGGCGAATGGATGTTTGCCAGAAATCACTAGAGGAAACTTCTTGTCAAAGGGTAATTGAGAGTTGTGGAGCCTACCACCAACTCTTAGCAGTCCCTCGGAATCCAGAAAGGGATTCAGGGATATCAAAGCAGAAGATTGTTTCACAGGCTTGCTCTGTGACAACAGTTTAAGTTCGTCAGGAAATGACTCGCGTTGGGAGAACCTGGCAAGCCTTACAATAGATGCTTGCAGTTCATCTGTAGAGAGGGGACCAGAAAGACGATCAGCCTTAGGGGCTCGCGCATTGTTATGAAAACGAAAGCAATAAGCTATAACTCGTTGTAAGCGAGCAAAGCTTGAATACTGATTGAACGGAAATGGTTCAACAGAGGTTACAGGAAGACTCTGAACTTCTTTTTTGAATTCTGGAAGCTCAGCACGAACATGTTTGGAAGTAGGCCAAGAGGCCTCACCTTCGCTTAGCCAGGTGGGACCATGCCACCAAAGGCTCAATTCTTTCAAACCTAAAGGGGTGGTTCTCCTAGTGAGAAGATCAGCAGGATTAGACGTTGTGGGAACATGCCGCCAAGTGGCATCAGAGGTGAGTTGCTGAACATCAGCAACTCTGTTGCACACAAAGGTCTTAAGAAGATTTGGACTGGTTTTCAACCATCCTAGCACTATTGTGGAATCTGTCCACAGACCGATTCTAGATATGGGCAAATCAAGTGCCTTTATGACTTGCATGGAAAGTTTGCTTAGAAGAACAGCTCCGCAGAGCTCGAGCTTCGGGATTGTCAAGGGCTTTAAAGGGGCTACCTTGGCCTTGGAACAGAGAAGGTGAACCTGTACTACCCCTTCCTGATTCTTGGAACGTAGGTATATCGACGCACCGTAACTATTGTTAGAGGCGTCGCAGAAACCATGGAGCTCTATCTCGACCACGCTCCGACAGAGGACGTGACGAGGAATTGCTAAGTCATTGAGCATGAGAAGCTCACTGCGATAGGTTAACCATTTTTCTTGTATGGCTTTAGGAACGGGTTCATCCCAATCCAGCTTTTCCATCCAAAGCTGTTGCAAAAGAACCTTGGCACCCATGGTGCATGGACTTAGAAGACCCAACGGGTCGAATATCTGCGATATTTCAGACAAGATGCTACGCTTCGTAGCCTTACTACTTGTAGAATTTGAAATATTGAACATCAGATGATCGCTTTTAAAGGACCAAATCAAACCAAGGGTGTTTGTGTGCTCATGTGCACTGAAATCAAGAACACCCGGATGCAAATCGGAATCTGGTATTCCATCGAGAACTTCTGGAGAGTTAAAAATCCACTTTCTAAGTTTGAAGCAGCCTGACTCAAGAATCTGATCCAAGTTTGAGCAGAGAGTACGCGCTTTCTCAGGAGTGTCGGCACCTGTCAGAAAGTCGTCGACGTAGAAGTACTCCTTTATGATTCGAGAGACTTCGGGATTTGAAGCCTCACATTCGATGCCCAATTGGGTTAAGCATCGAATAGCAAGAAAAGATGCTGAAGCGGTGCCATACGTAACCGTATTCAGGTCGTACGACCGAAGAGGCTCAGCTGAGGAGGGTCGCCACAAGATTCTCTGAAGGGGCCTATGGTTAGGATTCACCAGAACCTGGCGATACATCTTCTCGATATCAGCTGATATAGCGAATAAATGCTTGCGAAAGCGAACAAGAATGGAAAATAAGTCTTGTTGCACGGTTGGGCCAACCATCTGAATACTGTTCAGAGATTGCCCTGAAGTGGTTGCTTGAGAACCATTGAATACAACTCGGAGTTTAGTTGTCAGGCTTTCCTCTTTTAAGACTCCGTGGTGGGGTAGATAATAGGATATCTCGTTTGAATTAGGGTTTGAAACGGACATATGACCTAATTCAGAATATTCATTCATGAAACTCGAATAGCGATTGGACAAGTCAGGGTTCGCTTGTAACCGCTTCTCTAATGATAAGAATCTTTTCTGAGCGATTTGCAATGAATCACCCAATACCTCTACAGGTTCCTTGAGAGAGATAGAGACAACGAATCGACCATTCGCTTCTCGTTGCGTGTTTTGCACGAAATGTGCCTCACAGGCGTTCTCTTCATTTGTGCGGACCTTTTCCTCTGGGTAATGTTCGAGTTGCCAAAACCTAGCAATGGGATCAGAAGCATCCTCGATCGTGCTAAGATTGCACTGTACAGGGTACGCAGAAGGGGGGCCTGTAGGGCCAGAAACAATCCAACCAAAACGAGTTTTTTGGAGGATGGGAAGATTTGGGCCTAGACCAATTTGTCCAATACAAAGGAGCTGCCAGAAAATGGGCGAACCAATCAGAATGTCGATGGTGCCCGGTTGGTCGTAGGACAGATCTGATAACTTGATGTTATCAGGAACCTTGAAGCTGTTTCGCTGGACGCGAAAACTTGGGGTAACACCCGTAATCTCATCGAGAACAAGACAGGATAGGCCAATGCCGTATGAAGTGTGAGGGGCTTGCAGCTTGATATCACACCTAGCCTTGATATGAGAAGTGGCTTTACTTAAGCCAGAAACAGTAACGTTGACTTCGCGAATTGGAAGCTTCAACCTTTTACACAAATCTGAACGTATGAAGTTCGATTGGGAACCGGAATCCAGCAGGATTCGCACAACATGAGGCGTACCATCATCAGCGATGAGTTTAGCGGTAGCCGTAGGTAAGAGTACCTGCAAAGCATTCGAACAGAATGCCGAAATCGATTGATTTAGTTCAACAGGGGTTTCTGCCGACATCGCAGATCCTGGTTGACTAGAAGAAGCATTTTGAGATTTATCCTCATGAAGAAGTGTGTTGTGCCTTGATTTGCACTTTCTACACGTATATTTGGAGCTACAGAGGCTCGCAAGGTGACCCTGAGTTAGGCAATTAAAGCATACGCGGAGCTCTTTTGCCTTTGACTTTCTGTCAAGAACAGACAGCTTGACAAACTTATCGCATTTGTACAAGGAATGAGATCCTTTACAAAGTGAACACGAAGGGGTACCCGACACAAATGATTTAGAATGTACCTTGGAAGACCTTTCGGGTACAAGCTTGCTATCTTTTACCTCTAGAGTTTCTAGAAGATTTGCTGTATTTTGTAAGAATTCCTTGAACTCATCAAGATTAGGCAGGTCAGAACTTGACCGGTTTCTAAGGACCTCCCATTCGCGAAATGTAGTGGGGTCCAGTTTTTTAGAAACTACATAAATTATAACAAAATCAAGCAGCTCGCTTTCGGTAGCTAATGATTTGATTGCTGCAAAATGTTTGAATAACATATCGCTAATCGTACGTAATTTAGTTGCAGATTTCTTACTGCAAGATTCAGGCTCGAAAATAGCCTTGAGGTGGTTATGAACCAGAATTTTTGGATCATTGTATCGATTGCACAATGCCTCCCAAGCTAGAGTATAATTACCCGCAGTAAACTCTAAACTTTTTTATAATTTGGCTTGCATCACCCTGTAAACTAGCCTTTAAGTAATGCAGCTTTTGAATATTAGTTAACGCTTGATTCTCATGAATTAAACTAATAAAAATCTCACGAAATTCCAGCCATTCTGACACGTTCCCTGAATATTTGGGAATCGAAATGGTAGGAAGGCGTACAGCTCGATTATTGCAATGTGAACTGCAATTTGAATGCGTTGATCTTACGCTACCGTTAGGAGATCCAGAACGATCTGGTGCAACATCAGACTGTTTGTTGTATTCATTAATCAAACATTCAGCTTGTGAAATTGCAAGAAAATAAGAGTCTTCAAATTCGACTTGTTGCTGCATTTCAGATTCTACATCCTCACTGGTTTCTAAAATTTGTTCGTGAACCTCATAATATTCTGATAACAAAGTGGCTATAGCATCCAATCTTTTCTGCAATTGAACAATCTGAGCGCTAGATAAGGATTGATCTTCAGCTTGAATTATTTGCAAAGATTGCACGTGATTTGCGAAACGAGTAAGCTTGCCTTTAATAGAGCCTCGTACTCTTACAAGCGAATCCATAATTGTTGAAATTAAAACAACTTAAGGATGAAAACTGTTCGTACGCCACTGGCGTGAATTTTGTACGCTTCTGGTACGCGGACTCAACGGGTCAACTATCTGTGATATTTCAGGCAAGATGCTACGCGTGGTAGCCTTACTACTTGCAGAATCTGAAATCAGCGATATTTCAGGCAAGCTGCTACGCGTGGTAGCCTTACTACTTGCAGAATCTGAAATATTCTTTAATGATAAAACCTTTCGCACGCCTCTGGCGCGAATTTGGTACGCCTCCGGTACTCGGAATGAATCACGACGCGGATGGCCGTGTACTACGCAAGACCAAATTGCGCCACGAACGCGAGTCTGTTTTAACAACGCAAACGGCTCTGCAATTTGAAAATGCAGGGGTTATTTTAATCACGCATGGACAAAGCAACTTGGCATTTTACGCGATTACCTTGTTTATATAACTCATAAACCATTTGTTTATGCTATAATACACAGCTGAAATTAAGCACACATGCAAACACAGATGATAGAAAACCAAATTCATGCATAGGAATTGCAAAAATAGGAAATTAGGCTTACATTGATATTGGTGTATGTGCCGCCTTGCCGGTTTTCCTCGTTGCTGTGGTTTGTACTACCGTCTCGTCTGCAGCTGCAATGCACACGTGCACGAACTTGGCGCCAAACTCGGCGTTTGGGTATCTCGCTCTCACGTTGATAGCACCGTCTGCTGTCTTCCTTCCTCTCGTTATGGGCACCGCATGTGCCCTCTTCGTTCCACGCGTTGCGGCGAATATGGAACGCTGCTCCTTGCGGTTGATTACATGCAATGCAATACAACTGAATATGCTTTTGTACTTGCCAATGACCAATGTTGTCGAATGCTGTCGCTGTTGATTGGACTCGCAATGACCTAATGTGGTTTAATCCTGGCTCTGTAGGACCATGTTGGGGGAGCTTCCCACTTTTCCTTTATATGGAAATTTATGGTTGCAGGCTCGATTCGATATTTTAGTGGACTGTATGAATTGTAGGTTTCACTGAATTATACACACGTTGAAAGCAGAGGAAGTAATTTATTGCCATAAATTAACACACAAACATTTTGAACATTTACAAGAATTAACTTTCGCGGTGCGGACTCCTTCGCATGCAGTCTCGTCGACAGATGGAAGTTAAGTGAACGGCGAGGCAAAGCCCGCTCGAGTTCTGGAAATGCGCATAGTATGAATTCAGAATGCAAGAGAGGCGGCAAAAGTTTATAAAGTCCTTAACAATCGGATTCACTCCAAAAATTCGAAATTGAATTTTTAACAGATCTTCACGGTTTCGAGTCCCCTGAACCCAAAAAACATGTTTTTGTTTATTGGTCTGTCTGTGTGTCTGTCTGTGTGTTTGTCTGTCTGTCTGTGTGTTTGTCTGTCTGTCTTTGAACAGAATATCTCATAAGCGAAAAGAGCTATGGCGTTGAAACTTCATATATAGGTTTTGTGTACTATGTAAATGTAAAATATGTGGCCAAAATTAATTGGAACTTAGGATCTTTTATGTTTGTTGTAAAACCAGTTTAGTTGTTTGACAGGAGATGGAGTTTATTTCGTTGTTATAAGAGATAGGGAGAGAAGGCCAGGCCATGCCAACTCTTTACGAACATTTGAAGCCTGTGTTCGTCCCCATCAATAAATACACAATCATGGTTAAAAGTATATTGAATTCTAAAACATATCACAAAGCTATATATACAGTAAATGTATGCCGTGTTTACGACCTATTATTAAAATTACAATCATATATGTTTTAACTAACGTAATTCTAAACAAATTTGCACCGGTTGTGCATTTGACATACGATACACTACACTTGTAAAACTGCAGCGTCTGTTTGTAAATACGGAACTGTCACTCGATTGCATGTGTCGCTTACATTTAATTGTTATCACGACACAGAAACTTGACACATATCTTATCTGGCGCATGTTATGCAGTTTTTGTAGACTAATTGCGTGAACTTTTGTGTTTACTTGATTACAGTTATTTTCACACTATTTACTTAAAACCCATGATCAAACATAGTTTGAACAGTAAATGAGACAGCAGTCGTTTGAAGAACATCGCATAACCGGAAGTAGGTGTTTACTCTTGTGATTTTTCAGTTTTTTCGATTGTTTCAAAAACGGTTCTAACAATTTTTTTGAAACTTTAAATTTTTATGAAATTTTTTATTTCTATTCATGTGAGAGGTGATTTTCCTGTTGAATACTTCTACTAAAATGGGTTTCTTTTGTTTTTTGTTTTTTTTTATTAACTCCTATTTTGAATAGAACACCCGGTATATTATTACATTTTTGAATATAGCTTAAAATTATAGAGAATTTTTTTCTATTGAACTAACGCTCTATTTCTTATCGTTTTTGTAGAATTTTTAAGTTCTGAAAATTTTTGACAAATGCTTAAAAATTAAAAATCAAATTTTTGGGTAATTATAAGATCACTCTAAAAGGAAGTTGTGTGAGTGTATCACACCAATTTTTTTTTAAATTAGTTTGGACGTTGGACGCTTACTCAAAGTGGATAAAAGTATTTCCAGTGACGGACATAACTTCATACCAAACTATTAGCAAATTGAGAGAAATCTTGAAAAAAGATTTGGACTGCCAAGAATGTGAGTTAGCCACGACGAAAAGCAATTGACATCGAAGGAATTTAAAAAAAATTGTATAAGAACTGCATAGAACATAGAACATCACCAACGTTCTACTCAGCGACCCACGGCACAGCAGAGAATGCAGTAAAGACGACTAGAGAAATGGGAGCATCTTTAGACGACGTTCATAATAAGGGCGTTCTTTTGAAAACGCTGATATCCAGATTTTTATTAATCTATCGGAATACATAACCGAAGAAAATCCAGCAGAACGAATATTTGGAAGACAATTAACGAGAAGGTTAAGTTACACCAACTCCAACTCAAATATGGATAGCAAACCGAACGAGAAGTGCAGCAAACAATTAAGAACAATACACATCAGCAACAGTTTGCAGAGGGAGAAAATGTGATAGTGCGATTTAAATAAAAAAGGATGGACAGCAGCCATAATAAAAAAGAAGCTAGGGCACGTGACCTACCTCTTAGTGGAGTAGATCTGGGTTTGGAAACGAACTCTCTCGTTTTGAAAATTTTTGTTTGTGATTTCATAGAGTCGGGGTCCCTCTTTCAGATGATCACTATGGGAAGACTACCGGAGGTGCGAAGGGGGGGAAAATTACCGTTCAAAGATATAGGGAAACGGGTTTTTCGCGAATAACTCGCTGAATTTCATCCCTATCGGAACAGTTTATAAAAGATGAAATAAAGGACTCGCAAATACAAACAAAATAAACTTTGGTTGGTCGAAATCGGTCCAGCGGTTCGCGAGATAATGCGTTTTGAAGGTCGAAAAACTGCGCCCGGAATTTCGCCGCGGCGGGAACCTTACGAGGGCCGTGTTCACATTTTTCGCAGAGAAGATATTGACCTAGTGACTTTATATTTTTTTTCCTGTTAGGTAATCACAATCAAAATAGTTTGTCCAAATTTCAAGTCGCTAGGTCAATTAGGAGGGGAGGGGGAGGAAAAACAATAAAAAAACTTTGATCGGGGCGAACTTTTTTATTTATTGGCCGATCCGGGTAATCCAAACTGAAAAATCTTCGTTAATTGTTTTGCTACAGCTGAGTCGGGGGCGACCAAGATTTTCGCGAAAATGGGGAAATGGCTGGCAATTTTCCGATTTCGAAAACTTTATTTCTTCATTTTCGCGATGAAGGAGTAGAGTAGGAGAAAAATTTTTTCTGTCACTGGATTGAAATTTTTTTCCCCTTGAAAATGAGCCCCCTAAGAATCCGGTAGGGCAATTATTAAGGAAGGGAGAGAGGTGGACGCGTTTTGCTCTGTAGAAGGGCAAGGGATAGGGCTGGCGACTTTGGGCAGGGCTCATTCTCAAGGGTAATCAATTTCCTTTCATGGTTTTTTATCGCGAAGCGCTATCTTAATCAGGGGCTGCACGCACGCGTGATATGTTTATCAGGAGTTCCCGCTCACCGGTACACACAGACGAGATGAGCGTGAATATGGATTTGTAAGAGAGTAGAACGAGGAGAGGGAGCGCTAGGCTCTGCCGCCGGCATCTCGCGCTCGCCGTGATAAACATATCACGCGCGCGTGCAGCCCCTGATCAAGGTAACGCTTTGCGATAAAAAAAACGTGAAAGGGAATTTATTATCCTTGAGAATGAGCCCTGCCCAAAGTTGCTAGCCCTATCCCTTGCCCTTCTATAGGGCAAAACGCGTTCACCTCTCTTCCTCCCTGAATAATTGTCTTACCGGATTCTTACAGGACTTATTTTTAAGGGAAAAAAAATTGCAATCTGGTGTCAGAAAAAAAATGTTTCCTACTCCACTCCTTCATCGCGAAAATGAAGAAATAAGGTTTTTTAAATCGGAAAATTGCCCGCCATTTCCCCATTTTCGCGAAAATCTTGGTCACCCCCGACTCATCTTGTAGCGAAAAAATTAACAAAGATTTTCCAGTTTGGATGACCCGGATCGGCCAATAAACAAAAAAGTTCACCCCGATCAAAGTTTTTTTATTGTTTTCCGTTCCCCTCTCTTCCTAATTGACCTAGTTACTTGAAATTTGGACAAACTATTTTGATTGTGATTACCTAACAGGGGAAAAAATATAAAATCGCTAGGTCAATATCTTTCCTGCGAAAAATGCGAACACGGCCCGCGGAGGGTTCCCGTCGTGGCGAAATTCCGGGCGCAGTTTTTCGACCTTCAAAACGCAATATCTCGCGAACCGCTGGACCTATTTCGACCAACCAAAGTTCATTTTGTCTGTATTTGAGAGCCCTTTATTTCATCTCATATAAACTGTTCCGATCGGGATAAAACTCAGAGAGTTATTCGCGAAAATCCCGCTTCCCCATATCTTTGAACGGCAATTTTCCCCCCCTTCACACCTCCGGTAGTCTTCCCATAGTGATCATCTGAAAGAGGGACCCCGACTCTATAAAATCACAAACAAAAATTTTCGAACAGAGAGAGTTCGTTTTTCGGTTTTTTTTTCGCCAGATCTACTCCACTATCTGCTCTATATTCGAAAACGGTCGTGTATAGAAACGCCACGCTAATCAGATTCTACGTAGGGTAGTGGATGAAGGTATCGGTCGCGAAGAAAAAGAACAATGTAATAATAAAGTTATTATTAGTAACAAAATGAAAAAGATTTTCCAGACGATAGGCGGGTGATAGAACACGTAGAAATAGATATTAGTAATATAGATGTAAATACTTTAGAAGGAGAGGATAGTAACATTATTACCCCCTTCCCCCATAATTAGAAGGATATAAGGAAAATACCAGAAAGATTTGGTAATGTAGTTACACACTAAGACAACTAGTAACACATTGATTTGGTCTTAAAATGGTAAAGCATTTAAAATAAAATATAATTAACATGCTGTTTAAATATAAAGCAAATAAGAAAAATATTGAGTCAAGTAACACGGTTTTACAATTCAAAAATTCTATTTTCTATAATGGTATTGGCAGTTCTTCAGCAAATTGACTTTCCATTAGCTAAAGCAAATATAAATTAGACAGAATCATAGTTATTTATTTAATTTACATGTGAAATTATAAACGATAACGGTTATTTGGCCATTTGTGGTTGCAAGTATAATTAAAATTATTTGAAGATAATACATGTTGAACTAACTTATTATATTAGTCAAGCTGTATCTGTAAAAGTAAATATTACCAGAATAGATAAAACAAGTTTATTTCTTACATAATTGTTGTATAAACGGAATAATAATGCATGCATAATAATTGGAGGCAGGCACATTTAAGTACTGGTTGGTGTAAAAATACGATTTGTAAAATTAAAACGTCATAAAGGTGGATAAGTAGGAATCTGTAATTTTGATATTTCAAATGTAATTATATGCAAGGTTTTGACTGAAATTATAATATAAAAAACGTATATGTAAAAATAAAACTTGAATGACACCAGTTTAAAAATTCAGTTAATGATGTATAAATTCAATTTTACTGATATAGAAACTGGTATGTACCAATAAACATTGTAATACCAAAAATTGTGGTCTTAAGGGATAAAGCTAGTGTAAAACTCATGAAGATGTTAATTGTGTGTATGTGAAGTCTAGTCTAAAGGTGTTGCTGATATAACCTCACTTCCAGTTCAAAATTCTAAATGCAACACCAGCTGTTTACTTTTATCACATGGGCTAAAAGTAAACAGCTGATTTCACTTTTAACACGCGGATTTATAAAACGTCACTTCTAGTGAATCAAGCTGGTGCTAAAAGGTCTACTTTTAGTAGTGGTAGTAGAAAAATACGTTTATCCTCAACCGGGCGCAAAGTACCTTATTCCCGCATGTGCGAGTGCAAAGTAATTCATTCTCGCCCGAGGGCGCAAAGTAAACCATTCTCGCCCGAGGGCGGAAAAGTAAATTTTTCTGACCATGTTTACGTAGTTGCTACGGAAATGCACCTTGCTTTTATTAGATCCTGGTATTATGATTTTTAATGTTAATAGTTGGAAAATCTTCACGTATAAAAATAAATCGTCTTTCCGGTTGAGGATAAAATTATATATATATCTCTGGCGCAAGAGCGATTTCATCCCTTGATGATTTACAGCCCTCTCTTCGGTCGTGCTCCAAACTATCATCGCAGGCTGAAATCGCTTACCTTGCGCCCTTGGTATATAAACTACTATTTTACGGGGGTGTGAATGGCGAGAATGCTAGTTATAGATATACATACAAAGAAGCCGTTTTTCTCCTAAGACGAAAGCCGGAGTCCTTAAGTTGTCAGCTAAGTAGAGGGTTCGGAAGAAAGCAGTAGCTAAGTAACATTGTGGCTCATTTGAACCTCTTAGACATCACAATATACAATATTTTAAATAATTCTATAAGCCATAGTTTTTTCTTTCGGTTAAAACTATTGCTATTCCTGTATAATGATTAAAATGGCGAGCAGATATGCACATTAACATAATTTACAATAAAAAATTCTCTATGTTTGGTGTTGAAAGTCTCCACTTGATGTAATGTTCTCAAAAGTGATAATCAAATAAACTGCATATTCATAAAGCAGTATTTCTGCTAATTTTAACCTTTGAGTTCTAATACTTACGAAGCAGAATATACTGTAAAATTCCGCAAGGTATAACTAGCAAAAATAAAACTCGAAAATGCAAAAGAACCACAGAAAATCATAAAAACTGATGATAAATAAAGCTATTATACAGAATTATATCTATAATGACAACAACCTAGTATAAAAATGTAGAGGATCAGATCTAACGTTCACAGCAAACAAGCTTGTAAATCTACTGGAAACAATATGGTAGAGATAATTTAAAAAAATATAGAAACCAGCTATAAAGCTGTTTAAAAATGCGTGCTAAATCACGAGAATTGAGACAAATTTTGTGGTGAAGGAATCTACAAACCCTAAACTCCGGCATCCTAAGTCTCCATACTTAAAAGTGATAAAAGAAAGTAAGTAACTAATATTGAAACAATCGGTGTATAGTTTCATAGTTAATCTTTTCCAGAAAATGGCTTAACTCTATATGGAAAAATAGGTTAATGATAATTGACTCACAATTATGTAAAAATTGTTTAACTAGTGATTGGAAGATAAGGAAGCTTCAATCATCTACGAATATGGGTTCCAATAAAAATCTTATGAATTTTGTATGGATTCCCATTTAAATGTTTTTTAAAAATGCAAATACAATTAACACTTTTGAAAAAGGTTTATCATAATTTTATTTTCGCCATGTAATTAATATGGCGGCTATGCAATACCCCTAACTATTCTTAATATACAACCTCAGCATTGTAGTTATGAACTTAACAAGATAATTCAAGTCGAGATTAAATGCTTTTATGTTTCCGAAGGACACACATAACACACACCCTTCGGCAAATCCGGTACATTTTAAAATGTATTTTAGCAAAGTCGAGGGAGGAATTTGTTTAAAAGCGTACGAGGCCTTAAAACAATAAGAAAGATTTTGATTTGGCATGATTAAAAAAGAGGGGTGCTCGTATAAAAATAATTCTTTATTCTCGGCGTCCCACAGGAATGCAGTACCCTCGGTGTTCCTCTTAATAAGTGTATTCGTCAGAGGGTCTTGCAGTGTTGTATTTGCGCGGTTTAGAATGCGGATCAAGTGTGAATTAAGAAGGGGTGTGTCACATTAGACGAGCAGGGCGGATCAACCACACCACCACGCCCGCGCAGTTAGGTCAAAATGCCACGGCATAAAATAATTTTTGTTATTGTTTACCCAAACAAATTATTTTTCGAGCGTTTCCCAGCGACGGGAGGCAGCCTCCGGGTTTTGCTTTTATTGTAATAAGCGCATAAAGCAGAACGCTGCCTTTGAACGTAAGAAACTTCACGGATTTGCGTAACGTTTTCTTGATTTTAATATGACCCTTTAGGGTGTGGAATTATGTCTTTATAAGATAAAACGGTAGATAGTTTAGTATTTTTTGAGTTGTATTAAAAATGCGTGAGTTAGCTCTGGATTACAAAACAGGTTTGAAATATTTGGTCAAATGTATTTGTTGCATGGTATCAAGCAGACGTTGCAAAAGTTGTAGACGAATTTAGAATTTGTAAAATAGTAAATGAGAAGTAAAAGTCATAAGTAATGTATTATAGGGGACTGATTATATTGTTATAGCACCATCTTTGATCTAGATATTTATATTAAATTTTATAACTGCTATCATTTTAAGCTTGATGTTTTAGTAAATGTGGAATATAAATTTAACGTGTGTTGCTGCTATACTGTTAAAAAATAACCAAACCACATCTTTTTAAATATAAAACATGGAATTTTGCCATGTGTATCAAACAGCGCGTTTCTACTAAATTTTTTACATTATTCCATTCCCCTTATTCGTAATTGTTGGTAACACAGCTAATCACAAACATGTTTTAGGCACACTTGAAGTTAAGTATAGTTAAGTGTAGTTTTGCTAGTAGTCCAAGAGCCAGCAACGGATTTGCTTACAGTATTTTTAACAAGCGTGTAACTGTTATGGAAGGTCCCTTTGAATATACTGAGAAGGGAACCCGAAGTGTGGCAATCCTGCGGTGGTGGTTTTAGCCCCCTTGCGTATTTGAAGGATGGAAACACATAATACGAAAAAAGTATAATAACAAGTCTGGCGTTTTGCTATGTTAAAGGTAATCATATCTTATGTAAGTACAAAAATTGACAGACGCTTTCGGGGGTGGTAAGTTTAGCCCAAATTCGCATAAAGTTGCGTAATAAACTTAACCTTTTAAAGTAAAATATCGGAAAATCCAATAAAACTGATCCTCAGCGGGCTGTAGAAATTCAAACGTATGAATAATATGTTGGTGGAACTGCAAGTCTATGTCAAATTCGAGGTTATCAGGTTAGGTTTTGCTCAGTCTGTGTCAAAACTGATTCAAAACCTAACCTGATAACCTCGAATTTGACATAGACTCACAGTGTTACCAACATATTATTCATGGGTTTTGTGTCAGTTTTGACACATTTTTTTCCACCCTTCAAGGACGCAAGGTGGCTAAAAGCACCACCGCAGGCTTGCCAGACTTCGGGTTCCCTTCTCAGTATATTCAAAAGGACCTCCCATAAAAGATACACACTTGTAAAATACTGTAAGAAATCCGTTGCTGGCTCTTGGATTATAGGTACAGTAACATATCAAATGTTTTGATAATAGCGTCATAACCTCATTTTATTAGTACATAGCAGTTTTTCCTTTAGTTTTATATTAAATAAAAATAAAGACTTATAGTTTCACAAGTGGCATTCTACAATACAATTACCCAATATGACACTAAAATTGATAGCATCCTTCTTGTAACCAAACAACTCGTCTTCATATTTTCGAAAACCTTTTGTAGTGATTCTGGTGGTATTACGTTACATGGCGCTAGATTTTTCTGTAGCTGCACAGGAATTAAACAATAGTTTTAAATAATTATGTAATTTTGCAGAAGCAGAAGCAAATAGATTAGTAGATGAACATCGGAAGATCACGGAGTCCAAAAGTACGCTGAAGTTATTATCTCGCGAAAACATTAAGTAAGATACTCCAAAATAGAATATCCTTTTGCTGAAAATATTCTTATTGCAATTTTTCTGAGAGACATTGGTCTATAAATAATTGGAAAATATTGCTTAGATTTCGTTCAGCGTTGATAGTTTCCTGAAAGAATATAGTAACGAGCTTCTTCGTGGACAAGCTACCTAAAAACCATTTTATAGGAGAATATTAAAACACTTTGCTGAAAAATGGAGGTTAATATTATATTTGTTTATAACAGCTGTCTTTTAGGTATATTGCAATGACCCTATACCAATAATATATTTGTATGGTTATAATTAATTTGATAAATAAAAAGAGTCACCACACAATATTTGATTTAATTCTACCACTTGCTAAAATCAAACTAACTGATTAATTTATTTCGTTGGGTACGCCAAAATTGAGAATTACTCTGGTAGTTTGCCCTTTTTCTAATCCATTCATCTGATTTCCTAATTTCGCTAGCTCAATTTTTAACAGAGACATGAAATTAAAACTCAAAAACTCAGGTCTTGGGTTCCTAAACTTTCCTAGTTAAAATTTTTACGGTACGCCTCTGAACTGTAGGCAGAATGTCTAAAATGTAGGCGTGATGTGCCGTTGTTAAACTGAAATGTCAATTCTATCAAATAAAGTTCGAGTTACCCTCAGCTCGCGTTTGAAATTGATTTATTAACAATTAAATGAACAAATTTTTATGGTAAGATTTTGAATAATTGCCTTCAAGCGGCGTTTAGGCAATCTTTTGTTTTGCAGGTTGTTATTGGTGCATTCTTAAAAAGGACGCCGTATTTGCATTTGTTTCTTGGTGCCTCCAACTGACGATTTTAATTGAAAATCCTGGGAAAACACTTCGCCATCCACGGGAACTGTTATGATTTTCGTGTTCTCCAGGTCGCAATCAAGGTATGCCCAAATTTTCACGCCGATTGCGCGAGTCGAAATTTTAAAATCCACTAACCTCACTTTGTAGTCTTGTCGGGACCGCCTTTTTATGATGATTCTGGCTAAAATCTTGCTCCCCTGGCTGTTCGTGCGGCTGTCTTGTGTTCTGGCCTGATGTGTGGAGCTGCCGGAAGAAACCTGACACCCTATGCCTTCCCACGATGCTGCCGATTGATGCTGCGGGAAATCGCCTCCAAGCCGTGGCTGCCGTCGTCGCCTCGGAACGCCAAAAACTCAAATACCTGGAATTTCTTGCCTCCAATTGTGCTGGTACACAAACACGTGCTGATCACTATGGTGCTATTTATTTTTTAATACGTTTATGCCTTCTATTAAAAAACTTGAATTAAATTCAGAGCAAATTCAGATAGCTTTCACCAATTTATTTTAAACAATTGCTCTCCTGTTGTTATTGACAAAACACTGTCTACAGATTTGAATTGTAGGAAATCAACCAGGTACAAAAACATAACTTATAATCTAATTTAACAAATTTTATCAGTTAATTACAAACTCTTATGTACTAAAATTATTGTCTTTTGGAATTGTTTATTTCTCAACGTTTTTATATGCGCCACTCACTTGATTTTTTTACCACACTTAAATGCCCATTGTTTATCACTACACTGACTAGTTTTTTAATCCACCAACATTGTCTAATTTCTTGCTTATTTGAATTCCATCTAATTTCTTGCTATTTCAATCTCTTCAAAAACCCAAGTCTTGTATTTTCATGTAATAAATGACTTGCCTGGCTTTTCTATGTTCTTTGCCTTATTCTTCTAGTCATTCTTCTTCTCACCTTTATTAAAAATGTTCATTTGCTATCCATTCTATAATGACTTTACTTTCTACGCTTCCATTTTTAAGCTGTGTCTAACTTGAACTTTTTGTGCCAGTTCTTAATTAATTTAGATTCGGCTTTTAGTTTGTGCAAATCTATTATATTACGATTAAAATTATATTGCTAAACCCAATACACGGAATTTGAGCTTCCATATTTCTGTGCCTATTCAATTACAATCAATTTCATTGGCGAATTATACCAGTGTTAATATGATTTGGCAATTTATGTGAATTTTCTCAGATGCTTGCATTATTACAACTCTGTGCTTTAATGATTTTATTTGTCATTTGCTTGTACTGCAATCAGAGCCGATTTGAGGGCTAAATACCATCGCAATATATATAGTTTAGGAAAATTAGTCAGCTAATTATCTTCTTATAATAATATATTTAACGTTTCGTCAGCTCAGCTGACTTTCTCAGAAAATACACATTACGTTGAAATACAATAGACTTATGTAATGTCGATTGAAATTTTGAGATAGTGAAGTTGTACTATGTTCTAAGGTTAATAATTCTTACAATATAACTTGAAAAGAATATTTAAAACGATTTCGTAGATGTCATATGTAAAAATTTTGCTGCAAATTTGTATTGTTCAAAGTTTACACTATTTAAGTAAAATCCAGTTTCAACAGAGAACATGGCCACGTCGAAGACATTATTATCTTTCCAAGATGCACGTAACTAGTTACAGTATAAAATTCTTCTCTTGCAATCTGTAGATATCGCGAAATCTTGAACAATAGCAATTTATCTGTAGCAATACCTTATCTCTTTTTCGGAAAGTTGTTAAATTACTTGAGGAAAAAAAGTTTTTCTTTAATTCTAATACATCCATAATTCCTTGGGAGGTTCATTTTGCAATCATTGCCATTGTTCACCCATTGCTTTTATCAAAATACGACTCTGCTATAAAAGTGTTGTGTTCTCCAAATAATATTTTTGTTAAATAACAATTTTAATTTTACAACTTTTCTTCTTCTCTTCATCTTATAGTAGAAGGCTGTTCTATTTTGATCCATTTTTTTACCTCATTTAAGTGAATCTCTATCGTTTTTGAGCTGTTACTGTCCAGTATTCATGCCATCTCTTGGATGGTCTTCCTATATTCTGTTTAATATTAAACTTCCAAGTTGTGATGCACCTTGCCAAGCCATTTTTGTACATTCTATCTCGTGATTAGTTCAATTTCGTCGTCTTGTTGCAATCCATCTTACAATGTTCTGGACTTTACATTTTTCACGGATAGCTTCCTTGTTGCTTATTTTGTAAGGAAAAATGTTCCCTGAGATCGTTCATGATATCTTACTTTCGGTTGATTTCAGCTGTTGTTTAGTCTTTGTTCTAGTTTCACTGAGGTATGTTAAGGTTGGTCTCTAAATTATTGTAAATCCGCATCTTACTTTCGACATGCACGGAATTATTGCACTATATACTTATTTACTTATCCGGCGTTACAAACCTTAGTGGATTTTAGCCTTACGAAAAGGGCCATTTACTTGTACTGATCATTTATTTTTCTTAAAATATACCTTTGTGGAATTCTGGGCTTATTCTGGTCCTACGAGGCCAATGATCAAGTTTCGCACGCGTATGTTATGATCGCTCTGATTACTGTTTTATATTATATTTCAAATGTTGATGTTCTGTTTAAAATTTTAGATTTAAGCAGATTCCTGGTAAGTTTTGTTTCCCGTTGCGATCCACCTTGTGTCGTCATCCATATAATTCTTGGTACTTAGCATTAAAATTAGATACACAAATTCTGCTACGTTTGGAAACGTGTTTAGTTGTAGGTTTTGTGTTCCATTGCTTGTCATCTGCGCAAAGTATGCTATTAAGTGTATTACCGTTTATTATTATTTCTTCTTTCAGCTCTTGCATTGCTTCTTCAAAGATTTTCTTTGAGTACAAGTGAAATAGTAGTGGCGAACAGATGCAATTTTGTCGTACGCCTCTCATTCTTTCGCATTTTTCAGTTTGTAGATCTTCCACTTTCACGATTGCATGATTGACCCTAATACAAATTTACAATTATTCGGATATCTCTATCGAGTACTAAATAGCGCTTCCTGAATTGTGCTTCTCCAATATGTTTTTCTATTTTGCGGTATATTCTTTTATGTATTACTTGTAAGAATATTTTTACTACGTTACCCTTAAATTGATCGTGCGGAAAGTGAGCATTTTCTGCATTCTAATAATCATACTATAATTCGCCGAAGCTGGCAAATGTAAATTTTTTGGATAAGAAGTATCGAATGGAAAGTTGAAAATCTTGCAGGAAATGAAACCGTCTATGGAAAAATAGTATGTAGCATTCGTATAACTGGAGCGCTAGCCTTTGCTAACGCTCCTACTTTTATACTCATTTTAATATTAAACTCTTTCCGCACTGGTATTACAATATACTACTATTAATTCGTGTCCAAAGTACTTCATTATTGTACACCTTGAACTCCGCTACGGGCAATATTAATTTCCGCAGTTGTCTACTTATCTTCTCCACTTCTTTCTACTTATACTAGTTTGAACAGGTATGCCGGGTGACAATGAAACTAGGGCCATGCTTATATCTCCTTTATTTATTAACTGATTTCGATGAAATTTGGTTTCAAGGTATGAGGCATAATTTCGGATTTATGGACAGAAATAGTCAAAATATCCGACTTCCGGTTTCCCCGGAAATGCGATCTACTGCCACACTAACCCTTGCCGAGTATTTCTTTTGATATCTATTATTACCTACATATATTTTTCTAAGTTAATATAATTTATTTTTTCTATAGCAAATGTCAAAGTGTGCTTTAATCGACTTCAAACAAAAGGTCAAGTGTTACTTTAACAGCAAGGGTAGATAAAGTAGCACTTTAACATCAAGGGTAAATAAAGAAATTTAATTTTCCAACTTTTATTTAAATTAAATATGACAGCTTCGTATTATCCTAGCAACCCAATCTAGCTACTAGGATTTTAAAATGTGATTGACTTTCTTTATTTTCTTTTGAAATTGTTAAAGTTCTTGCTATAGAAAAATTTTCGTATTATACACGACGATAAAGTTATTACTATCCACTCTTGAATCATTAACGTCTCGACTTCGTCTCGACGTTAAACGATTCACTCGTGGATACAATTTAACTTTATTGTTTTGTATAATAAATTACTATTTAATTAGTTGTACTTTTCTTTAGTAGATCTACGACGTTTGCAAGTGTATTTTGTGTATTTTTCCTCTGTAAAGGGATTCAGTCAGCTGCCAGAAAATGTAAGCAAGGTAAGTTCAACCCAGCTGTTCGTTGGATCGTTGGATAAAATTTTAGATTTAAGCAGATTTTTGGTAGCTTTTGTTTCCCGCTGCGATTCAGCTTATTTCGTCATCCATATAATTCTTGGTACTTAACATTAAAATTAGATCCACAAATTCTGATAAGTTTGGAAACGTGTTTAGTTGTAGGTTTTGTGTTCCATTGCTTTCTTTTCACAATCGCAGATACTTAGACTTTCTCATTTATAATTATTAATTTTGTCTCTTTTGCAGCACTTAACGTTATTAATTCTTTTCGATTTCTATTTGATATCACAAGATCATCTGCATGGGCTATAATTAGCATCATGGTCCTAATTATTAGACTGAAGATTATCCCTGCCAATGCGCCCCTTTGGCGTATTCCACTATTGATTTCAAATTGCTAGATACTTTCCTGATTGACAATTATTGTCACTCTCATATCTTGTAGTCAACCATTGCAGCACCTTATGTCGTCCACTAACGACAGATTTTTCGTTTTCGATCATTATGTTCTCACTAATGTTATATATCTGGATTTCTTGAAGGTTTTCGACAAAGTTCCACATGATCGACTGCTGCACAAAGTCGAACATGTCGGCATGCCTTGAGTGAATTTCTCCGTTTCTGAAAAATATTTTCCCACAAGAATCCTTCTTTCTTTCCTATTAGCGTCTTTTTTTTTTGGTGGAGAGGAAAACTCCTCATGAGCCCTCGCGTGCCTAGTTACACGGGGAGTGTGATATTCATACTCACTAAAACCCCTACTCGATACCATGGAGTGCAAGGAGATCACCTTCAGTATTACTTTATCGCATCCTACCCCTTTTCCATTTTTATACGGTCTGTGTATTCCTTTCCTCCTACACGTATATTTATATGTTTTATGTTCTTTTTTTTTTGTAAATTTTTCCGGACCAGCTTTATCTAGCTATACACAGAAAGGTTAACTGTTATTCACTGAAACTTTTCACTATTTTGGCAGTGCGAGGTTAACTCCGGTGGAGACCCTCAATCACTAAGCTCTTCTTCTGTTGTTAGTAGATCCTGCGGTAACTTGCGTTTTAGTCGTTTTTTTCCTAATGAATAGTGTACCGCACCTGAACACTCACTAAGTTTATTATTAAATGTTTTATGCACTTTTTAATAAAGACATCTACCGTTGGAATTTGTAGGTCTTGGTGTAATTGACTGTTCCGGACAAACCAAGGAGCGTTTGTTGCAATGCGCAAAACTTTGTTGTGGAACACTTGTATTTTTTTAATAGTTGATTTAGACGCGGCACCCCAAACCGGACAAGCGTAGGTTATTATCGGTCTCAATAAGGATTTGTAGATGAGTAAGGAGCAGGATAATTTGAGTGGTGTTTTGCGATTTAAGATAGGATACAGTTTGGATAATCTTACGTGGCATTCGTTTAACTTTTTGTTCACATGAAGTCTCCAAGTTAGACGTTTGTCAAGAAATACTCCTAAGTACTTAACACCTCCATCAGATGGATTCCAGTGTATAGGGTGGTTATTTATTGTTATGTTGCGCAATATAGTGTGGCGTCGCAAAGTAAATATTTTTGCTTCACATTTGGTATAATTAAGTTGTATGCACCATTTATTCAGCCAGCCATTTAGTACGTTTAGATTAGTTTGTAAATCATCTATCGCTGTATCGATGTTTTCGTTTTGAGTAATAATTGCAGTGTCGTCTGCATACATTGCAATGGCGGAGTTGTTAGGGTGAGGAATATCATGCATAAATACATTATAAAGTACAGGACCTAGGATTGAACCTTGTGGGATTCCAGCTGCAATAGGTGCAACAGCAGATAATGTGCTATTTATTCTCACTTGAAATTTTCTGTTATCTAAAAAGGATTTGATTATTAACAGCAGATAGTGAGGTAAGTTAAGATTTAACATTTTGTATATTAAGCCATCTATCCATACTGTGTCAAACGCCTTTGCTATGTCGAGGAATGCTACAACGGTGTGTTGCTTGTACTCAAAACCTCTTTCGATATTTTCGGTAATCCTTAAGAGTTGATGATTTGTCGAGTGATGTGATCTAAATCCGAACTGAAAAGCGGGAACTGCGTTTGAATGTTGTAGTTCATTGTTTAATCTATGTAGGATGGCTTTTTCAAGGATCTTAGATAAAACAGGCAGAAGGCTGATTGGTCTATAATTAGAAGGATGGTTGGGGGTTTTACCTGGTTTACGAAACATTAATATGTGTGCCAGTTTCCATGTGTCCGGAAAGTATCCTATTCTCAGGCATTCATTGAAAACAGCGGTAATATAACAGATTGCTTTTTTCGGTAGTTGCTTCAGTATTTTATTTGTGATAAGGTCATGGCCAGGTGCTTTTTTGTTAGGCAGTTTTGTAATGATCTTCGCTATTTCGATAGGGGAAATGTGATTTATTGTTCCAGGAAAATCGGGCAAATGATCTCTAATGTAGTTTGTTATACGTTGAGCGTTTTCGGAATTGTCGTCGGTGATGATGGTCTTAAACACTTGCGTTAGATGGCCTGCAAATAATTCGCATTTTTCTTCGTCATTTGAATAAACGGCGTTGTTATACTTCAACGGAGAAATGGTGGGAGATTCTTGCAGAATACGTTTCGTTGCTCTCCATAAGGAGTGATCGGACGCTTTGAGTTCTTCTATATACCTGCTGTAGGAGTTTATTCGATAGGTATCCAGTTCGAATTTAACTCTGCGATTTAACTGATTTAGTAAACGCTTTACATCAGGCTGTCTTGTTCGCTGCCATTCCCTTCTGACTTGATTTTTATGTTTGATTAAGTTTGTTATATGTGCAGGAGTTTGTTGAAAGTTTGGCGGTTTGCGGTTGTTCTGTATGATTGTTGCTTCGTTGATACTAGTTTTTATTGCTGCCTGTAATTGGTCTACTGCAAAGTCTATTTCTGATCTTGTTTGCAAGCTAGTTGGGCATAGGATTTTATTGTCGAGCGACTCTTGAAATATTTCCCAGTTAACTACACCGTTAATAAGACGGGGTACTTTTTCAATTTTACAGGGTGTCTCCGAAAATGAGATTATAACTGGTAAATGATCGGAATTTAATTCGGTTAACACATTTTGGTATATAGGGTGAGTACAGTTTTTATGTAATATTATGTCTAGGATGTCGGGTCGATGGTCTTGACGATATGGAAAATGAGTTACTGAATCAGGGGCTGAAATTTGTATAGCATTTGTATTTGCATAGTTATATAGTCGTAGGCCATCTTGATTGTCTACACGGCAACCCCATATTGTGTTCTTACAATTTAAGTCGCCTATTACATACGTAGGTTCATTACCGGAAAACAAGTGTTGAAGATCCGCTTCCACGATTCTTTTATTTGGTTGCTTGTATACACTAGCAATTTTTACTGCAACGTTATTATGTGTCTTCAGTTTTATTTCCATTACTTCAAGACTAGTTAGATTTGGTGTTGGTAAGGGATATATTGATAAATTATTTTTTGCAATTATAGCAACACCTCCTGATGCGATCGGTGCTGGCCTATCGTTTCTGAAAATGACATAACCTGGTATTTTGAATTTTTCGGTGTCGACTAAATGCGTTTCAGTGACGCATGCTATATCTATATTATGACTGTTTAAGAAATGTATAAAGACAGAGCGTTTATTTTTAATTCCATCGGCATTCCAGTTTGCTACTGTTAAGTTATTGATACGAAACTGATTATTTGCCATTGTTGAGAAGTGCAGGAAGCATAGATATTAGAGTGGTTTTAATTTTATCTATATGTGGTGTTAATATATCAATTATTGTTCTTATTAGTAGTGTTACGAGATCTGATGATTGTTCGTTTGGTGTTTCTTCTGAGTTTTGTGTATTAGCATTTGATTTTGAGTTGGTTGCTACATGGGTTAAGGTGTCCGACCATTGTCTTTTAGGTTTAGGTAGGGTTGGGAAGTTTCTGTTATTGATTTCAACTGTCGTGTTAGTTGAGCGGATGTTTGTTTGATTATTGTTTATTTTTTGTGCTATAGATTGGTAATACGAGCATCCCCTATAATTGGCGGGGTGTTCACCACCACAATTTACGCATATTGGTTTATCAGTAGAATTTTTAGAGCACTGCGAGTAATGGTGGTTTTCCTTGCATTTAACGAATCGAGGTGTTAATTTACAGTAGTTCTTGGTATGTCCAAACAATTGGCACCTAGAACACTGTGGTACGTCGGGAGATTTTCTTCTGTGTTCTACTGTAATGATGCAATAGTTCAGTTTGTTTAGTGAGAATATCTTTTTAGCGTCTGCATTGTTAGTCAATTCTACTGCACATAGTGGTATTGGGTACCTTTTTTTATTATATAATCGCGCTACTTTGACTATGGGAAGGTTTTCTTTTGCTAGCTCTGTTTTGATTTCTTCTTCGGTAAGAGAAATAGGTACACTGCGCAAAATAACAGACAGAGTTTTCTCGTCTGGTGTTTTGTAAGTGTGATATTTTAAATTATGTAAATTGTAGTACTTTGTTAAATTACGGAAATCTTTGATACCTATAGGTTAGATTGATACGTAAAAAATTACCTCTGTTAACTGTACTGAATTCTTCAATTACGATAGCCTGGATGTCCTTTAGTACTTCTTGGTAGTTCCCAGCTTCATGTAGGAAGATCGGAGGAATTTTCTGTTTGTTGTCGTTCGCGGGCTGTTCTGCTTCTTGTTCATTTTGTTTATCTTGTTGTTTGTCTACATCCATTTGCGTGTTATCGTTTATGTCACATTTATTGCCTTGGTAGATTATTTTAGTTGTGGAGGGTGGTAGGTAAAATTTATTTGCGGAAATAAGTTGGGATGGGTCAAATATATATCTTTTATTAGGGTCATCAGGATTAGGAGACAAATTGCTACTGTCGCGTTTCTGAGCACTCATAGTTATAAGTGGGGTTTAAGGTCCCAGTGGGACCTTAATGCTGTAAATTTGAACACTATTAATAGTTTATTAATAAGTCCGACACTGTTAAAAATAAATATTAAGGTAAAAGTTAAAGATAAGCGGTTTATGCACTTCCGATAGCGCGTCTAGAGGCGATCGACCGACCGCGACCAAGGTTGACACGGAACTAATTTTATGTTCTATGTTCTAAATACGGCAAAATAGAGATTTCATTGCTTTTATAAAACAGTTATTTTTCAGATCAATTACAATTTCCCCAAGACGTAACAAACTGCTTTATCACAAGAAAAATTATGCTGCTGTATCATGCTTACTAGGATAGAATAACACTGATTTGATAAGATAAAACTTTTTTTTTATTTATTGCAAATTTACAATCGACTCCAATATTACAGAGTAATAAGTAAATAATATGAAGGTGAAGAGGTTACAATTAGGCACCATCCATTGACGGTTCTCTGAATTTATTTTGAAAGATCTTCTGGCCACAATCTTTTCAGTCTTCTCTCTGCTGGTTGTTCATTGAAGAGCTCCTCTATGAGTTGATTACTACGTCCTATGCATCTATTTTTGTATTTGGTAGCATGAGGTTTGATGACATCTCTGATAAATGGTATTTCAAGATCATCATGAATAGTTTGATTGGATATGTACCATGGCGCGTTGACCATCATTCGTAAAGTTTTTGATTGAAAAGGTGAAACATGAAACCCATTGACGAAAGACATTGGAAATTCAATTTTTCTTATATAATGTACCCCGTTTTCTCCGTTTGTGGTTCTGAGCATGCAATGCATATGAATGTTATTAGCAGTGTACTAAATACTTAGGTACTTTTCAAAAATTGGTAATGTTGAAATAAGACACTCTAATTTTCTAAGTTTTCAAAAGTGTTTTACTTATAGAAAGCGGTTTAACTAACAATTTACATCTTACATGTATTCCATTTAATAAATGTAGTATCTTTATTAATGTATATTTTTGTTATTTCATACAGAGTAATAGAGCATTCTAAATTTTAACCCAGCAATAATATTAAATTAACACCGCAGACTACCTAACATACAATTGTCGTATAAAACTATCAATTAATTTAAATTACGATACGTTGGGGCTTTATAACGGTAAGAATTCGTAGAACTAATACAAATTATAAATTAATAGAGACATTTCTTTTAATGCAAAATAATATCTTATGTTGTAGGAACAGTAATTTTACATAAAATTATAAAGCCAAGGTATAATTATTAAATTATAATTTATTATACACTGTTTACTAAATAAGTGATACTGAATAGTAACAAGAGATCCTGTTATTCTTCCATTTATATTTATATCTCACTAATTCATATGTTGCGGAATTTATATTGTTTTTACTTCCCTCGTCTAAAAGACGAAGGAAGTATTGTAATCGCGAAAAAATCACCTTCCAATATTTCTTCAGATCTTCACGTTTCAGAGTGCCTAGATGTGGAAAAACAGGTTTTCTCAATTCCGTCTGTCTGTCTGTCTGTCTGTCTGTCTGTCTGTCTGTCTGTCTGTCTGTCTGTCTGTTGGCAGTATAAAAGTATTTGTCAGAAGAAGACGATATTTTGCATACATATTATATATATATACCTGGAATGAAACCGGTACAATTTCATACAAATATATACAGGGTGAGCACCTTAAAAAAATAAAATTTGGTTTGTATTTGCGTTAAGTGGGAAATAGATTAAAGTAGTAATTTGCATATAGATCAGGCCTTGCACTTGACGAAAATAGGCCCCATATTGCACATATTTTCCGTCATACGCCAAACGAAGTAGTCTATAAAGGTTTAGGTGTATGCTACATTCAATTTAATTAAAACATTTGTATCCCGTATAAACAAAATTTATAAGCATAGGTGCAACAACCATTATCAGTTTTTCTAAACCTATTGCCATGAACCACAAAATATTTGTAATCAGGTGTACTTATTATTTAGATATTGGGATGCTATTAATTACTGCAGCCTAAAACCTAAAAATTACATTCACATAGAAAAGTGTGCAAATATAAAGCAGTAGTAAAACTGTTGTTTGAAATAAAACGTGTAGACGCAAATATAAATAGCGCTTTACCTGTGTTCGGCACGAAAAAGGTAACCGGTTGCATCAACAGCAATTTAATTCATCGTGTTAGAGCACTAGGTTACTACACAAAACAAAATACTTTCATAAAAGCGCCTACATGAACCAAACTAATTTATGCAAATTGCTTCAGGAAACGCGAATACAGAAAGCTGAACTGCAATTGCACGAAGCGTATGTTAAACTCTATTGTACCTTGGTGCGGTTGCATATCAATTTGGTTTCGTTAAGAAAGGAACCTTTATTTCCAATTCCCACTTGAAATAAATGATTATTAATCCCTTACTTACTATTCACAAACAAATAAGAACGTATTTTGCAATTTGTTCTTCCCGTCGATGATGGAAAGTATAAATTAGTGAAGAAAATACAGCACTTCTTTATTTCTTACCTTAATGTAGTAGTTTTGAGATACCAATTCCTGACTTAAATATGCCTTGCTACCCTTTAGAACTGTGATCGTATGTTAGGAAAAAAAGTTAATGATACAGGGTCCGGCAACATAACTTCCTTTTTTGAAATGCGCGCCATTCAGGCTTTAGGGGTCGTAGCGGGGCGAGAGTGGTCTCATTCGACAGGCGTGGTTCTAAAGTTTTGTTTCCTTTCATATCGGTCGCCATCATACTTTGGAACAGTGAGGAACGTGCGTTTGCCGTCGAGTCCTACTTTTCGAACGGATGTTCTGTGATCGCAAACAGATCATGCGCTACTGGGCTGACACCAATCCCTGAGAATTGCATCAAAGGCATTTGCATTCACCTAAAGTCACAGTGTGATGTGCAATTTCTTCAGCTAGGATTGTTGGTCCCTGGTTTTTTGAAGAAAATGAGGTCACAGTAACAGTGAATTCAGACCGGTTTGTGAACATGTTGGAGGATTTTTTTCCACGATTTGATGAATTGGACTTAGGGCACATTTAGTTTCAACAGGAAGGAGCAACGCCTCACACTTCGAGGGCATCGGTGGATGTTTTGAGGGAACACTTCCCTGAGCGCCTCATCTCAATAAGGGGCGATTAGGAGTGGCCAGCCTGCTCCCCCGATTTGATCCCTTGCGATTTTTTTGTGCGTTTTTTTTAAATCCCGCGTTTATGCCAACCGTCCAAGGACTCTACAAGACCTGAAGGCCAACATCCCGGCAGATTGCCAAAATACCTGCTGATATGCTGCAAAGGGTCATGACAAACGCCAGAAATCGGCTTATTCAGTGTATGGGCAATGGGGGGCGTCACCCACCTGATATGATTTTCAAAACTGTGTAAAACATAACTTTAGATATGTACTAACATTATAAAAAAAATAATAAAAAATCTTATTCATAAAATGGGTTTTATTGCGTTTTGAAGAAAGGAAGTTATGTTGCCGGACCCTGTATTATCACTAAACGACCACCTGCATTTAATTACTTTTAAGCATTTTACGTAGAACTACTCCCTCTGATTTAACCAGGAAAGGTAAAACTTAATTATATGAAATTTTATTTCTTTATTATTTTATCTGTTGTATCAGGCAGCATGTCACATTTAAAGAACAACTTACAGATTTGTTCTGCTCCGTAAGTAAGCTATGGAAGATTTAATTCTTCTTATTCTTCTTCCCATGGTGCCATGTCCATTATCGAACGCATAGACAATTGACCAAACTATTGGCGTAGATTTTTCATCAACGATATTCTTCTTCTTCTTCTAGGACCTTGTTGCTGGTGATTTTTCTCTGGATTATGATATCCAAGAAATTTTATTTTCTTGGGTTTCTCATAATTTGTCCAGAGTATGAAAGCTTCCTAATTTTAATCGCGAGGAGAATTTCTGTTTCTTTATTCATTCTACGCAAAACTTCTTTATTTACTCTTCGGTCGACCCAGCTTATTTGAACATACGTCTAGGTACATATTCACATTTTGAAGTATTCTACTTTTTTCATACTTGCTTCTGTCAACGTTCATGCCTCCACTATAATATAGAAGGACAGAGAATATGTAGAAGCGCACCATTCTCATCTTCAATTTGAGCTTCAAGGCACGGATACCTACTCAAGATTTTTTAAACCTAATAAACGCTGCTCTCGCTCTTCTATTCGAGACGATCTCCAGCGAGTGGTTCCATTTGCCGTTAAGGTCGGACCCTAAATAGACGATGCGATTGACTCTTTGTAATTCCGTTGTCTACTATTCGCTGTTTACTAATGATCGTATACTTTGTTTTCTTAGTATTTAATTTAAGAGCGCATCTCTGCTAGCAAGACGGTGTCGTCTGCGTAACGTATGTTTTTAAGTGTATTACCGTTTAATATTATTCCTTTTTCAGCTCTTGTATTGCTTCTTCAAAGTTTTATTCGAGTACAATTTAAATAAAAAGCAGTGGCGACAAGATGCAACCTTGTACGCCTCTGGTTCTCTCACATTTATCAGTTTTTAGATCTTCCACTTTCACGGCTGTCGATTGGCCCAAAAATAAATTTACAATTATTCGGATATCTCTATCATCGATTCTTGTCGTTTTCAAAATGTCAATCATTTTATCGTGTCGAACTCGATCGAACGCATTCTCAAAATCGATAAAGCGCATGAAAACATCACAATTTACGTTTCTGCAACGTTTTATTAACATTTTGAGTGTTAAATGTCGCTTCCTGAGTGGTGTTTCTACAATTTGTTATTTCTATTTTGCGGTATATTTTTTCATGTACTATTCGTAAGAATATTTTTACTACGTTGCTCGTTAAACTGATCCTGCGAAAAATGTGCACTTTCTGCACTCTTAACAATCATACCATGATTTGCCGAAACTGATAAATGTAAATATTTTTGACAAATTAATATCCAATTGGAAAACTGAATTTCTTGGAAAATCTGAAACCGTCTATGGAAAAACAGTTTGTACCATACCATTAAAGTTCAAACATGTAGTTTCTGCTATGGCAATTCTACGTCTTTTTCCCCTCGTAGTTCCTTGCATCAGATCGCACTCTTAGATAATTTCATTAACTATCTTCATATCACTAACATATTGGGCTACAGGCATGTTTTTATTACCTGGAATAATACAGCAAAAATGTGTTAGTTAAACTCTTTATATTTCTTTAGTTTAATTTTTGCCAGATCAACAATAATATTAATGTTATACATGGCACTATTATATTACATAGCAATTAACAAGAAATTAACGTAAAGGGGACTCTTCACCCCGTAGCTGTATTAGGGATAGAAGAGCACAGTAACTCAACGTGTAAACCACGCCAGAGGCGAAACCCTTCCGAATCTTTTTGTAGTTGTTTTGATGTACTCGTTTGTTGTTTGAATGCCTGGTTCTGTGTGTAGTTGGTTGTTTGTTACGAACCAGGAGGCGTCTGCAGCTATGCTAAGTACCTTGTTCTGAAGGACGACTTTTATTATGTGCAAAATGAGATGTTGAAGCATTTCTCCACACCATGCTGGCATACATCGCTATAGATCTTATTAATGGCTTATAAATTAGTATGGTGCATTATGTTTTCAGCGACGACCTATTCTTTATTATTGGGAAGAGCTGTGATAGTCTCAAGTACCCTTAATTTAGTTTTTGGCGAACGTGGAACTTCCAGGTTAACTAAGTATCAAGTTGAAGGTCAAGATATTTTACTGGCTCATCCTAGGTCTTCCAGGTGATGATATTGTTGTTTATACTGATTGGTATAGGACTTTGTATTTTATGTAGAGTGAAGATTTTTGATGCACACTTTATTTGGTTGATTTTAAAGTTCCATGTGTTGAACCATTTGACCCTTGAATCTGCAGCTTGCTGAAGTTTTGAGGTTGCTGTATTTAGGTTTTCGTCTTGAGATAAAAGCACAGTATCGTCGGCGAACATAGCTAAGCTTGCTGTAATGCTCTTAATGTCATACATATAGATGTTGAACAAAAGCGGGCCTAACACACTTCCTTGCAGTACTCCAGCTGTTAGAGTTTTGTTTACTGATAAGGTGTTATTTATTACTACACAGAAACTTCGTTCATAAAAGAAGGAAAAAATTATTGTTTTACAAGTATATAGATATACCAATTTTAAGAATTTTGCATTTCAATCCATGCAGTCATATGCTGTCAAAAGCTTGAGCAATGTCCATAAAAAGTGCTGTAGTGTAGCAGCTCTTTTCGAATCCATCTTTTATGAAATTTACTAGTCGCTGAAGTTGGTAGGCAGTGGAGAATCCTCTTCTAAAACCAAATTGGAATGGTGGTAATGTTTCTCTACGTCCGATTTCGGTGTTACGCCTGCAGTATATGTTTTTCAGGCACTTTATTCCATGTAGGAACATGGCCTGAAACAAGGCGAGTCAGGGTCGCCGAAATATATCTTTCCGAAACCCAGTTGTCTGGCACATCGTTAACGGCGTACTGGGTGATGTGATTAGCATCACGCCTTTGACGACTGCCTTACTTTCCCTACTTCCACAACTGTGGTTTCGGTACCCAATTTTTAAAGCGATTGGGTGGGTCGCCCGCCAGTTGCCAGATCTCGGGATTAAACCCCGTACCGCTCGGCCACGATGGCGATGTGCCTGCAGTATATTACCTTTTCTAAAAATTTAGAAAGAGTAGACAATAAGCTGATTGGTCTGTAGTTAGCGATTTCATTTTTGTTTTTTCCAGGTTTTGAAAACACCATATTATGGAAGTGTTTTCAAGCTTGGCGGAACTATCCTAGTCTTACGCAGGCATAAAATGTAGTCGATAAATTGCCAGGTATTTGTTTGGTAGGTTTTTTTAAGACTCTGGTTGTAATTTGATCTAATCCGGGTGCTTTATTTATAGGTAAATACCATTTACCAGTCTTTTCAGTGGTAGAGTTGTGAATGATATGATAACTAAAAGTTTTTCTGTACTGCTATATCAAGAATATCCGGTTCGTAGTCTGAACGGTAGGGGTAATATGTATATTCATTATGAGAAAGAGAGAGTGAAAGATGGACTAAGAATATCATCCAGTGGAGGCCAAGAGAGCACAAAAATGTGGGAAGACCACCAAAACGTTGGCTAGATGATATTAAAGGAATAACAGGACAAAACTGGCACCAACTAGCGCAAAACAGACAAGAGTGGAAGACTCAAGGGGAGACCTACATCCAGCAGTGGATTCAAAGAGGTTGATGAAGAAGAAGAAGAAGATTATGAGAAATAATTTGGAGGGAGCGCATTGCCGCTAAATTTACAAGTTTGTTTCCAGCTGGATTTGATTTGCGGCATCCCCATGTGGTACTTTTTCAGTTAAGGTCACCAAATGCTATTACTGGTTTATTTGTGCGAAAAACTATTAGAACATCTATTTCAAGTAATGATCTGTTGTCCAAGCTAGTTTAGGCGTTTCAAAGGAGTCAAGTTATTTTTGACAATTGTAGCTGCTCCTCCTGACGCATGCTGATACATTTCCAATTTTTGAAAATAGAATTGCTATAGAAAATTTTTTGATTTGTTCGAAATAAGGTTTTAAAGCGTTAATAACAGGGTAAGAATTTCACTGACAATGGAAGAAGTTTGTGAACTGTTGGTATTGGTTGAATATTGGTTGTCGGTAGGAGTGTTTCTGATAGCGTTAGCGTAGGTTCGGATTCAAGTTGCTTTACTATTTGTTATTATCGTTTTTTTTTGCGTTTATAATATTTGTCAACTGTCTTCGAGTCGGTTGATGATCAGTTTATGTTTCAAAAATGTATTTAAATCCTCTGAAATAGGCTGGGTGTTGACCGCCACAGTTAACACATTCCGGGGGATCATTCTTCGGCTTATTGCAGGTAGAATAATGGTGACCTCCTTTGCATTTTACACATCGTAGTGACATATGGTACCATACTTTTTTGTGTTACCCATTCGTTGGCAGCGGTGGCACTGCGGTAAATTTCTTGTTGCTCATGGTTCAACGGTCACAACACAATCTAATAATCGGCTTACTTTATATATTTCCTGCGCTCGCTTATTTACTGTTAGTTCTACGGCACATATTGGCATAGGCAGCTTCTCTTTGTTGTATAGTCTGCACCATATATATAATACACATATATTGCTGGTAGGGCCTGGAAACTTCAGAAAACATTACGGCGCCGACATAGTCTCACTTATAGTATAACGCGTCTCGTGCGCATGCGTGAGAACTCGAACTCCGCCTTTAAAAGCGAATTTTAAACTTGACCACTTCTCCATTGGGCGGGACCACTCCCCCATTGGGCGGACGACGCCGCCGCGCTTGCGCACAGCTCACCGTATACATAAAGGAGTTGGTTGTGTGTTTCACTTCATCGGCCAGTTTCCCACTCATAGCCGCTAGCAATATAGTAAGTATTAGATATATGGTCTGCACAATTTATTATTGGTAAATATTGTTGTTTCAGATCTTCTAGCACTTTTTCTTCGCTGCGGGAAGGAGGCACGTTCTTGATTACCACCGAGAGAGGTTATGATACTTATAATACTTATAATATTTGACTAATGCCCTTTAGTCGTTTTCAATAGAAAATTTTATTTTTAGGGTATTGCTTAAATAGGTAGTGGTAAATTCGCCATTTGTATTGTCTTTGATATCATCTACAGCTTTCTTGTGATTTACGGGGCTGTTCAGAAAGAGAGGAGGTCAGGTTCAGGTTCAAGGTAGTTTCAATTCCTCCAACTGGAGGCGGGCTGCTATAGGGACCTTGCATCCCTCTTCAGCCAAGAACGGTTGAGAGAACAGAGGGGTACAGAGAATAGAAGAAAGTCCAGGAAAGGTGGAGAAATACTGCCCCAGCGTTTTCCTCAGGGATGGTACTCTGTTGACTCAAGAAATCCACCTAAAAACCTGAATCAGAGCAGACGGCCGCGGGAATCGAAATCATCACCTACCGAATGATAAGTAGACGTGTTAACCACTAAACTACAGACCACGGTAAAGATAGAAGGTATTTTTTGTTTGTAACCGTCTCTGTGCAAGCTTCCATTGATTGAGATATTGTTTCTTCCTGCTAGCTTAGCGGATAGTATCTGATTTTTGATATCAGAGTCTCTGGTTCCCATTGATACTGTTTTTGCTTATATTTTTTTAATATTCTATGACACTACTCCGTAAAAGCAATTATATTGTACAAACTTCTTCACACTTTTTAATAAGGAAAAACTGAATAAAGTAGGAGCACTACAGAAAATCTAAAATCCAACGGCTTCAAAGGTCGGAAGTATCCATAATAGGTATGAAAATATGCAAGAGAAATTAAGAATACAAAAGACATTTCTAAAGAGCAAATATGTTTCAAAAGAACGAAATAAATAATGCAGTACCCATACCCAAAGAAAAAAAGGAAAGAGGTAAATACATAAAGTTTTAGGATGATTGCTCAGTTTAATTTAGTACTAATATTCTTAATATGAATAATATAATACGTTGCAAACAATAAAATAAAAGAGAAGTCAGTAACAGCAATCGATATCTATAAACCGTACATATAATGCTCATTTTACGTTAAATAATAACTACGGCCAGAAAAATATCCCCAATACGGTTTTGATAACCGTGAGATTAATGCTTAACTTCCTTAAAGAGGAACGGTTCATGTCCATGCAGTGGAAATGGCTGACGACGAAAACCCAGAATCTGCAAAACATCAGGTGATGGCATATGGAACTGGAACTTGTGATTCCAGTGCACAGAAGATGAAGCGAGTAACTATATGTTACCTAATGTAATCCACATTGTTAGACAAAAAGTAATCACGGTGCCATACAAGAACAAAAACAACATGTATTGAGAAGACGAGATCGTATCTTCTAGCTGAAGGAAATAAAGACCAATATGAAGAAGCGCTTTAAAGATTTTCAGATAATATATGCTAGTTTTTCAGTAAAATCTTCCGAAGAAAATGTTTAAAATATATCCAACGTATTTAAATAACTTTATGTAGACAATAACGGTCCAGCTTTCAATTTTAGTGTTCTACAAAGCTCACTTGGTGCTCTCTCTGGCTGTATGCCTACATAAAGCATGGTTACGACTAGCATGTGGCAACAACAATTTGAAGGACATGCCATTTTAATTGAGTACGTAATTAAAGTCAGGGTATCTCTCCGGTTATTAGGGCCGATAGCTACTGAAGCCCTACATTAAGGAATACATTAAAAGTGCGAAATGATTTAATTACTGAAATAAATATCAATGCAATTAAAGACATATTATATGCTTTTTCCAACTACTACTATTTAAAAAAATATAATGTTCTATGTTTTTGTGCAAGCCTATACATGCCACTACGAATTAGTGTAAAATGTAGAATTCTCAAAATTTACATATTTTACTACATTCTGACAGTGGAACATAATAAAACACACATGTTTACTAAGCTGTAGATCATCGTGATTTTTGTAGGTCATCAATTAATGCTAAGAAACCTTAAAACCACAGTATCACACGTCCACAAAACTGTTTTCCATAAAACACACCTATAAATACAACAGCTTGCTTCTTCCGTCAATGGTTCTTGTTGTTATACAGAGACTCCCCATGGAGCACCTTGCGCACATAACCGAAGCCTCCAAATAAATGATTACTGGAGTAGAACAGATTATAATGGTGTGTATGAGTATTGACATACGGGTACGAAGCTATTGATCACACTGCATCCCTTGCATCAGTCTTGCAGTATGATGTTACGTGCGTGAGTCAGGAGGGGTTGACTCAACTCCTGAGGGACCCGGACCTGGATGATGGAAGCTCCCAGTCAATCCCGGTAACGCGCCTTTTCAATCTGCGACGATGAAACGGCACCCTTCATTATGTCTGTGCTGTCTACGCGATTTACAGTTTTTAACGCGAACGTCTCATCTCGGTTGATTGACAAATCCTGTAATGTGCCTACATTTTTGCCGTTGCGGATGAAATACTTCTACCATTTCAAATCCACCGAATATTCGGTCGAAGATATTGCAGCGCATTGGGAGAAATCTAAACATGTGAAAAATTATTTTGCCCCAAAAAGACTTAAATGTACGCGTTATCAACCAATCAGTGATTTTCGTACAAGGTAAGATTCTTTGCTGTGCCGTTTTTATAATTGTTTTAAAATCATGCCTAATTACTAATTATTCTATTAAAGCTGAAGCGAAATTATTGAAAAAACAACACCAGCGTCCATAATCACGTATCACACATCTGATATGGAGTAAATCTGTGTACCGCTTACGAATTTACGTTCTGGCTAAGGCCACCTAATGGCACTCTGGTACAAATTTGTCTCCACGTTACAATAATAATGCCTACAGAAGTGGATTTGTGTGTCCTGTCGAACACCGAACAGCACATATACTGCCTGCCAATGGAGTTACGTTGCTCGATTGACGTTTTAACACAGATTTATCAGTCGGCAGTAATAAAGAGTACAAGACGGAATTTCATGTTTCGTTTCGATTTTATTAAATGCAAACTGTCCGGATAAAGCAAAGGGTTGCTAAATGGTTTAACTTTTGCGTTTCAAATATTTTGCGATTTACCTTATCGAAAGTACAAGCAACAAAGCTTGAATCAAATTCTTGCGGTATCTGCATTTATAATTAAGAAGTTAAAAGCATTTGTTGAAATAAGTAATAGTACGCTCGTTATTAAAAGCTTAATCAGAAAATAATTTCGAAGGTGAGTATCTTCCTGACTTTGTTCACGGGCGCAGAAAGTATTATTTTCATATTATAAAATTTTGGCCAATTAACTAACATGGAACGTTGAGTTTAGAGTTAAAACATTTAACCCATGAAGTCCCGGATTAATTAATTTTGGAATTTTGTTGAAATGTTCACATTTTTGTCTTACTGGTGATTCTCTCAATTAGTTTGTGTGGGTAGAAGTTGACGGTATTAATTAGTATAGTAATTATGAGGTGTTACCATATGGTAACGCTGGGACTTAGGACTACTACATTTTACGTTAAAAATGTTTTTTACGATAATAATGCACTAACATAATTTATTAATTTTTATTGAAGTAAACTACATATAATACTAAATGAATCTATATAAAATGAAAAAAAATCATTTGGTGTGAAAAATGAAATTGCATTCTATATACATCCTGACATTGCACTTTTTACACATTGTACGAACAGTGGAAGAACAACCCTCTCCAGCACAACGTTTACCTTTTTTTATTAGGAACCGGTACTAACAAATGATTGAGGCGATCATACCTAATCTCATCGCTTATTTTGTTGAGAGTCACACTTGATAATGATGTTGCCGGTCTCCCAGCTCCTTTAGAAGGCGTCCCGTAGCGTGTCATATATACTTGCACAATTTCTCTTCTGAAGTTCAACTGTGTTATTGGCTTCACTGACTTTTTATACAGGATCCAGGCATTTTCAATTGCCACGTCTAAAAGCCAGGTGAATATACATGACCACCATTTTTTCATTCTGATACCGACGCGATATCGCCCGACATTCTCGTCCATGAGATCTGTGCCTCCCATGTTATTATTGTACTGTCCAATCGCTGAAGGCCTTTGTAAGACAATATTTTTCTTTTTCTCTGACCACCTTTTCACATTTCCGGTTGGATTCACACTATGACAAGTCGACGCTACAGTTACCACATTATTGTCCATCCAGCGCACTAATATTATACCATTTTCTTTATCTAATATAGAAAAATAGTCGCCTCTCTTACTATTTTTCTTCATAGATTTCTTATCAGGTAAGACAACCCCTCGGAGTGCGATTATCGCGTATAGTTCCACTACCACCGTACCCATTTTCACGTAAGTAGTTCAAAAGGGAAACACTAGTGAACAAATTATCAAAATAAAACTTATAGGAAACGCTTTTCTTATCGTCTGGAAATTCGTTCAACATATATATAAACGGTGCAGTTGCCTTACCAAATATTTTCCCATATTCTTCGTTCAAGTTAGGAATTTTTCCTTGATACGTCTCGAAATTGACTAGATACCCAGATTTACTATTGATACACCACATCTTGAAACCGAATCGTATCGGTTTTCCACGGATGAATTGTTTGTATCCGTGGCGACCATAATATTTGATCATTGATTCGTCAGAGTCGAGACCTTCTTCGGGAACAAAGTATTTTAGAAACGCTTTCTTCATCGTGTTCATGAGAGGGCGAACTTTCCAAACTTTATCTTGTTGGTCAACGTTGTTATTGTCGGCAGAATGTAGAAATTGTAATATGGTAAAAAATCTATTGCTTTCATTGTGTCACACACAAACCCATTTATCATATCAACACCTGAATTCCAGTAGAATTTCTTTCCAGGTAGATGATTGTAGCCACTCATTATGAGTATAGCAATAGCGCACCTCATCTCTTCAAACGTAATTTTCGGATCTGGATGATTTTTAAACTGAATGTATAGTGTAGACTGGTTTACTAAATAGTTTATTACTTCATCAGTCCAAAATAATTCAAATAATTCAATGATAGACAAATTTTTGAAGTTGGAAAAGTCAGGTGGTGGAAATCGCGAATTTGGAACATCGAAATCGCCTTTTGCCCAATTAAACGTTTTACAAAGTTTTGGGACTTGCCTGGTTGTCTGCCTTTCCTGCGCTGCAGCAACATTATCTGATAAAGAAGGCGACGCAACTTGTATATCATCTTCGAAACCTATTCTTTCATTATTTGAGAATACAATTTCCTCAGGAGCTGCTGGTTGTCTTCCTGGTAGATGGTTTATATCTGGGACTTCATCTTCATCCCCAGATTCTTCGTCTGTAAGCACACTGACTTCTGGGGCTCAATATATATCTGGTCAGCATCGCAGCCGTCAGCATAAGCCATTTCTAACGCTTCCTGTAGAGTAAAACCACGTCTACAATAGAATCAACATATAAAGTAACACAGTAGTGGTAAGTCCTAGCGTTGCCATATGGTAACGCTATTTTTAACAATATAAAACCGAAGAAAATGAAAAGCTTTGGCCACGTGTACATTTGTGAGGTTAGAAACATCCTTTAGAAGAAAGATTTTGTTACACTAATAAAACTATGTCGCTAAATGGTTGTACTTACTGTAGTCGAAAGTCTGGATTTTCGAGCACTGACATGATTATGACTTTTCTACTTATGTATAAAACCACTAAACATAAACCATACTTTAGTAAACTAAAAATCCTGCTAATATGAGCTAATGACAAGTAGAGTACTTGTATATACAGGTACTCTAATGACAAGGTGAATCTAACGCCACCTACTAGTTTCTTGTCACAAGAATCTTACAGGAACCAACTTTTTAATATCGTGTTTGCGATATCATATGGTAACGCAGGGACTTCATGGGTTAATGGTATACATTAAATACATACATTTCATTACAGCCAATTTAAGACGAAAGTATTCTGATTCACAATTGAACAGCTGTTTATAGACGTCCGAAGAACAATTACGTAGCACAGAATTTAGTTAATAGATTTAAGAGCACATTACACGTTTATTACAGTGTAGGTTAAAATACTGTTTATTATTCCCGTATTAGTAAGCGTATCACATAAAATATTTAATAAAATTATAGACAATTTCATCTGCAGTGACCAATTCGGATCTACCTAGTACTAGTATTTCATAAACTTTGAAGGCATGATCAAATAATACTGTAAACAGAGGAATTAATATAAGTTTATTAATTAAATTACAAAGGCTAGTTAAACTCTTTCAAAGTACCCTCTTTGACAATCTCTTTTAAAGAGTCTGTTAGCTATATTTATCTATATTTTCCTTTACCTACCTTTAGGTCATCGCTATATCTCTTAGTTAACAATCGATCACTATAAGAGTATATTTGAGGCCCGTCTCTAGCATCAGTGAAGACGTCGCCGATTCTAGTTTATGATGTTGATAATTGGCGCCAACAAGTTAAACTCAAATATACTGATATAAGCCAAGAAACTTGTAACTTCACTTTCTATCAACTAATAACAATACGATTATTGAACTCCCTATCAAAATGAAAGAAAGCAATACTTGTAGCTAGTTTTATTACTACTAGAACATTATTACCATCGATCAGACGATTAGCATCTTTAATATTACAACCTAACGCAGGGCACCCCAAATAGATTAACTTAAACCGCTCGTAAGTTTAATGGTTACACAGTTTTTATATGCAAAAATATCATCAGATTCTAGCTAAAACACTTATCTTTGTGCCGATATACTCGCAGACATTTAATACGTCCCGTTACTCCTATCACATGTCAGCTTGACAGGCCCCAACCTCGGCTGTCATTCGCTACACATCGACCCCCAAGACTGCGGTTGATTCTCCGTAGATTGTCTTTCCAAGATTTTCCGCCTAATAGTTGTTGATACCCTGTTCACAGGCAATAAACTTCGCAATCGTTGAATTCGTGTTTCCCAAATCGCTTCACAGCTTGAATATAATATTCATTGGAAAAATGACATCCGCTTAATGATCTCCCTTACAGGAACGGTTGGCCAGTAACCCAATTCTTTACTATCACCAAACCATATTAAATGGCGAGATTGTCATTTACACCCCACGAAAACTCTTGCCTTTTTTAAAAGCTGATATACAAATTTTCTCTCCAACAAACCAACGTTGTTTTTATCTTTTCTCTAGCAACGAACAAAGCCAATCTGATATTAATTTTATCGCGTCACTCTCACTAGATTCCTCATTCAACACTAGTATTAATATCAAATGCTTTTGACACGTAACAAACTCCCCCCTTCCAGAAAGGAAAAATTTCAACGAAATTTTTAACTAAATAAAAGCTTTATCCTAAAAGGATACATACATATACGCTAGAGAGTCAGTAAACCGTCTGTCATAAGACGTCTCTAACAATTAATCTAAAAAAAAAAACCCAATACCCACACCACAAACAAGCAACTACACTGTAGAGACGGTGATGACCCCAGGAGGAACCCAGGACCAGATCAACCCCACGACAAGGATCAAGATTGTTCGTCGCTGCTGGATGTAAATGCTGCGCCGGTGAACAACCCTGTAACAACCTGTCGTGAAGAAGTTCCACCCCCATGAACCCCCCAAAATCACTCCAAATCCCCACAGCGTACCCCCCCTGACAACTTCCAATAAACCCCCGAGGCGGAAGCACACCTCCACACAGTTTCAGGTACTGTCAGACCGAAAATAGTTAAGCCAAAACGAAGAATAACCAGGGTTTTTCTTTTGACACGCCTGGGGAGGAAGTAACCCCAGTGACAGAGGGTTAAAGAAACCAGAAAAGTGAGAGGCAGAAGCCAACATCCACACAACTCTCATACGCGGAGGGATCCTTCAGCGCCCCGAACGGCCTGAAGGAAATCCCCAACAATCTTCATCTCACATGCAACAATCACTCATCACCAGAGATTTCATCCGTACCAGATCAAAGAGAAATAAAAGAAAACAAATTGTCATTCATCTAAGTAAACAGTTCATTCAAAACAAAATCGACATTCACTACATTACAAGAGAGAAATATAGACAAAGCTTTAAGAAGAAAAGAAGGCGAAGAATGAAGGACTGGTCATCTTAAAAATTTTGTTTTGTAGGGAAACACCCTATATCCCCAAACCCCAAGGGATACCTAAAAGAAACGAAGAAGTTGTACTTCTTTAACGATTAATCTCGTTACCCTTATGTCCCCTTAGGAAAAGCAGGATAACGTAACGCTCTTCCAATACAATCAAAAAGAAAACCATCCATTAACATTTCCCAACAGGGAACTCCCTATACGTTATACCCAAAAGAGGGAAAAGAACAAGATATTAAAGTTTCCCAAATAGTGTCCTTCCCGACTGTGCCCTTCCAACCACCCTATACCTTAAAATGGGGAAAGAACAAGATATTAAAGTTCCCCAAAGAGTGACCTACCCTACTGTGCCCTTCCAACCACCCTATGCACATCACACATCATTAATTCATCTCAGAGTTATAAGGTTTCAAATCCTTGGCATGCCAAGTCCCCTTTAATATTTTTCCGTCAGGATCTTTGAGTTCATAAACCCATCGTGAAAACTTTCGATTAATAATAAACGGTCCTATAAATTTTGCAGCAAGCTTGGAAGTAAACTGACGAGCAGCATCCGATAACACATAGTGTCTACGCAACACTGCTTGATCCGGAACGAACTCGAAAGGTCGTCGACGAAAGTCATAGCGAGTTTTTGACTTTTGATAAGCCTTATCCAAACGACGTTTAACATCAGCATACAGTTGCTTGAGTACTGTAGAACGATTATCTAAATCTCTATCCCGATTAAATTGAATTTCCGGATTTCCATCACCAACTACCGGTTCGTGATTTAATATGATTTCTCTGCCAAAATTAATGAAATATGGAGTTTTTCCCGTAACTTCATGAACTGAGGTACGTATAGCACAAACTACGTGAGACAAATATTTATCCCAATCTCGATGAGGGTCTGATACGTAAGCTGTCAACATAGTTTTCAGCACTCTGTTTATACGTTCCGTAGGATTAGCTTGAGGATAATAATTGGCAGTGAACGAAATCTTACAGCCATACTTCTGATTTAAAGTTTGAAACTCATGACTGCGAAACTGAACGCCATTATCACATATGATTCGCTTGGGAACCCCAAACATCAAAAATACGTCTTCCTCAACAATACGTGATGCTGATGCTGTACGGAGCGGAAACACTAATGGAAACTTACTAAAACAATCAGCCACTACGAATATATACGCGTACCCTCGTACTGAACGAGGTAAAGGACCTACAATATCACAACAGATTAGTTCCCCAGGCTTCGAAATTAATGAATGTCCACCCATATACCCTGCAGGGGCTCTCTGTTCTGGTTTAATTCGTTGACACGTTTCGCAACGGCGAACATAAGCAGCCACAGCATAACGTAGTTTAGGCCAGTAGTATCTTTGTGCAATACGATGAAAAGTTTTATTAACACCCGTATGACCAGCGGTCGGAATATCGTGATTTTGTTTGATAACTTATTGGCGTTGAGTCTTTGGAACAACCAGTTTCCAATGATCTTCATCATCTGCCAAGTCTGGATAATCGGTTCGAACATATTTATACAATTGACCGTCACTAACTCTCCAATGGGGAAATTTTCGAGGATTGTTAATAACAAATCGACACATACGATGATACCATGGATTACCAGCAGGACCAAACTGAACGTTAATAGCATCAATAACAGGAACAGCACGAGACAAAGTGTCAGGCACAACATGTTCTTTACCTTTTCGATGAATAATGTCAAAATCATATTGTTGAAGGCGAACTGCCCATCGAGCGATACGACCAACAGGGTCTTTAATACTATTAAGCCATTTTAAGCTATAATGATCAGTTACTACCGTGAACTTAGTTCCCTCAATATATGGTCTAAGTTTTTCAATAGCAAAAAGGACAGCGAGGCATTCACGCTCTGTTGTGCTAAAATTTCGTTCGTTTCTAGTAAGCGACCGACTAATGTAACATATAACTTTCTCTCCATCAGCTTGATGTTGAGTAAGTACGGCACCAATACCATAACCAGAAGCATCCGTTTGAATAACAAAGGGTACAGAAAAATCAGGGCAAGCTAATATCGGAGCAGATATCAAATGTTCTTTAATATCACTGAAGGCTCGTTCACAATTACTATCCCAGAAAAATTTCGCATTCTTGCGGAGCAAGGATGTAAGAGGTCCGATAAGTGAAGAAAAATTCGGAACAAAGCGACGGTACCATGATGCCATACCAATTACACGACGTACTTCCTTCACTGACACAGGAGTAGGAATACGATTAATTGCATCTACTTTTTCTGGGTCTACTAATAAACCGCGTGAATTCACTACATAACCGAGATACTTAAGTTCTGGCTTACAAAAATGACATTTATTTTGGCTTAAAGTAAGACCAGCAGCTAATAACCGAGACAAAACCTCACGAAGAGTAGAAAGATGTTTTTCGAAAGTTGACGTACAGATTACAATATCGTCAAGATACGTAAAGACATATGGTTCCAAATCAGCACCAATAACCCTATCAATTAGGCGTTGCCACGTTGCCGGCGCCGTATGCAAACCAAACGGTAGGCGGCGAAATTGAAATAACCCCCTATTAGGTACAGTAAACGCTGTTAAAGGGCGTGAAGAAACAGCCACAGGTATCTGCCAATATGCGGATTTAATATCAAGAGTCGTAAGATAATGTGCGTCACGAAGTTTATCCAAAGTACTTGATACATATGGAATAGGATAAGCATCAGGTTGACTAACTTTATTAAGTTGGCGATAATCAACACAGAACCGATAACTACCATCTTTCTTTTTAATCATTACTATCGGAGATGACCAAGTAGAAGTCGAAGGTTCTACCACTCCCTCATCCAACATTTTCTTTAACTCAAGATTTACCTGTTTCTGCAGAGCAGGAGAAATAGGATAATATCGCTGCTTAATAGGCGACGATGTGGTTTTAATCTCATGTTCAACAAGATGAGTGCATCCTAACTTATTTCCCATTTTACTAAAAACTTCTTTGACAAAACAATCTAATTGTTCTCGCTGAACTTCAGATAAATGTTCTACAGCCTGTATTGCATTAACTTCCGGGATCAAGTGATCTTTCGAGAAGGTCCATTCGTTAATTCTAAGATCGGTTACAATACCCATTCTACGCAAAAAATCGCATCCCAAAATCAAGGTATGGGGTACGGAAGGCACAACTAATAACTCACAAGTACAAACTCTATCGCAAAGCATAAGTAGTACTGTAACTATACCTAATATTTGACATTCTGCACCGTCAGCAACATTACATGTCCTATCTTTACTTGGTGTAAGCCTACAATGACTTTTCAACAGCTCCCATCCCTTTCTACCAACAACAGTATGCGAAGCACCCGAATCTAACAATCCAAGAATCTCATTACCAAAAATTGAAACTTTAAGATACGGTCTCTCATCAGGACCTGCGTGACTTAAAATATAATCTAAAACAGCTTTAGAACTAAAATCCGTCCGGAATGCTTCCATTTCGTCAGTGCTTACCTGTTTCCTTGTCACTATTGTTTCCAGATATGCAAACGTTTCCACTTCTGAAAAACTGTATACCTTGTTGCCTACTTTTACCTTTAAGGTACTGTTGTTATCGTAAGGCATATCATTCCATATCATATATTTAGTTTTAGTTTCATCAACATTGACAAAAGAATCAGAAATAATGGAAAGATGGAAACAATATTTTCAAGGGTTACTTAATGACGAAGCAATAACAGAACAGCAAAGAAATGAAGACCAAGAAATACAACAAGAAGAGCAAATAGAAATAAATGAAGGCCAAGAAATAACAAGAGAAGAACTAATAGATGCTATCAAACAGTTAAAGATAGGTAAAACACCAGGAAGAGACAAAATTACAACCGAAATGGTCAAAAACATGGGAGAAGAAGGAACATTACTACTCCTGAAGATCTGCAATAAAGTATGGAAAGAGGAACAAGTGCCAAAGGACTGGGAAATGGGACTAATTCTACCATTACACAAAAAAGGCGACAACAAAGATTGTAGTAACTACAGAGGTATCACTCTATTAAGTACAGCAGTAAAACTCTTCGAAAAAATAATCGAAATAAGATTAAGAAAACAAATCGAACCATCGCTATCAGACACCCAAAGTGGATTTCGGAAAAATAAGTGCACTTTAGACCACTTATTCGCTATAAAAGAAATTATCAACAGAACCCTAGCAAGAAATAGAACAGCATATATAGCTTTCTTAGATATGGAGAAGGCCTTTGACAAAGTGCCAAGAGCGAAAATATGGGAAATCTTAAATAAAAAGAAGGTGGAGCCAAAACTAATCAGAGTAACCAAATGTTTGTACAAAACAACGAGAAATTGTGTAATAAGTAAGAATTTGATATCCGAAGAATTTGTCACCAAAGAAGGAGTAAGACAAGGGGGAAGTTTAAGCCCACTGTTATTTATAACTTTTATGGACGAACTGATCAAAAAGACTCAAGGATTAGTAAAACCAATGTTTTTAGGTTACAGAAATTTGGAAACAATTAGCGTCTCAGAATGCGCCTTCGCGGACGATATTGCAATTGTAGCAAGAAGTGAAAAAGAGTTAGAGGAAAATATCAATATTTGGAATAAAGTACTAACTGAAAATGGGATGAGATTAAATAAAAATAAGAGTAAAGTTATGGCTGTATCTGAAGAAAGAAAGGAAATACACATAAGAGTAGAGGGGGAACTAATAGAACAGGTTGACAGTTTCCAATACTTAGGGATTATTTTGGACCAAAAAGGAAGGCAGGATACTGAACTAAATGCTAGAATCAAAAAGGCAAATAGAGTATATTACGCGATGAGTAAGTGTCTCATAAATAAAAAAGAAGTGTCATCCCAAACAAAAATGAAAGTCTACAAATCGATATATAGGCCTATTCTGACATATGGATGCGAGTCATGGGTGCTAACAGTAAAAGATAAAAGCAAGATTAGAGCAACAGAAATGAAATACTTACGAAGAGCCAAGAGAGTGACAAAACTAGATAGAGTGAGAAATGAACAAATTAGAACAGACCTTAATATAGAACCAGTCGAAGAATACATAGAACAACGACAACTAGGGTGATGGGGACATCTCCAAAGACTAAACAGCACAGCACTTGTTAAAAGAATCTGGGAATGCAAACCACCGTGGAAGAAAAAGAGAGGAAGACCGAAAGAAACTTGGGACAACACAATAGGAAAAATCCTAAAGAAGAAAGAGAAAACCTGGACAGAAGCAAAGAAACTTGCACAAAACAGAAAAGACTGGAAAATGTTTATAAAGAAGTAGTTTTAAGTTTGAATTGTATTTTAAGTATGAATTGTATTTAAATTGAATTTGGCCCTTACACCCTCCGGGTAAAAAAGGGATTTGATTATATATATATATATTCATCAACTTCAAGTGCCATATCTTGTGCCGCAATTACTACTTTCTTTACTGCATTCTTTAATTCTCCTTTTGTTCTCGCTAAAACTGTTAAACTATACGCAAAGGCGAGGCATTGATGTCGGCTGTGATGCAGGATTCCTCGACCGTTTATGCCACTTGTTTTTCTATTTTTTTCGAGAGGTATGATGAACAACATCGCTGAGAAAGAGTCACCGTGCCTTAATCCGTTCTTTACTTTACATTTCCTTGACACCTCTCTATTTACTCTTACCCTGTTTGTTGTATCTTGCAAGGTCATTTTTATTAGCCTGATTAACTTGCTAGGTATCCCAAGGTCATTCAGTGTAAGGTAGAGCTGCTCTCTGACGATGCTCATATGCTTGTCCATGTAATTTTAAAATATATCTATGTTTTAGCCACTAACCGACGAAGCTGGAATTCACCTTTCAAGCAAATCCCATGGATGGTTTTAACGGAAATACACCTGCATTGTTCGAACTTGATTCGGTTACAGCTAGGCAAGCTAGCAATTTAGCAATCACCCTATCTTTTCGATTCTCATGGGTTCGTTTATTTACAGGAGGTCATCGACACTTTCATCATGGCTTTGTTTATGCTGACCACTTCGGAAATTGCTCGAAAACTAGTCCGGGGCTGTCGACCAACTCGCACGGACATGGAGGTACTTTCGCCAAACGATATCGTGATCTCCAGGTATTCTGTGCTCTGCTCATGCTTCAACGGTGTCGTGTAGACCTTCCGTATGCTTCACAAACTGTCCATGCTAATGGACCAACATATGTGCAGCACTACACTATCGTTAATTCGCACACGAATTGTTTATACTCGCATATAATGTAATCTTATGCCATTCGATCCCATATAAAACTTTCTATTGCAAGTGTTTCTTGTACGGACGCTTCATTTAAGAGTACAGCTAAAATTTCTGTTTTTGCTCCAAATATGTTGGTATTGATATTAACAAGGTTGTAGGTTTTTACTCTATAAATTTCGTTTAAAATGCATAATTGTTGCATTCTTCAAAGAAGAAAACCTTTTATTTTATATACAAGTTTTTAATATAAGGTTTTCTGCTAATTTTTATATCTTTTATTAATTGTTTTTGTGAATTTGAAGACATTCTTTCTCAACATCACAACTATTTCTTTAAAATTAACTTACTTGACCTTCAGCGCTCTGTTGTCAATTGTTCCGTATTTGTATATATAGTAATATATGCGGATGGGGCCATAATTATACATTTTTCGGCAGGCCACTAGGACCATAGCAAAAGCAAGGGGACTTTACATGTGGCCGTAATTGTATTTAAAAAAAATAAAAATCGAATATATACCTTGTATTTATAATTATCCTAACGTCCTACCGCTATCGTTCGTTTGTTAAACACCACGACGGCCACATGCATATTGTCCCTGCTTTTGCAATGGTCCTAGTAGCCTGCTGCAATCTGTATATAACAGCAATGAGATAACATGAACAACAAAATAGAATGCTTGAGTAAGAAAGAGATGACCATACGAAAAAATATTTTAGTAGACAGATTAGTTGACATATGTCATAATTACGATAAGCGTCAAGCCTACTCGAATATTTGCTTCTATTTTTGTCTCTTGCTTACTCAAGCAAACTCAAAGTTATTTTCTTGTTCATGTTATCTCATTGCTGTTATACCGGGTGGTTCGTCATACCTCTGAACATATAAAATTTACATGGCTTATCACGGTTATGCCTATTGGTCATCATTTTTATGAAAAAAAAAATGGTAGCGGTACTAAATTAAAGAGAATAGTTGGATAATGTCATTTGTACATAAATATATTAATTTTAAAATTTAGATATTCACTTATATTTGAGAATCGCTAAATTTTAAAATTAATATTTTTAGACAAAGTTAACATTATCCAATAAGTTTTTAATACTAAACGATGCGGAAAATTATTCTCTTTAACTGAGTACCACTACCATTTTTTCCCATAAAAATGTTGAGCAGGAATATGCAAAACCGAGATAAGCCATATAAATTGCCTATGTTCAGAGGTATGACCAACCACCCGATATATAATTGTGGCCTCATCGGTATATAAATACCTTATTAACTATAAACCTCGGATCAAATCATACCGATAGTACTAACATTGCAGTGTAGCCACCCATCTTTGTTATGTATTACATTACTTGTATAATTTTTCTTGGAAGTTCTCTTGTATACTGACTATTCCAGATTCCCGCTAGCCACTGCCTAGGGATTTTGGAGCTGTTCAGTTAACATCCAAAAATTAATCATTACACATAAACATTCTTAATCTGTATTTGATGAATCAATTAACTGTGATATCATCGAACTACTTTAAGAATTGTTTTTTAACCATTAACCTGGTGTATCAAACAAGATATTATTGTTTATGTTTTTGGTTGACCAATTATGACGTACTAACCTCATTATGGTAAGTAGCACATTTTTGGCTGTATAACTTTCTACAACTTTAAACTTGATTGAAACAAAATTTAATGTTCACACTTAATTCACAATGACCAAAACTTGTCAAAAACTTGCTACTATTCAAAAGTCATTTCCAGTTATTCATTAATGAATTGTCCTAATTTTTGTTAAAACTAACCTTTTGCCTAATCTTCCACTAGAGTCTAATTTTTGCCTACAATAATACTGAGCATTCATACCTTCTGCAAGCTATATTTTGATCTAACGTAAGCTGGTTCCCAAAATTACAATGCATAAGAACTCCTAGCTATTAGGCGCCAGTACTCGTATAAAGCTTTTTGGGTTGCATATGCCAAGTTCCTTTCAAAGCCCCTCCAAGTTCCAATTTTCGAATTGGGTTGCCTTATCAGCCTTTTTGGGCCATTCGCTATGTTGTGCTGCTAAAGATTAGCTGCCTTATAAATCGAGGTTTTGAAACCTTAATTGGGTTGTTTCAATGGCATCTATCTTGGGAAGTTAATTCTATTGTGTTTGGGATGTTCCGGCGGAGATTGTTTTGGTAATTTTCCAAGCCCAAACTTAGTTTGGATTTCGTTTTGGCAAGCACATTTTTCCTTTTGGCGAAATGGAGCCGGGAACACCTGAGGATATGTTTTCTTGATGAATAATTAGCTAGATTCTATGGTTTGGTGCCCTTTTAGCTCTTTCTTGTTGGTGACGTTCCTTTTGCTGGACAGCGTCCTTGTTTTTGGTGACGTCCTTTTGTTTGGTGGCGTTCTGAGTGATACCGAAAACTCCTTCCGTGATTGCCGAATATTTCGCCCAGTGCGAGCAAATCTGCTCCTTGGTTAATCGACGAAGATGGCTTCTAGCTGTCGCCTTGAGCTTGGCGAGCATGTAGGAACCCCTCGCCTACAACAGAAAGCGAAGGTGAAGTCCCTGAGTAACCTTCTTTGACACCTTACCTGCAGGTCGTTAGTTCTGCACCCTTGGCCGAGCCGGCCGCCCTGCTGTCCATCGGACCCTCTTTCTACGCTTGCTGCAGCCTGGGAAAATCATCGCAAGGTCGGTTGTTTTGTATTCTAATTTAGGCCACTCAAACTTCGGTATCCATTTTAATGCGTTCTTGCGATCCTGCTACGATGTAATCAGTAAATATTGGACTTTTATTATTATGTACTTTTTTAAGCGTGTTCCTCACCCATTTAAAGTAGCTGATATAATTTTATTGTACCACACTTGGCTTGTAAAAAAATTATTGCGGTAGTTCATTCTAATCAGCTTTTTAGGTTAAAAGTTATTCGGACGGTTGTGTCTCACGCTCCGTTCAAGTGTTAACATTATCGAATTTTTTACGGCATTTGCATGATAAAATTTAATTCGTTCTCGAACGTCACGTAAAGTTGGTGACATGACTTTGCAACACTTTAACAAAGTTTTGAAAACTTACCTTAGTCATTATCGGTTCGTAAAGCACTATATTAGGAGACAAGATCTTGGATTCCGTGTAGGCATTATTGCATATTAAAGCAAACATTAAGATTGCTCTTGCATAGTGGGAATTTGGTCGAATTCAACTAATCAATCCAAATTTCAATGTGCAATAAATGTGCCATAGCATGAAGCTATCGACCGTCTTCTTTTAGTAGTGCATTTGGCCATGTCAAAAGTCAACATGTAATTCTCTTATACATATTTTCTTACAATTAATGTTAATTGTGATATGAATTTGTGATATGCTGGTTTGGTTTGCCGTATGATATTTCTGTGTCCATTTTTATTGTTTGTATTTGTGTTTGTTGGATTATACTACCTTGACATATTTGCCTGCGTATCTGATTTGTGCTTTGCCGTTACCCTTTTATTTTCAGGTTTGGTTAGTAGCGCCTTCTGTAGTGTACCTTTTGTTTAGCAAAGTGTTGGGTTACTTGCTACTTGGCGCCCATATTTTTATTTTACAGCTGAAGCTTTTGAGTCTTTTGTTTTACCCACGACCAGCTCCGGCTGAGTAGTCGGTTGCCTTTGCTTACTTCTTTTGCAGTCTCCGTAACGGTAACAAACTTTATAAAGACAATAGTTAACTTATTTAACTGAATTGGCTCCTCTTATGTCTACTACGCTTTAATGATTATTTAAATTATATGCCAATATTTGGGCGAGGCTAAATAAGATGCTTAATTATGGTGATGTAATTTCCCTATTGATATATTGTGCTGATTTACTGTGATATAAATTTGTAATATGCTGGTTTGGTTTGCCGTATGATATTTTTGTGTGCATTTTTATTGTATGTATTTGTGTTTGTTGGAATTATACTACCTTGACATCTTTGCCTGCGTATCTGATTTGTGCCTTTGCCGTTACCCTTTTATTTTCAGGTTTGGTTAGTAGCGCCTTCTGTAGTGTACCTTTTGTTTAGCAAAGTTTGGGTTACTTGCTACTTGGCGCCCATATTTTTATTTTACAGCTGAAGCTTTTGAGTCTTTTGTTTTACCCACGACCAGCTCCGGCTGAGTAGTCGGTTGCCTTTGCTTACTTCTTTTGCAGTCTCCGTAACGGTAACAAACTATAAATACAATAAACGGGGCTGCGCGCTCTATTGCGCGGTCTATTCTATTCAATTTACCACCATTTTTAGGCTTATTACGTTGAGCCATTCCGTTCTGTTACACACCCCTCCCCTGCCCCCCCTGCCGTCCACCTGACCAATGAAGGAAGCCCCCGGGGCTTCGCCCCTCTGCAAGGGGGCTTCGACCCTCTCCAAGGAAGCCCTCGGGAATCCGCCCCTCTCCAAGGGGGATCACTGGGCTCCGCCCCTCTCCAAGGGGCCCTAGGTGGTCCGCCCCTCTCCAAGGGATCCCTTGCGGCTCCAGGGGTTTCACCCTTCTCTAAAGGGGCCCTCTCGGGGCTCCAGGGGTTCCGCCCCTCTCTAAGAGCCTTCGGGGTTCCGGGGACTCCGCCCCTCTCCAAAGGGGCCCTTTGGACTCCGCTTCTCCTCAAGGGGGCGCTCGGGACTCGGCCCCTCTCCAAGGGGGCCCTTGGCGCTTGGAATCTCTCCAACGGGGCCCTCGGGACTTTGCCCTTCTCCAAGGGAGCCATCGGGGCTCCACCCCTCTCCAGGGGGCCCTGGGGGCTCCACCCCTCTCCAGAGGGACGCTCGAGGCTCCGCCGTGGTCGCGAAATTGAGGCGATGGTGAAATGCATGCAAACGCAAATGGGGGACATCGGGTCTGCAATTGTCGTGACGGACACACACGTTTGGATCGTTCTCCTTTATTTATATGATAGTTAAAACCAGACGGGTGAACAGATTGATGTGACGCTTGTTAACTTAATGATAAGAGGTTTTTAGTTATGTTTGTAAAAGTAAACACTATTATGTATTTGCCTAAAGTTACTTCCGATATGGGCAGTGGTGACACGGGCTAATTCTCTTGATTAGATTTTATTATGTATGGCATATTTTGGGCGGAAGATCCGGGTCTGCGATCCTATCGGCCGCCAACTTTGTGGTATCATATCAGTGTATAATATGTGTCTTAGCAAGTGTTCGTATGGTCAGGTTGTTCTCTCCCATAAACCAGTCGTCCGGGAAAAGCTCCGCAAATAGTAATATTAAGCTTATTAATCGCTGACGTTGAGTCGCTGGTTAAGAATCTGACGTCGTCTGCATTTTTTCATGCCTGAATTATATAGGAGACTTGTCCTGTGTATTCTTAAATACGTCCTTCTAACCATGTAGGTTGTACTGCGCTGTAGTTCCTGAAGTAGCCTAAATCAAATCCCAGGTTCAAAACAACGCCGTTTTGGTGTTGGTCGTTTGTCTGCTGTTTTATTTATTTTCAATGCAAATAGGTGCATTTTATACAGTACTGTTCTCAACTTGCTTTTCTTCAAAATTTTGGCTGGTGTACCTTTGAAGTAGCTGCATGTATTTTTGTGATATCAAATTCTAACCGATTAACTATTTAATTTCTAGGTTCGATTGATATTTAAAATTCTAAATAGTAGTTTGCCCTAAATTTATGATTCGCTCATCGGTATAATATTTATTTTGCTAGCTCAAATAATGCATGAAGACTCGTCTCTCATTTAGGCTTGGGTTCCTAGTTTGTTAAATTCAAAGTTAAAATATTACTGGCACGCCACTGTACAACTGAAATTAAACTTCAAAGCGCAAGCGCTCGACCTGTCAAACTGACTGACATAAACAGATTCGAAATACGTTGAATGTTCGTGCGTGTAATTAATTTTAAAACAAGGATTCAATGAGCAAATTACTTGGTAAGTGTTTGAATTATACCGCCTTTGGACGGCGTCAGTAAGTTCCTTTGTTTTCAGTCTAATACGTCCATTGCTTAAAAAGGACGCCTCTGCGATTTTGTTTATTTTAACCTCCAACTGGCCATTTTAATTACAAATCCTAGATTACTGGTTATTCATGGACATCAAAATAAATCGGATTCCAGTTCCTTGGTTTGTACTTCAGGTATGATCGCATTTTCAAGCCTTTGGAGCGGTTAAATTTCTCGTACACTAACCTCACAATGCTTTCAGGAACGGTAACCGCTACAGGACCTCTCTGCGTTGCCTGTCGTTGATGCAGACCCCAGGGAGGCTGGAACGCTGATGTAGTTGCTGCCGCTGGTCCGCTTGGTGCTCTACAACGTCCTCTCACTGCTGTAGCCCTCTCGTTTGCTGCTACCGGAGAGTCGTAGACCTCTTTCGATGAAGGCTCCAAGATCGGAACCACCACCTCGGTGTAATTTTAATTTTTGGTAAAAACGCTACCCACACTTCCACATATGCATTAAATTGTGCTGAACACAATGGAGTAATTTATTTTTATGTAGGTTGACTGTAAATATAATTTTTTTTTATTAAAGTTGGAGCAAAATTCAAGCTGTCAAGTATAATTTTTATTCAATTGTCTTCTTATGCTGGTTCTTAATAATAAAACACTGTCTTACATATTTGAGTAGGAAATGAACCAAATTCAATTACATTACATTTAAAACTAAATCTAACAACTATGATAATTATTTACAATGTTTTACTTCTATAATAATTGTTCTTTGAATTTTCGATTTTCTACTATGTTATAGCGCCACTTAGTTTATTGTAAATTCACTTCTCTGTTCAATCCGCCACTACACTGATTATTTATTAGTTCACCAATTGTTTTACATTCGCCTGCTTGAATTTCCTATTTATTCTGAACCTGTTTCTCTTTCCTCAAATTTTCCATCTAGATGCTGCATGTAAATTGCCTGGCTTTGTGCTCTATGGCACATTTCTTTCCTTAATCTTTTCTCTTACCTCTTATATTTTTAAAATGCTCATCATAATTCATTTTCTAATTTACTTTAATTTCTACGCATCGTTTGACTTTACATATTTTGAATCTTTTTGTGCCAGTTTTACTTAATATGGGTTCGGCTTCTATTTTGCCCAAACCTTTTATATTTTGCTAAATTTACATTACTGACTCCAAACTTTTGAAAATCGAGTTTTATTCCCTTCTAGCTTATTCAAATAATTCGAATGTTAATGGCTAAATTTTCCAATGTAATTTCAAACTGACAAATTATGTGAATTTACACAGTTGTGCGAATCATTCCAACTCTGTGCTTTTGTGATTTAATCTTTAATTAGTGTGCATTGCCACCAGAGCTGAGTGGAGGGAAACCAATCAAATTTCTTTCGTAGAATTCATACAGCTTCTTCGAATCAAATGCATGTCCATTGTCGGACAATATCTTTCTATAACTTTTCATGACATGTACTTTAAGGCTATGGTTTTCTGAAAAAGGCCTGGTGCAACAGGAATCGCAAAGATAATCGGTTCACTACCACCAACTTCAGAAAATATAATTATATACCCTGAAGCCATTATATACCCTGAAGCCGCGTAGCGCAGTTAGGAAAGCGCTAGGCTTGCAATAAGCCTCGGTTCGTATCCCGCGGGGTTCGGAATTTTTCCGTAGCCTTGGCAATTGGAATCGGTCTAGGCGAGACCATTTGCAGTTGGCTACCAAATTAACTGTGGTCTACTAACAACCGCACACCTAAGAGTAACAAGATCAACAAATTACGAAGACACACACTGCACACAATGGTTACTGCTCAAGCAAAACGCGCTTCAACTCTGTAACTCGAATCCGGGGCAAGGTAAATGAGGTTACAGATAATACATACATACGAATGGCAAATGTTTTTAAACTCAAGTCCTTGATTAAATAAACTGAATTATTCAAGGACTCTAACCAGCTTGAAATCGTACCAAACAAACGTTCAAGCTACATGAAAGTTACGGAGGGCCGGCTATAGTGAAGACGGTGTGCGGCTTTTCTATAATTAGCAAAAGGTGTTCAAATTACCAGGGGGCTCCAAAGATTCGTTTACAGTCGATAAGTCTATTAGCTTAGGAGAACTCTTATCAATTTGTAGTTTGTCGATGATAATGGTTTAGGGTAATTATAAATTTTCTGCCTTCAACGAGTTGATAGAACTGCTTAACTCTTTTAGTCCAGTAAAGTTAAACATGAAAAGGGGGTTGTGCTTGCAAAAACTCCGATCATTCTGAATTTTTTATATGTTGTTAGGACCTAAACCAATATTAAAAAACCAGATTTGCAATTTCCAAAGTGCTGTGCGAGCGGCGGTGTACCCAAAAAACCATGAAATTTTCGGACTCTTTTCAGTTTTTTCTCAATGTCTCAGTGAAGAAAGGGTCTGACCGGTATAGTTCTTCGAAAAGTGAATACGACATGTTCACAGAAGGATCCTTTCACCATTCGCTGGTCTGACAAGTTTTGGTCTGGTGTGTGGTTAGACCTAACAATTGAACAGAAGCTGATGCGATCCATGAAGACCTACGGTGGGTTGACCCAAGGAAGGGAAATCTCCGACAGTGTGCTGCCAAGGTGGACAACAGGAATGGTGTTTATGGTGAACATATGTGAAGAACTTGAAGGTTTTTACAGCATCTCTTGTCCTACTGGAGAGTAGCAGAGACCTTCTCTAATCATCCAAGATAACAGTGTTGTGGAAAAACTAAAAAACTGGTTTGCTCTCCACCCTCCATCTCCCAAATATGACAGTTTGCTTTCTATCAGTAATGGTTTACTGGCAGGTCCTGAGATTAATTGCCACACGCCCCAGAGAGTTGGAACGGAGGGAGTGATGAAAATTGCGAGGCAAATGTACGACAGGGTAGTAATAAAACGAAAAAACAAAGTTACCACGCTGGCATCGATCACCTCATCCGTTAAATTGCCGGACAAAAACAGAAGAGTAGCTCACAATTTTCCAGCGAGTGTGTATTGCAAAGCAATCTCAACAGGATTTACAGGATGGCTTCAAGTATGAGTTGACCTCGTTCCCGATGTCCATGTTCAATGAACAGGGGATGCGCAAGGGCCCAAAATCCACTCTGTACTCTGCCTTCACTCATCTTTCCAGCCACACGCCGATAGATGCCAGCACTCACGTCGTTTTGGATGGTGGCTACCTCTTGCACAAGGTCGTGTGGCAGCGGAAGAGCACAGTTCGAGCATTTTTGGCGCGTTATACCACCTACGTCCGTAACCACTTTGGGAAGAACGTCTCCATCGTTTTCGAAGGCTACCCCGAAGATGCTACAAAAAAAACACCAAAACAGTGGAACGACTCCGGCGCTACGCAGCTCATTCCAGCCACGAATTGACGTTCGATAAATCCACAGTAATTTAAATTGCTCAGGAACATGTATTGGGCAATGGGAACAACAAGAGACGCCTAATAACTCTTCTTTGTGACGCCTTTCAGAAGGAGGGAGTAGAAGTGGCTGTTGCCGAAGAAGATGCGGATCGAGAGATCGTCATGACGGCGCTTTCAAAAAGAGCAGTAGCCAATCGGGTCGTCATAGTGGGAGAAGACGTCGACCTGCTCGTTCTTCTCAATGGTTTAGGCGCTGAAGAAACAAACGTATACCTTCAGAAGAGCACGAAGGGCGAAGCTGGTTGCTGTCACTACTCTACGACCTCCTACAACCACCAGGACTCCCAGCAATCACCAGGGACGGTACTATTCACCCACGCGTTTACCGGGTGCGATACCACCTCAGCATCGTTTGGCCAAGGAAAGACCAAAATTAACACACTCCTGAGCAAGAGTGAACCACTTGCTGAGCAAGTGGGGGTCTTCCTTCGGCCAGACTCTACCCCACAAGCCGTGAGAGAAGCAGGCATCAAGTGCTTTGTGGCTCTATTTGGGGGTGACAACGGATACTTTGGATTTCCTGAGGTATAAGACGTTTGTCACTTCAACGAGCATAAACCTCTCCCGTTTGCCACCGACGGAAGATGCCGCAGGCCACCATGCAGCAAGGTACTACCTCTAAGTGCAGAAGTGGCGGGGAGTCAACTTGAATCCCACTGATTGGGGGTGGAAGCTGTCTACTCAGGGACTCACGTCCATCCCCACCACCATGGATCCCGCACCTCCTGCCCTTCTGCAAAAAATGATATGTAAATGCAAGAAAGGGTGCTCTGGGAGCTGCTCGTGCAGAAAGGCTGGGCTCCACTGATCAGTCCTCTGCCAGTCATGCGGTGGCAAATTGTGCATTAACGTCCCGGATGTGGAGCTGAAATGCTCGGACGATGATGATGACTCGACTACAGACTGAGCGCCTCTCCCAGCATCCATCACAGCCATCGAGACACCATCTTCGTGCGAGCCCAAGCACGGGCCATCTAGGATAAGAAGAAAGGCATGATTTGGCAACCAAAACACAATACCTACATAATTTATATTAGTTTTCCTTTTTGTGTAAATGTAATTTGTCCTTATAGTAGGTACCATGATGTTTGTACAAGCATTTTAGTATGTAGGTATATAAAACAATGTTTGCAGATGACGTAATTCCTTATAGGTATATTGTGTTTTAGATGTTAGGGGAGGACTTTGTTAATGGATGTACCAGAGCTTGTTTCTGATTACTTTGTCAAACAAATCTGCATTAATGCACAACCTGAACATAATCGTTTTTTTCAAAATCTATGATCAGCGCCTTGAAGCGCTAGCATTACCGGAACATCTAACTTGTAATCAACATGAGAAAAATATAGCACGCTTGATCATCAGCAACGTCAGGATATCTATTTCGACATCAGTACGAGAAAAATGTAGTTCGCTTGGTCTTCAGCACCGCCGGGATATCTACCGCTTTATCAGTACGATAAACATACAGTGCTCAGTAGCACCATCGAAACATTTAATTCGTTATCAGCACGGGAAACATCTAAAATAGTCAAACTATGACATTGAAAGACTTCTCATTGATACAAGGGTAAATGAAGAGGACCACCACGCCAAACATGCTTACGACGACGAATAATTGAAGGCGAAACGGGACTATTATGATGTCATCAAAGAATTAGACAGAAGTATTTATAATATATCATTCACAATTGCACCATTAAGCGGATATGAAACCTAATATAGTTTTAACATTTTTTAAGAGATTGTCCATTACAACACTTCTCTATCCAATGTCGAAAAAATGCAATACGTTAAAATCCATGTTCAAAGAGAATCCAATAAAGTCCTATTCTGATCGTACTCATGGTTGAGTTAAACTGCTCTTAATAGATTGTCTTCTCTTCTATTCTCTTTGTCATACTTCAGCATTGTACTATCGATATGATGCCAGTACTAGTACGTTTGAATGTAATAGAGCCTTCCAGACAGTCCTGGAGCTAAATGATTAATACCTTTAACAAGAAAGAAAGCCATTTGAATTCTATGCCGACAACTGTTGGTATGAAATAAAAGAGGTACTTGGAAGATAAGGACATTTCTTGAAGCTTCTAAACTAGCCGAAGCGATAAATAAAATGGAGAATTATAAAGCCCCTATTCGTCTTGGTCAAGTGAGATGGCTGGATCAGAGCGAATTTAGCGCTCAATTGAGGATATACGAGGTATGTAAATTAAGTGATGATACTGGTTACGTATCGTTCGATCTGGCAACACTGGCGATGTGGGACTTGGAGGGGTGGTAGGTGAACATGTGATACGCCTTCAGCACGATTTTGAACTCACTCGAGTCATTTGGTTGTCCGTAGCAAATTTTTCGTGAAATAGTTTTTTCTAGTGCGTTCTAAAAATGAGTGACATCAATTTTGAGCAACGGTGTGCTATCGGGTTTTGCTTCAGACTTGGTCACAGTGCAACGGAAACGTTTGCAAAACTTCAGCAGGTCTACGGAGACAGTTTTTTGTCAAGGGCCCAGGTTTTTCGGTGGTTTAAGGCATTTTCAGAAGGAAGAGGGTCGATTGAAGATGAACCACGTAGCGGAAGGCCTTCGTCTTCAAGAACCAATAAAAATATCGACACAATCCGGGATCTTGCGCGTACAGATCGTCGGTTGACAGTCAGAATGATCGGGAAAGAGTTGAATTTGACACACACCACCGTTCATCAGATTTCGACCAATGAATTGGGGATGAAAAACATCTGCGCAGAAATGGTTGCAAAAAACTTTTCCCAGGACCAAAAGGACATCAGGAGGGGAAGGTGTCTTGACGTTTTGGGATCGATTTCTGGAACATGTCATTACTGGCGACAAGTCCTTGTAACTTTTTCCTCTTCCCGAGATTGAACTCATCTTAAGGGACGTCATTTTGGGACAGTTGAAAACATTGAAACGGCTGTAACCGACCAGCTGAATTCTATTCCAGTATCTGAGTTCTAGCACTACTATGAGGATTGGAAGAATCTCTCCGGTGCTGTGTGGCTTCCCAAGGAAGTTATTTTGAGGGAGACAATATTGAATTGTAATTCTATTCGAATAAGAACATTGAAAAAAATCAATCTCATTACCTAATTTACAGACCTCGTAGTTCTATATTCAGCAAAACCACAGGAAAAACCCAGGAAAAATAGGGTGGAAACCTTACTCTCGTAGTTAGCGAAACAAACCTTGATTAATTGCAACATTGCGACGCAGCATATGGATTTCAATGGTAAATTTTTAATGTTTGATTATTGGATCCTCTATTTTTTTAAATTAAAGTGTAAATAAGTTTTTTGTAGAGAAAAAATATTGCATCTGTAAATACTATTGTTTATAATTTTCCAATTTCCAGAACCCTATAAATTAAACAAATAAAAAATACTATTTTTGAAAAAAGTCTGTGGTACCTTAGAAATATGTAAACAAACAACATGCACATTTACTTTTGTCATTGTTATTTGACGTTTATAACAGATCATTAAATATTCTTCCTGTTAAAATGTATTCAACTGAAGAAGAAGTAAAAAAAGTGAAATGGTTTTATGCTGTAAATAGTGCTCGTCAAGTAAGTGCCTTGTTTAGCGTAAAATATCCGAATCGGCAAATTCCAAGTAGTTCAATGATTGATAGATTAATACGTAAATTTGTAATTACAGGCACAGTATTAAATAATTGTAAATGTAACAATTTCACTGAAAAAGTGCAGCAACATGAGGAAAATGACAACACCTTGAATACTTTGGCAGCAGTAGCTGCAAATCCCAGTGTAAGTTTAAGGCAAATAGCGCAAGATATTGGCTTGCATCACAACCGAGTCCTGCGAATTAAAAAACTCTTACTAATATCAGTATCATCAAGAGTTGGTTGAACGTGATATGGAGAAGAGAAGTGCATTTGGCTTCCAAAATATGGAAAAATGTAACGAAGACAGGAAGTTATTGAATAACTTTTTGTTTACGGATGAATGCACATTCACACTGCATAATGAACCAAATGTACAAAATTGCAGAGTATGGGCTACTGAAAATCCACGCAACATTCTATAAACCAGGAGCCAATACCCCAAAAAGTTAATGTTTGGGCGGAAATACTAGGTCATCACACTATAGGACCATTTTTCTTAAGTGAAAACCTCACAGGAAAGCGCTTTTTGCAGTTGATAGAAGAGAATATAGCTCCGGCGTGCGACGGTGACCAAAGTTGCTAGAGACAATCAAAAGGTTTGGCTTCAGATGGATAGGTGCCCAGCACACAACACTCGTGAAGTGCGCGACTTTGTAAGCTACAGTTTTTCCAATAAGGTGATTGGTCCAAATTATTTAATTAACTGTCCGCCGATCTTTCGCCCAACGATTTTTTTCTTTGGGGACATTTAAAATCGCAAATTTAATCTGGAAGAACCTTTCAAACTCTTGAAGAGCTAAAAAATTGTATTCAAGCCCAATGCGATAAAATATCACATCAGTTAGCAAATGTTAGACGGAAATTTTACGACAGGTTGGGTCATTGTTTAGTAGTTAATGGTGCTTTGTTTGAATATTTTTTATAATTTATTAATTTTTGTGTTTTTGTATTATGATTACACGTACCATCGAAGTCAAAGAAAAATGGGACAGGAAAATTACGCAGTTACCCTAATTTTCGAAAAGTGTAGTTTAGGTGTAACATTTTGACTGAACTGAACGTTATTAAAGGAAACAGCCCACCTTTAATAATGTTCAGTCAAAATGCCACACCTAAACTACACTTTTCGAAAACAAAAGTATCTGCGTCCCAGTTTTCTATGACTTCGATGGCACATAATTATGTTTTTTATGGTATTTAATTAAATACTGCTTCCTATAGATACTAATTTCTTTGATTTTTGCGCTTCCGGAAAATTATAAACGATGGTATGTACAGATACCTACAGCATTTTCTCTAGAAAAATCGAATACATTTTAACGAGAACAGAATTTAATAATCAGTTATAAACAGCAAATCAAAAGTAAATGTACATGTTGTTTGTTTAGATTAGGCATCATTGATTTTTTTAAATTGCATATTTATTTCGTTGATTTCTATGGTTTCGGAATATGGAAAATTGTAAACAATAGTATGTACAGATGCAGTATCTTTTTCTCTACAAAGAAACTTATTTACACTTTAATTAAAAAAAATAGGGGCCAATAATCAAACACTAAAAATTTACCATTGAAATCCCTATGCTGCATCGACGCAAGTCACCACCCTCTATATATGTAGGTTACCTTTATATATTATTACTTATAAATAATAGTTATTATTATCAGCTATTTGTTCTTTTTCTGGTATGAATATTTGCTTAATGTGTTGTATTGTATTGTAATTGTGAGTTTTTCAAATTCGATATTCTACTCCCAGTATATGTAATACAAGGATTCAATAAGTAAAAATTCAGAAACACATAGATATTCCATTTCTTGACGATCAATGTACCAGTTTAGGGATCACAACGAAATAAACATTTATGTTAAATTTTAACATACTTCTTGAAGAAGTCCTCCATTTCTAAAAAGTGTGCTTGAATATTCTGGAAATCGTGTTTCTTTTGCAAATATTTTGAGATCGAGATTATTTTTTTCCTAAAAGCTAGATTTGTAGGTGAGGCTTAGTGTAATCATTTTTTTACTTTGATTATCAGTGAATCTTGACGGTAGAACTATTCATAATAGCTATTTCTAGCATGTTTCGATATAAAATATAGCCACTTTATCTGTGGAAATCCTAACAAGCGAAGCTGCCGGAAGACTAATTTATTTATTTCTTAGCCAGCCATGACAAATACGATATGAAGTCGGTGTATCCAAAGTTCAGCGAAATGCACGAGACTAACTGAATTCTAGCTTGGAATTGAGGGCACCCACTGGGGTCATGAAATCCATCACATCGCCTTTTCATAGCCTCGCGTCTGGAAACTGCAGCTCGCAGGAATAAAATATCATCAGCGAAGTGTCGCGACTGCCGAACACCTCGTACCACAATGAATAGATAATGCCCGTTACCTTGTATGTAAATTCGGCACTAGAGCTGGATTACGCCGTTACGCTCGCGATCAATCCCTAGCAGCGCAATTCGGGAAAGTCGTGAAGAGCAATAACTTATCCCCAACAACAACAAAACAAAGCAAAAGAGAATTTCGAAAAGGGGAAAGGCCGCTGCCTAAGTGTAGTAAAGAGCGGCGTTTGGTCCCCGCGGTCGAAGCCGTGATCGAGTGGAGTCCCGGGGCCTCGGCCTCCGCCCCGACACTTAGTTGGGATTTACACAGCCACAATAACATCTGGTCAGCACTGTTTGCTTTAACAATTGATCCCGCAATTGCCTCCTCTATTATTCATCGTAGATCCCGCATTTTTATATTCCTCGTCTACTTGACCAAATTTCTACACTTGGCTTACTCTAGAATTTCCCTCGAGGCCTGCTGACCGTCAGGTAGGCAGAAAGATTTTTATTTTGCTTTTTACCGCTACGAACAACAGGCAATGCAAATACCTATTAGTTATTGCAACTGACTAACACCTGCCGTTATGCAGTTTCCTTGTGAAGTTAGAGTAAGTAGCTAAAATAGAGACATGTTAAGCTAATAGGCAGCTACTTAACGCAACCCTCCACCTTCGGAACCTCAACCATGTTAAGAAAGCGCCCTCAACCCAATCACGTGAAGCATCACACAGTGCCAGTTGAGCAATTACATGCAATTATTCTATATGACACAACAAAATTATTGAATGAATGAAATTATAAATCTGTATTTATTTTTTAATAAATATTTTATTTATATTTATATCAATATTGGTCAACATAATATACGAGCAGTCATGCTTTAATTAGAAGGCCTGTGTGTTTAACACTAGATTTTCACTGCTCCAAAAACTTCAAACATTCACCCTTAACCCCATACACCCGAAATAAATACTTAAATGAATGTAGTAACTTCACTAAGATTTAATAAAATAAAAAAAATGGCGATACAGCAATAATATGACATATTTTGTATAGAAACTGACCCGTAAAAGTGTTGTCTAGTGCAAGGGCGGAAACATTTTACGCTACTCTATCGTAACTAGGTATCCATTACAAACCGGCACAAACTTTTTAAAAGAACTATCGCCTTAACAAAGGGCAAGACGCCAAATTAAAATTTCTACATCGGTAGAAACATACTCACACATATAAACATGTATCCCAAGAAGGAATAATCAATACACATTACATACATGTCTTAATCTAAACTATTAATACAACAATTGAAACATGATGAATGTATATTGTGCTAAATTAATACTAAACGGCACTAATGGGAAGTGCGGCATGTTTTATGTTGCCCTTGGCAATTCTTATAGTCATAACGCGTACAACACTATCTACCCCGCGTGTACAGTCAGTACACGTCGTAGGACCCGGTTGAGAGGGATTGTGTTGTTGCCTGATGACCACCAATGCTACATCCTGAAGATTGGCTTCTAGAAGCCTCCACTTTGAGCGTTGCTGCAACTCCGATATGTATTATTTTAACAATCGTGTCGAAAACTTTTGTGTTTTGAAATAGCCGAAGACGATTTTTCAATAAAAAAGTGAGCCGGAACAAATGAGATCTTGGTTTAGAATTAAGTATATTTTTTATGTGAACAAGCACAGTATACATTTGTTCATACGTTAATAAAGCATTGACAACCACTCTTTTGGTTGATCTGATTTTCACTTTTCATAATCCACAAAAGTAGAGAGAACAAAAAACGATAACAAAATAATAATAATAATAATAAGTACCATAACAAAATTAAACGGTTGTTAGCAAAAACGGTTACTACCTCTAAATGAACTTTATTACAAAGCAGAAAAAGATTGCAGAGAAAAGACCTTTATTAGTCTTATAGTCATGATCAACTCTATCCTTAATTAAAAGGTGACCCTCGTAATCGGCACCATGACTGGAAAGGGAAATACTGCTTCAACCCAATTTTTTGGCAATTCTTCCGTAAGGGGATTAACTGATTTTGGGTTTGTTCGAAAACAACGAAAACATCTGTTAACAATACTTCTTGTTGCATTGCGATCTGAAATAGCCCAAAATCGTTCCTTAATAGAAGTTGAGATCTTGACTGAACTAATCCTATGTCCTCTCCTTTTAATATTAGTTTTGTTAACCGATTTTGATCATCGCAGACATCGTAACGTCGTTGTGCAGCGGAAAAAAGACCTTTGTCTCAATGGAACAGGTACGTTTTATCTACAAGGGCTAGTGCAAGATCAATGTGAGTGCGCTAATCCACTGTAGATATTTGGCTTCTCGTTACTTCAAGCATCGATGCACAGTCGTCGGTAACTGCGATGACCGATTGAAGCATCTTCTTAAGCCATGTTTTTCTTACGAATCCGAAGGTTCTTTGCATTCCATTGGCAATAAAAGAAGCTAAAATGTGTAATAGATTCAAATTATTCGTGTATTTTTTTTTAATTTACCACGCCATGCCGAAAAATCCAGAGTCAGGATCTTGTGCTTAAAGCTGGATTTTTACTGCTTTTAAAACTTGGAACATTCACTGTATATATGGTCATGGAAGAAAAAGATTGTAGTCATGGTCCTTCATAGGCGTACTTACTGCATTAATTTGGTTGTTAGCTTTGTATGTGTTATCTAACTCGGTCTAGGACATTGGCGCGGCTGTTTCGACGGGGCCGTTTCAACGCGGCCGTTTTGACGCAGATACGTTTCGACTCCGGCGGTTTTGACACAAGGACGTTTCGACGCGAAAATTTTAATTTGATAAAATTTAATAATATAATTTAATTTTAGAATTAATATAAAAAAATATTCCAAATAAATCCCTAACATACTTGCCTTATCAAAAAAATATTGGCAATATCCGCAACTTCTAAGTTTTGTGGACATCCGCACTATGACAAATGTGACATATTGTATAAAATTATCAATGGTGTTATTCAAAGTGCAGTTATATTATCTCAAAAGCATTTAAGTGTCTTAAAGAGACTTGCTAAATTTTGAGCTATCGCATTTCTTATTCCGAAAATGTAACTGTTCCTAAAATTCTCAGTTTTTTAGAATAGAAGGAAATGCACTTTGGTGTCATCGTTAATATTTATTTACAATATATTACTGACATCAATATAAGCAAAAACAAAACAACAAACAAGTAATTACATAAAAAAAGTGATATTTATTTGGGTTTTCACTGCATAATTGTGCGACAAAGCCTTTAGGTAATCAATGATGTTGTATTGTTTACACTCACTCACAATATTGTCTTAATACGTACGTCGTATTTGACTTATCTAATAAGTAATGTTTCTCTAATTACTTTTACACAACTTTCGAATTATGATGTAGTTGTTTTTAAAGAAATTTCTAGAACCTACTGTATATTTTTCGTCAAAACGTTCCTGCGTTGAAACGTCCCGGCGTCGCAACGGCAAGGTCGAAAATGTCCTCTCGCGAATCTGGCTATCTTAGCCTTTGTTAGAAACAAGTGACTAAATAAAGAATTCTAATTTTTGCATTTAATTTTGCGCTGTATAAGAATTTATTTCAGTGTGGGATTAAAGTCGTGGAAAAAATAAACGGGTTGTTTTTGTTGTTTTTTAGCACTGTGCTGATGCAATCCAAAGATTTTCTTTTACTGATTTTTTGATTGCCGAAAGCCTGAGCTGGGATCTAAAAGCAATAGTCGCAAGCAATCAAGAAAAATCTTCGTCTTTGTGAATTTCTGAACTGAGCTATCTAACTTGAAACAAGAACATTCATTGTTAACTCGCTCAACTCGATACAAATAGATAAGTGTAGTAACTTGCACTAATATTTAATAAAACCAACAATCAAAAGGGCAGTACAACAATGGCGAAATACATATATTGCAGAAGAAGTGTTGTCGGGTGCAAAGGCTGAGGCATTTTGATTTTTCTTTTCTAAAAACCTATACACACTTCTTAAAAAACGTAACTGCTCCGAAAGGGCATGTCCCCAAATTCAAATGTATACATTAGTGGAATCTACCAGCATTATAATGAAATTTTTTCACTCAAATATCATTCAGATTTTTTTTCCTTATTGATATTGAATACTAGCAAGATGCCCGTTCTTCGTACGGACTACAAATGTTTGTTTTTTCTTCTAAATCTCAAATGCATTCTAGAGTGTCTCCCTCCTCCACCACTCAATACGCTAAACGGTTTACCACTTTTTGCCTCTTAGGGGTGCAATTTCTAAAAAAAATCAGCCCGTTTTATACTGAAATGAACCCACAGCGAAAAATAATTTTAACTTCCTACATCTATTCAGTTTTCTCTTTTTACCGGTTTAAGGGTGAAATTTAAAAAACCCTTAAAAACGTTTTCTAAAGATTTAAAAATACATCTATATGCCAAAAAAGAATGATCTAACTCAACAAACACAGGAGATACAAAGGGTTCTATAATTCACCCCGAATTCAAATTCGCACCTTTTAAGGGTTGATTAGGGCAATGAAATGTGGTTTTAGATATTTGCATTGGATAGCTACTCATGCAAACACCAAGTCGATATCTTACCGGGCCTAAGAGATATTGTGGAATATCTATCTATATACCAAAAAAGACTGATCTAACTCAATAAACAGAGGAGTAACGAAGGGTCTTTAATTCACCCCCTACCCTTTTTCAGTTTTTCCTCCTTTTACCTCTTTAGGGTTAAAATTTTCAAAATCCCGTACACCTCTTTCTAAATATTTTAAAAATACATCTACATGCCAAAAAAGAGTGTTTTAACTCAATAAACATAAGAGATATTTAGGGTTCTTTAATTCAGCCCCAATCCAGACTTGAACCTTTAGGGGTTGATTAGGACAAAATCGTAAAATAAGTTCTTAGGTATTTGCATTGATAATCTGTGCAAGTAGACACCAAGTCGCTATCTCATCGGGTCTAAGAGATATTGAGTAACTCGTAAAAACACATTTTACCCTTTTTCACCCCCGTAGGGGAGGAATTTCAAAAAATCTCTATTAACCCATTTTATTATAAAATGGAACTCACAGCGAAAAAAATTAATAAATTTAACCCCCCCACAACTTTTCAGTTTATCCTCCTTTTACTCCTTTAGGGTTAAAATTTTCAAAGTCCCTTACGCCCCTTTCTAAATATTTTAAAAATCCATCTGTATGCCAAAAAAGAATGTTCTAACTCAATAAACATAGGAAATACTTACGGTTCTTTAATTCACCCCCAATCCAGATTTGCACCTTTAGGGGTTGATTAGGGCAAAATACTAAAATAAGTGTCTAGGTATTTGCATTGATAATATTTGCAAGTAAACACCAAATCGCTATCTCATCGGGTGTAAGAGATATTGAGGAACTCGTGAAAACACATTTTACCCCTTTTCACCCCCATAGGGGAGGAATTTCAAAATATCCCTTTTAACCCATTTTATTGTGAAATGGAACTCACTGCGAAAAAAATTAATAAATTTAACCCCCCCACACCTTTTCAGTTTTTCCTCCTTTTACCCCTTTAGGGTAAACATTTTCAAATTCCCTTACACCCCTTTCTAAATATTTTAAAAATCAATCTATGTGCCAAAAAAGAATGTTCTAACTCAATAAACATAGGAAATACTTAGGGTTTTTTAATTCACCCCCAATCCACATTTGCACCTTTAAGGGTTGATTAGGGCAAAATCCTAAAATACGTTTTTCGACGACTGACATCGAAAGTAGATTTTTCTCACTGTCATTTGACAACTGAAAGTTGACATTTGCCGCTGAGCGTGCGTTTTCATCTTTTTGCCGCTCGCCGAGCGTTTTGGGTTTCCGCGTGAACAAAATAGGTAGCCACGTCCGAATGTTTCCTTGACAACGGCCGTCATTTGTGGAAATAATCGCGTCACATGTCATATAGACTGCGCGAGTAATGTTAACTTGATTGTCAATTAATTTTTGCGATAAAACGAAATTTGATATTTTCCTATAATAATATGCTCAGTCGTCGAAAAAATAGTATGTATATTTCGAGCTAAAAGTGCGCTTGCCGCTTTTGCATGATTGCTGGTTTCGACTTCGTCTCAACCAGCAATATTCATGCGCAAGCGGCAAGAATGCACTTTCAGCTCTTAACATACAATATACTATTCTAGGTATTTACATTGATAATCTTTGCAAGTAAACAGCATGTCGATATCTTATCGGGTGTAAGAAATATTGAATAATTCGTGAAAACACATTTTACCCCTTTTCACCCCCTTAGGGGTCGAATTTCAAAAAATCCCTTCTTAGCACTACCTTACGTAATAAATTGAACCTTCCACCTAAATTTCAAGTTTTTAGTGCCAGTGGTTTCGGCTCTGCGTTGATTAGTCAGGGTTGTGACTTTCCTTTATATATGTATAGATAAGTACTTATTTTCATAGAATTCAAACATTAAGGTAAATCTGAATTCTTACAATCTTATTGATTTGCTTTGTTTAAATACGGTAGTATGAATGTACATAACTTGAAATTATAATAAACACTTAAAAAGTATGTGTTCTCCGATCCAGAGAGTTTTTGGTCCGCAAAGTGTGTGACTCCAGCATGTTATAGTTGTTGCGAGGGAACAACAGTGCCAGAATGATAGTAGTTGTTATGACAACAAGAAATAACAGTGCGGCAATAAGTTCTTTCTAATTCGATAATCCAAAAGTGGGAATTATTACCTTAACAAAGCAAGCATAATGAATGGCAAATGACACATGCCAGGTCCGTCGTTGTCGATATGAATAAAAAATCTACGAAATTCTTATTGAAAAAAGCAGACGTAGATGACATGTAGGTATTTATTAATGTTAAAAATTATAGTACAATTTAGACCATTAGGAATGTTGATTGATTTTTTTTAAAGTCTCTTCAAAATTACAGATTGGCATTGAATTAAGAATTCAAACCACTATTAACATTTTGGTTATGTGGATACTCTAATATTTTTGAGCATCATCACACTCTCGTCAGACCATATCGAAACAATCATTATTATAACAACACTTAACTATTATTTAAATTATATCGGTAGTAGAAAACATATAATACTTTACGGATTGGACTCTGAAGTTCTACCAGTCCCGGCCGATAATCTACTTTCTTGCCCTATAAATTTCACTTTCGCACCCAGTAATGTAAATACCTATTCTAGCTTGAATCAGCAAAATTTTTCATTGCGATTTTTGACGTTGATCAATGAATACTATTTTTATTCATTTGTGAGTTTCATCCGATCAGAAAAAAATAGTATGTGTAACAGGTAGGAAAGTTAATCAATTTTCACAGTTGACCGGGAATATATCGCTTTTCCTACAAATTACAGAAGAGACCGTTAAATATTTTAATAACTCACTATATTGTCACCAATAATTACGAAAAGGAAATAAGTTGATATTAATAAATAAATAAAAAATGTTAACTTTCATCCGAATCTGAAAGCTAAATAGGTTTATCTACGACAGTGTGTAAAATTGCCTTTTAGTTGGCAGTTTTAAGTTTGTAAAACAACTGTTTAATAACACGTTTTCATTAGTTTACGTCGTTAACAGCAACGTGCTTAAAAAATTTCATTAGGCACGTAGTTAGTAGCAACGTGTTTTAAATTTTTTAAAACACTAAAAATTAGGACCGGTTGCTAGTAATTATAATTTACATGTAAAATATTTTTTATATTTACCGTATTTTTTAGATTCTATCGTAGATAAAATATTGTACGATACACATGCGTAAAGCATCTTTAGTCACTCGTGGGGCTTAAAACACTCGCTCACTCTCGTTTTAACTCTACCCCACTCGTGTCTAAAGAGTAGCTTTACGCACTTGTATCGTAAATTACTATTGTTTCGTATAATCTGATTTTAAAATACGTTTACCGGTTTCAGGATATTAAGCCTTTGTTTACATATACAAAAGTGGGCTGGTAACTAGGTCATAACTTATCTGTAGGGTAATGGAATATTACCCTACATGGCAACCATAACCATATAGCAACCGATAAACTATTAAACATATCACGGATGTTATGAATCATAACAGCCTCAGATGTTTTAAAATCCTCGCTCTACGAGCTCGGATTTCAAAACATCTGCGGCAGTTATAATACTCATAACATTCCTAGATATGTTAATAGCTATTGCCTTTTTGTGCGTCTTCTCTTTTATTTCTGACTTTGAGATCTTTAAAATATGTTTTCTACGATCGTTCAAAATAACAACTTTTTGCACAGTTTCTAGTGTTAAAAGTAGCACTCTTAATATTAGCGCCGGCAGGTTGCCATTGGTGGCGTGTTTTACTACTATATTAAAGCACGCTGTACATAAATTTGAATGTCAACATAACCTAGAATATCTAACACAATGTGACGAAAAAAATTTCACCAAACTAAGTTTTTATATTTCTCTTGCGATCGTAGAAAAAGCAGCGTACGATACACGTGGATAAGTGTCATTAAAGCACTAGCGACGTTAAACACTCCGCTAGATTGTCGTGCTTGACACTCGTCGCACGTGCTTTAAAGGCGTACTTATACACTAGTATCATAATACACTAGTAAAATACTACATCCCTACATGCAAAAATAGCCAAAGATGTATAAAAACTACGCATTGAATTTTTATTTAAAATAAGTGACGAATCTGGATTACGTTTAGTGTTCTGATAACTTCCTGGCAACTATAAAAACATGCATAGCTTACATTTATCTATTTTAAAAACGTATACTTGTATCGATTCTGTTTTAGTTAGGATAATATTATTCGCAGGTGATTAACTGAATGTACAGTGCTTTATTGAAAAATATTGAATTATACAATTCAGTTTCAAATTATTTAGAATTTCAAGTGCTAAATAAAACTACCTGCTCGGATCGCTGATGCAGCTGCAGCTTATTTGAAGTAATATGAGAATGACCGAAAAAGTGTTTAGGGCGACAGCTTGCGTTCAAAATATTCGATTAGAGCTGGATTCCTGATCACAACCCCCACCCCCCTTCTGTGCTGACTCAGGGGCTCACCTCTAGTAAGTACGGGAACTAGCAATTCTAAGGTACCCGCACCCGATTTGCCTTTACTACAACTAGTCCTCAGGCAGATCCCCTCACTGTTACTTTTCCTGCCTGGTCTTTCTTGACCGACTCTCGTTCCTTCACGACCCGTTCGCTATTATATTAACCGAGGGCAAATGCTCTCTAATGTTCTCACTAAATGGATATCGCTTAATTTATTTCTGACATAAGCAGCCATACCATAGGCATTGTGATATGTGGCACCAATAAGCTTGAAATGCGTTTCTTGGACTATTGCAATGTCAAAGTTATTTGTGAAGCTTGGCTAAGCATTCGCCCTTGTTCTGTTAATTCCTTCTACATTAAGTTGGCAGACTCCAAGAGTAGGTCCAGAGCTCTTGTAATTGTTGATTGGCTCTAAGAAGTTCCGTTTGGTGTCGATGTTCTAACCATATTAAGTGTGTATATTATACGTATCTATTCGTATATGCAAGATGGATAAACAATCTTGACATACAATCCTGACCATCTATAAGTTGTGCAATATTTGAAACATATGTGATTTGACCAAAGCTATACCATTAGTTATTGTTTTGTAATTAGAGTTTATATTATTTATACACTAAATTTATTTCTACAACTAATTATTTTAAATAAATGTATATGCATGTATTGAGATGGTATTCTCACAACTTGGCTCTGTTTGCAGCGCAGGATAATTAACCGATTCAATAACCACATAGTTGGGATGTTTTATGCAATCGCAATGTTAAACTAAAGTAAAATATTAAATGCATTGACAATGAGACGTGAGAGACAGTAAAGTAGTCGCCTATAAAAAATATATTTTACAATAATAAAAGAAATCACAAAAAAAAATAAAATTAATAGTTCTTTGAGTCCTTTCAAAACGTTTAAAAATGTTTGGCAACGATTTGGCATACTTTGTATGCAATGTGCTATCAACATTTGGGCAAAATTCAAATTTTCAAATGATAATATTTTATTAATGGACTTAGTTTTATTTAAACCAAATTATGAAAAGAAATGCTTTTTATAGTGACACAATTATGAAACGTTACCAAAAATGCCATAACTGCCCTTTTGGAAAATATTTTTAGAAATTGCACCAATATATGCAAATGGTCCAGTTCATTTCTGGAGCAGTATATATTGTTTAGAAAACGAGTCAATAAGCACAGAGTTGGGGTGTTTTATGTAGCTGCAATACTAAGCATAAATTTCATTCAGTAAATGTATTAGAAAAGAGATGCCAGTATTAATAAATGAATCGAACCAAAGAACGAAAAGGGCAAAGCTTGTTTTTCACAGGGTTGAAGTCAAAGTTCAAATTAATTGAATATTAGGTTTGGGCAGAATGCATAGCGAAACCAAAATAATTGAATAATCACAAAAGGGTTTGCTATGTGCAGGTCAATGAAGCGTAGATTTCAATATAGCTAAGCAGCTAAAGTTGTGAACAATCTAAACAGGTATAAGAAGCCAGAAAAATAATAATGTTGCAACGAGCAATTCAGAAGGCTGACAGAAAGTCAGGAAATAGCAATTGGAAAAGCAAACAGCAAGAAAGAAAAAAAAGCGAGTGAAAAGAAGACAGATGGACATCGAAAGCATTTAGAAGGAAGTGAACTCTTTAATAGGATCAGTGCAATTACGCGGGTAAACAGAGCAAAGCAAATAATAAACCGTGTAGTGGGGCAAACCCCGAATCCAGATTTGCGCATTTAGGGGTTGATTTGGAAAAATCCTGAAACGTGTTTGTAGACATTTGTATTGGATACCTATGCAAGCAAAAAACCAAGCCGATATCTGTTTGGCTTAAGAGATATTGAGGAATTCGACAAACATAGTTTACCGCTTGTCACCCCCTTAGGGGTAACATTTTAAAATCCTTTAAACCGCTTTCTAAGTTTTTAAGTATACATATCTATGCCAAAATAGAATGCTCTAGCTCAATAAACATAGGAGATACGAAGGGTTCTTTAATTCACCCCGAATCCAGATTTGCACCTTTAGGGGTCGATTAGGGCAAAATCCTGAAATTTGTTTTTAGATACTTCTATTGAGCAGCAATGCAAGCAAACACCAAGTTGCTATCTTATCGGGCCTAAGAGATATTGAAGAATTCGTGAAAACACATTTTACCCCTTTTCACCTCCTTAGGGGTCGAATTTCAAAAAATCCCTTCTTAGCACTACCTTACGTAACAAATTGAACCTGCCACCCAAATTTCAAGTTTATTTGTTTCAATTAATATCGCACTATCAAATGGCTCCTTTCATTGGATCAATTACTTTCATTATTCATATTCGAAATTTTACACCCATCAAGATCTAATTATTGTCACCTTTCAAATTTATTAGTTTTGAATATTTCTTTTTATGATTTATTATACTACGTCATGTATCATAGCAATATGTTACTCAGTAGCTTTTTTTTAAAGAATAACCATTTATCCAACTATTTCCATACCAGGCCTAAATTATAATCTGTAGTTTTAGTTATTTTAGCCACCTGCCAAAAAATAATGCAGAATTATAAATTTAGTAACTATAACTTTACCCACAACGCTGGCACATGTTTAAAGTAAACCAAGACAAAAACATGGCTTCATGTCGAGCTAAAACAAAAGAGTATTGTTGTTATGGCAGCCAAAGCTAATTTTAGTAAATCGTAATTTTAATCATGAGGTGAGATGTTAGTGTCTTTGATTTGATGTCTTTACCCTTTTGTTATGTACAGGGTGCCCAACTTAAATGTGCGCAGCTTTAAGCAGGTGAGTATGCAACACGTACACCATTCGTCATTGAAATGTAATGTGTGTTGCATACTCACCTGCTTAAAGCTGCGTACATTTAGGTTGGGCACCCTGTATAAATAATGAGCAGCACTATAGGTACGTAAATGTGTTTTCCAAATACGTTTATTTGTTCTTGAAACTCCACACTCAGACTGTATTTTACGTTCTTAAGCTACTGAAAATGTTATAAAGAATCACTGTGTCGGCCTGCATTGCTCTTAAGTAGTAACACCACATATATATCTGATACTTGGGTTGCCTATCTAAGCAATATCGCAATAATATGTTGTAATCAGATGGTTTAGTAAGACTGCAGCACTGTATGTCAGTCATATCAAAGGTTTTAGCTTTGAAGGTTAAATTTAAAGATAAGTACTGCTTCACTATTTAAGGTTCTTGTCGGATATTACATTGAATTTTATTTCCAGATTTACTTGAAGGCCGCCATTTCCTATCATCTAAATTAAATTAATATTGACTAATAATTTCAATTGTATTGGTAATTCTACTACATTTGTAATCGTGTCACACGCGGATTGGTGTTTATAAATTGCAGAATGCATCAAATAAAACACTAAACTTTCAGATAAAACTAAATAAAACGGTAATAGTAATTAACGTATTTAGAGGGGTAACCCAGTCTTAACATTTGAGCATATTTTTACCACTCGATCCAGTGCAGCGAAGCGAGAGTGGTAATTTATGTGAGAAATGTTAAGACAACTACCCCTTGAAATGCGTTCATTAGTTTATTGTTCATTGAGGCAATAATTTTGAATCAATAATAATTACTAAAAACTGCGAAATCGAAATCGGACTATCATGAATCTGTGTGATGTTGCTATAGTGCATGCATGTTAAATGAGTGGATGCATGTTAAATGTATCTTAACATTCGAGAACGCGATCATGTTAAGCACTGTTGAACATTTCAATGAACAATAAAATGTATACACGATACAATTGTAACTACTTGCCAATTTTAAGCAAAACTTTACATATTCAAGTTGGCTATAGCCAGTATAGCAACAAAATTGACCCTGTACAGCATAATTATGAAGCACAATGCGTGTAATTTCTGCGAAACTGTAAATACAACACAAAGTGTAAATGCTGCAGCAGCTAATATTTAAACTCACTCAAAAACATCTGCAAAGGGCTTTACTCAGAACTTCCCTGGCAAGTGGAAGTTGTGACACTGACTATTTTGAAAAATCAAATGCAGCTAGAGGCAAAAATATCTTAACGTTCCTAATAATACTGGAACAATAAAAGGAAACACCTGGTAATGCAAATAACAAAAAAATCCAAACGGGATTCGAATTCAGCACGATTTCCGCTTCTGCGGGATGGGTTTCAATGGGAAGCAGCAATTTAGAAATCGTGAAAAGTTACCTTCCTAGATTTCTTAGATCTTCACGTTTCAGGGTCCCCAGATGACAAAAAAAATGTATTGGCAATTCCGTCTGTCCGTCTATCTGTTGGCAGTATAGCTCAAATGACTGTTTGTTGCAGGAAGATGGTATCTTAGATAAGGATTAGAGGCCTACCGGGCTGGAAATCGAATATACTTTCGGTCAAATATATACAAGGTGCGCACTTGAAAAATTATGTCTCTTTTTGCTTTAACTCGAGAACTCATCATCATGGCACTACAGCTCTGGTTGGGCTCTGGCCTGCTCAAGCACTCTTCGCCATTCAGTTCGATCTCGTGTTCTGGTTTGGCCTACTTACCGCTATCCTACGGGTCCTCTCCGGTCAAATTCTCTCCTAGTGGTGTACGATGTTGGGCTCCTTAAAAATCTGATAGAGTTCAAAGTTGTACCTTTGGCGCCACTCTCCATTTTTAAAGATGGGACCGTAAATCTTTCTTAGTACTGTACGCTCGAAACAGTTTAATTGCGCTTGGTCATTTTAGTTTAAAACCCAGTTTCCGCACCATATGTAATTACCAGTCTTTTTAGTGTTCCATTTAGCGTACATTTGATCTCCCTGGGCAAATTTGATGGCATTGTTCAATGAGGCCATGATAACACTTATTAGCTAGGAGAACTCTTCGTTTTATTTTACTGCTGACATTATTTTCGCTATTGACAAATGACCCGAGATATATGAACTCCTTAACTACTTGCATCCGTCGACCAATATGTAGTCTTCTTGTAGTGGATGTCCTTTATATCAGCTAAGCATGCACTTTGTTTTCTCTTCCTTTATGATGAATCCCATGTTCATAGCAGATCTTCGCAATGACATGAGTGCCTCTACAGCAGATTTTTCTGATCTGGCTACTACGTCTATGAAGTCAGGGTGTGAGAGTATTTGCACATATTTATTGAAGATTGAACCTGTCGTGTTGATTTTACTGTATCTAATAGCTTTCTTTAGTGCAATGTTTAAATAGAATGGATTCCAAGTTCATTTACCATCACAAATTCGGCTCGATCTGATCAAATAATCTCCAAAGTTGTTCCTGCATTCTCCAATCTGACTCGTTTTTGATGCTTGGTAATCATTCTTGGAACCCACCTTACGGAGACTTTATGAAATCCCAAAGCCTTAGTAATTATGTATTGCACAGTACCGTATCAAATGTCTAGGGTCTCTGATATAAAACGAACTGTCAACGGTCGGTCTAGCTTTATCATGTTGTCGATTTTGCGAACATGTTCCTCAATCAACAGCAGTAATAGACCATCACATCGAGGTGCATCTTTATAAGATTCTCTTCCACGCTTAAATTAAGCTGATCACTGTTTGACTGTACAGCAAGGAGGGAGGCGTCGCCTTCTTTTATGCGCAATGTTCAATTATCGCATGAATGTTACCTTTTTCCATTTTCCAGTACATAACGTGTATTACTAAACGATTAATAATAGAGAAACTAATAGACAGTAGTCACTAAGTTTTGATAGGTGTTAGAAGAAGATGTGAGAAGACATGTGGCCCGGCAAGAGGAGAGGCGAACTTCTAAGATAATAAATTGGCGCCCCAGAGAAACAAAGAGGAGTGTGGGGAGACCGCAAAAACGATGGCTCGATGACTTCAAGGAACGAGCGGGACATGGAAGGCAACGACTAGCACAAGACAGGAAAGCATGGACACCTTTGGGCGAGGCTTACTCCCAGGGGTTGACAAACAACAGCTGATGAAGGAGAAGAGAAGAATAGTTACGAGAAAAGACTGTTGTATCAAGTGACGCAACTCTTTCCTTTTATTTGTAAGCCCCCTATTTGTTAGGCCGCGCACACTTTGATCGCTCCTCATATTTATGGTAAGCAACTTCCTTGGAATTAATACGTCCTAAAATTACAAAGAACTTATTAACACTATACTGTATGATTAATCGTACTATATTACTTAAAATGCATTACTTTGATTATTACACACAACTGTCACATGACTGATATCATCCAATGAGAACTATGCATTTTTAGAAAATCGACCAATCCCGAACTGGTTACCTGATAAGCTCACTAGGGAAACTCAGCCCTCGGGACAGTTTTCATTACAACCAGCATTCAACCCTTGCGTGTGCAAAATTATCGGTAAGTATGTCTCGCCCTTGTTATATTACTATTGATTATTTATTGATAACCTATAAAGTATATTTTATTAGGAAGTAACGATGCTTTTAATTGGGTTTATAATTAAAACGAGTGAATTATCAGTAATAATGCCAAAATACGATAGGGAATTGTCAAAAATACTATTGCTTTATCACGAAACGGGACACTTAGAAACACCAGCCATAGGCACAGAGAAGATTAGAAGTTAGATTATAATGAGATAATATTGACTATCTTAGAATACGAAAAATATAAGCACCTAGACATTAAACAATGCCAGTTAATAGAAGAAAAATGATTAAGGAAGAACTAACAACCAAATTTATCTACAAAGTTAAATACATAACGAAACCTAAATTAAACACAAAACTTACTATGTACAATTTATTATTAATTGTAATAATAATAATATCGTTCCTATAATCTCAGAAAGTGAAAAACATGACACCTGGCTGAGGAAAGCTCTTCATGTTAGATATGATCACGATTTCAATCAGATGTCGATAGACGGGCATTGAAAGCTTTATTGTTTGAGTGACTTGTTTCCTAGAACAGAGGGTTATCTATTAGCGAAACAATAGTACGTAATTAATACGAGAAACTACAGAAAACACACAATCAAAGATGGAACACGCGATGATACATGTAGATTATGTATAAGTTCTGCCCTGAAACTATACAACGCATTATATCAAACAGCCACACGATAACACCTACTGATTACAAATATATACGACAACGTAGTTAAAATAATCTACTTACCACTAGCAGCCTACTATATTACAAGTAGGACCTTAAAAAGGTATTAGACAATGAAGGGGAAAATTAACTGGGATAGATCTATTTTAACGGGTAAGAGCATTTCTTACAATGGCCCAGATATTACGTTCTTGATAAGAAAAACAGGTTAAGATAATCTCTGAAACTTCTTTGTGGCGTGAATCTATAGTTCATATTCTTATTTGGGTGTTACACATATGAATTAAAACCAGGTTAGCCTATCGCATAGATCACCTTTGTCTTTTAGACGACGAAAAACTTATAAGAAAGCGAAGAATTGACCCATGCAAGATCTCAGCAAACAAATCCTGCAGGTCTGCTTTGATACTAGATCTAAGGGGGATCTAGGTAAGGTTACCGAAAACACTTTACCGACGGAAAGTTTACCGACGGAAAGTTTACCGACGGAAAGTTGACCGAAAGAAAACTTTACCGAAAGAAACGTTTACCGAAAGGAAAGTTCGCCGAATGGAGGTTTGACCGAAAGGAAAGCTTACCGAAACACAATTGACCGAAAGGAAATTTGACCGAAATTATAAAATCCCATATATTGAGACGATATTAAGATAGGGGTATCTAGTTCTTTATTGTTTTATTTATCTTCGGTTGAAGACAGGTGTTATTTGTTTTATAATTTTGAATTTAAAAGAAGAGTTGTTGTGTTGATTAATTGTTACTTTTCTCAAATATGGCATGATTCATGAGACTATAAAGCATAGCGGACAGTGAAGGGTTTAGTTATAAAGAATCTTAATTCGCATTGTTAAAGTAGTTGATTGTGTAATTAGAATTTATAATGTAGATTAATTTTTAAACATTATGTAACGTGGGCATAAAGAATGGGATAACATATACTACATAATCAGACTATCTAGTCAATAAGAACATCAGGATTTTATAAAAAGTAATAGTAAAGATAAGCAGGCAGGAAAATGGATTGGTTATGAAAAAATGATCGCATTTGATTTGAACAAACTTTTTTGGCATTGACATACATCAAATTAATTTTAATAAAAAAAAGGTTGGACAATTGATGTCTGCCTTCAACCGACGAAAATAAAGTAATTAACGAGGATATCCAAATTTTCGATCTCGACAGTTTTTCAACACTATTTTTACTTCTCTCGTCTAAAGACGAAGAAAGTATGGTAATCGTCCCTAGAAGACGAAAAACAGGTTTTGTCTGTTTGTTTGTCTGTCTGTTGCCGGTAGAACTCAAAAATATTTTTTGGAAGACGACGTTTTGCATGCATATTGTTTGCCTCTCTAGCATGACACCGAGGAAATTTCGGTAAAATATGTACGTACTTCTGCCTATTTTTGCTTTAACTGACGCACTACTACTTAAATGAAAGTAATATTTTGCACATAGCTCAAGTTTTAACCCTTTTAAAAAATGCATATTTTTGAATCAACATATACAGGGTGAGCACCTTAAAAAATAGCATTTTGTGTATTTTTGTTTTAACTGAGAAATAAAAAAGTAGTGATTTCAACATAGCTTAGGCTTTATCATTGACGAAAATAGGACCCGACAGTGACAGAATAAGTGTAATAAACGAGGCGAAAAGGGGCAACGAATAAGTTTGTTGTGTTTAACGCAGCTGCATCGCAAAAATTCACAGGGTCCTGCGTGCCGCATGCGATGAACTTTCGGTCTACTGCCAAGCGTTGAAATCACATTCGTAGGCACTGAATTTCGAATCCCATCCCAGTAATGTTATTTTTTTAATTTGAAAATGGTTGTAATTTACATTGCCAACTATTGCTTCAGGAATACTAGTAACGTTAAGATATCTTGACACCTAGTTTACTTTGATTTTTAAAATTGATAATGTCACAACGTCCACTTGATTTTTTAAAACCTGCATATAAGTGAAACAGAATCGGCTTCTCTTAGAGGAGGTTGTTAGCCACTAGGACATTGACGCTGCTAAATCCGGGTTTGGGAACGACGCATGACTTTTTGCAAAGTTTGTAACTGCTTTGCTTTTTGAAGTGTACTGCTATAAATATCGCCGGGGAACCCCAGAATGCTAATACATGGAGTATATAATTATTTGAGGCATTACGAAATCGCAATTGCCTTTATGTGGTATGCATATATTGTTTGATATACGTAGATATTGGCCCTTTATTGACTAAATTTAGCCCTACGTGGTATGTCTTAAAGTAGGCTTAGCAACTCAAGAACTAGGCAAGGTTAAAAAGGATATAATTAGTGGCAATTTTGCCTATGTTCAGAGTTTCTCGTAGCATATTCTACTGACATTAGTGTTTCGAAAGTGTATCTGAAAGAGTTTCGTCGATTATTACGGGTGACAATCAGACCAGGGCCATCCTTCTATCTCCATCTCATTGACTTATAAATGACATTCGATGAAATTTAATACAAGGATACTAGACATAATTTATGATTGGTACACAAATCTAATCAAAATGGTCGACTTCCGGTTTCACCAGAAATGACAATAACTTTGATTTTTAAATGGATCATATTTTGTTTTTCGGAATCTACGACTCAAATAACATACAACAGTGTTGCTAAATAAGATTAGGAATTACACAAAAATAATTTAAAAAATGCTTAATTAATTATTTTTCAGTTTTGATAAAGATAAAGTAGTGTATAATGCATATAGTTAGATTGGTAATTAAATTTGCTATATAATGGAATGATAGCCCTTAGTAGGTGCCACTTAAAAAAATTAAGTTTTTCTTTAAAATCCTGTTTAGCAAATTATATTATTTCATTAAGGGTTTGTTATTGACCTAATTGATACAATAGCTGTTATTAAAAGTTGCCAGTGTTATATAGAACAAATTTTCATCGGTCACGGTCTTCTATAGTAAAAAATAAAATTTAAAAACAAAATTGTTTGTGTCAAGTGTTTCATCTTGGCTATACTGAAAATAGAAGTAAATCGTTTTGGGAGTACTTCGCTTGAAAAAATTCAACAAAACGTGGAAAATGTGACTCCTAGCAATACCCTAAAAACTAAAAAGTATATTTGGGACCAATTCGAGGATTTTTGCAAGAACCGGAACTGCAAATTAGAGCAAAACGCCTCCGTTGAAGAATTGGGGAAAGTATTAGAAGACTGGGCATATGACATGGTTATCTTGAAATATAATGTTGTTATATACCACTCGTGGCAGAATGTTTGCTAGAGTATACATTGGCATCCTTCCTCCAATATTGCTATAGAATTACCACTCGATCAAATTTCTTTTTCAAAAAATTAATTTAGTCTCAACAATATTAACACAAACATGTCAAAGTGTACTCTCCAAAGTATCCACCACTTGTGACATAACTAATGAATATTTGCTCTACTACCACAGGCGTCACGGCAGTTAACAGTTTCCTCCCGCTTTCTGGTGGATTTTGTACTGTTGTCGAATTTACTTCGTTAGGCTCGGCGTTTGGGTTGACGTGGGAATTCTAGGGTTAGTTTGCCTCATTATCGTGGTGAAACTCAACAAATTGGTTTTTTATTTAACAATTAAGTAGGGGAGGGGAAGCCTCCAGAAAATTTCTCAAAAGAAGAACATCCATTACGACTACTAAAAATTCTAGAAGATTTGTGCGTCTCCACTGTATGTGGGAATCTGGAAGTTCAGTAGTGAAGATCTCCTTTACTTTTCCCTAACCCATTGGTTTTTTGGTGGTTTGCACCATTGGAATTATTATGTCTGTGGCAAAAAGGCATAAGGGTATAAGTCGACTTATCTCATTTTTGATTTTATTGATGCCCCGTGTCCAGAGCAATATCGGGCATTTAAATACAAGAGGATGTAAGTCTACATACCATAACCGCATTGTTACAGCAAGTTTTTCAAATGGGATATGTAGACTTATTCCCCGAAAATTCACTAAAAATTGATAAAAAACAAATTTACTCAATGGCAAATAGATACATGTGTACCTACTAATACCCAGAGTCACGGCTTTTCATAAAGTTATCTGCAACGCCAAAACAGCATATGTTAACTTATACCCTTTTGCCATTTCATAACTTTCCGTTTTTGTTGTAAACAATTAACTTATGTACAGTTATACTACGAGTGCATTTCCACGCAGGTGCAATAGCGTGTTTTAGCGCTCCAGTTTTCCAGTGTTATTATTAGTTATTATAGTGTAGTTTAACGAAGAAGTGCAAAATGGACACACGCTCTCGTGCGTACAAAGTTTTGCAGAAGTGCTGTAAGAAGAACTTAATCGGTAAGTTTACAAATAATCTCACATTCGAACTCGAAACCACATATTTTTGTTTAGGTTATGTCTGCATATGCTGTTTTGCCATAGTAATTATTTATCAGAAAATACATATTCCGGGAAATTGCAAAAAGCTGTATGTCAACTTATACTCTTTTGCTATTTCATAAACTGAATAAAAAGAGATGCGGTAAAGTATAAGTTCCGTATTTATTTATTTTCTAGTAGAAATAGTTTTAGAATCAATAGCAAAGCAAGCTGTAGTCAATAATTCCACTTGATTCCTTTGATTACCAGCGAAAAGAATTAAATGTTGTTCTCAAATCTCCAGCAAAATAGTTTTTTGATGTTCCTGCAAAATGGTAATTTTTGACTTATACCCTTTTGCCTTTTCACCACAGATGTTGTTTATTACTGTGGAATTAAGTTCAGTAAAATACAACCGTTTGTGGAAAACAATAACACTCTTTTTATTACTTTAGAACACACGAACAAAATACAACATATACAAATTCGTTATTATTAATTTAAAATACAAATACGAATTATAAGTAGCCTGGTTTTCGATACTGAATTATTTATTAATAAGACTTTGTAAACTAACCTCGGTCCTCGACTACGCAAAGTGCCTACAAGTTCGAATATGCAGAAAACGTGATATTAAGTCAAGTGCTATTACGCGAAGTGATGAAGTGATCTGATGTTACGTAAAAGTAAAAGTCATCCCGAAAACTAAGCTACTTGCGTTTATATATGGTGCCCTGAAAGGAAGGGACATTCCCTATTCTTTTGAGTACAATAGGATTGTCCAGCTAAGCTCCCTTTGCTCTATTGTAGCACAAGAGGTTGAAATAACTTTCGTCGAAAAGGATTTTCTCTTTTCGAGGGTTTACGGCTGTATTGTCGACCCGGCTTAACTTTCCGTTTCCGCTTAGTCTATTGTTAGTTGGGGCAAAAAGAGTTTGCTGGCTGATATCCCTGCGTTTACGACGTAGCTCCGGCTGCACTAGAAATTGAATCGTGACGTTTAGACACGTTAGTTTTGATTGTTCAACTCAACGACACCAATCATACTTGACAGATGTTTCGTATTACACGCGTACAATTGATACTTTCTCTAAACTGTCACATCGCGAACTCCACGTTTACTAACTGATTTAGTGCTGCACTTTAAGCCATTCATCGCCGCTACGCTACAGTTGTGTATGGAATATGGGAAAATCACATTTTGAGTAGAGTTAATGGGAGATATAGGCGAGTCACTTATACTACAAAAACATTAGTTACAATTTGTGGTGAATCAGCTGACAAACAGAATGGATGAGCTGGAGCAATAATAATAATAATAATAATAATAATGTTTACTTCAAAATAGTTAAAAAAGTAGACACAAAACAAAAGGAGTTGAAGCAGAAATAAATGAGTTAGCCTACAGAAGTTAAGAACTTGTGCGTGGGCAAATATGTCAATATATAGCATAAAATAAAATAAGCAAATAAGTAGGATTCAATTTGTACCAATAAAGTTATCAGCAGTGAAGTAAATTACATATTCTTTTCGTATACTAGGTTGTGTATATTAACTATTGGAGTTTCCTTTAATCACTTTTTAATTTTATTTTTAAAACTATTGATACTTGGGGTATTTTTAATTTCTTGAGAAAGGTAAGAGTACAGTCGGGAAACTAAACAACTTTGGGAACGTTGTCCAAAAGTTTTTAATGCTTTTTCAAACTGTATTTCTTTTTCAACTTTATAACGAGTAAGGTGTCCATGTTGAATATTTTTTAAATTACCTTGTACCACTCCCTTTGAATAAGGGAGCACACGGCCGCGACTAGCTCAGATATCCTCGGCAGAATAGTGGCGTGGGCAAGGAATAGGTAATTGATGCTTTTGGCTTCTACAAAAATATACCACTTGCATTCAAAAAAAAAAAAAATAAGATAGGGCGCCTGGTTGTCTTCACAACCTATACGAAACTAGCTGCTAAACTCACCACCTACCTGTAGCGCTTACGCTGCAAGACGTTTTCGCTCGACAGTCGGGAAGGTTGTAGACAATTATTAAGAAAACCAATTATTAGCATAGGGACATTTACTTAATCCAATAATTACTCGTAACATGTGAATTCTTGGTATAGCCTAATGGCTAAAAATTGTCAAAACAACCGCTATAAGATTATTGACTATAAATAACCTTTATAAGGCATATACATAATTTATCGTTGAATGCAACAAAAAAAATCACAATCCGTGCGGTACGGTCTACCTTTTACTTGCGATTGCATATACAAGATTATAATGTACTACTGCGCCTGAAGGGCACGGTTGCAGATATATGGAGTACATACGAAATTCAGCAAGTAGTAATTAATGAAACTTTACGCAATAAGCGTTATTAATATTTCAAACAATTGATGATGAACGCGAACAGTTAGATATATCTAAGGCCTTAGTATTAGCTGTTATGTCATGTGGCAATCTGCCAATTCGGTTAAAAAACGCTGGATTTATGTTGTACTTACATAAAAAACACATTTCGCAATCCTGGGTGGTGTAGTCCGCACTCGTACAACTCTTTCAGGATGAGGGAACCACGCAGCTACTCAGCTAACATCTGCTCGCCATCTCGATAGTTCGGACGTCGAGGCTAGCACTTCCAGAGACATTTTCGGGAACCCAATAATTTAGATGCACCGCAAGAGTTAAGAATGAAACTCTGCGAGTTCTTAGTTCCTAGTCCCTCTTATTCCTATTCTGCCTAACGTTGGAAAACGGCGGCTCGTGGAGTGTCGCTCATCAGCGCTCTGTCAATTGTTAAATAGCTATGCAGACTGCTTTGACTAGCATACATCCCTTACCGCGCTGTCAAATAAAACAAGGGCTTGATGCTTCGTCCGCTAGCAAAATCGAAAAGCCAAGCTCTCGCGAAGACACACGCGCTCCAGCCAGAAAATCAAGCAACTCTTATCTATCAGCCACACTCTGCACGCGATAACGGTATTTCGTACTTGCCTCAATTGACTTATAAGGTGGTACAAAAGTAATTACTAAATATTAAACGCGCATTTGAAACGGGGCTTTACACTCCTCCTCTCCTTGGGATAGGCATTGAAAGTACCTTGAAAGGCCGTACAGCGTGCAACACACAGGAATGATTTAACTGAAAAGGAAAAAACCCAAGGGAATACCCTAATAACTATTTTAAGATTCGGGAAAGTTCCCGGGACTAAGCCCCTAAAACCTCCGCCCCAAATTTATAGAATGGTGCTGGAAACCGGAGGGAGCAACCACGAGATCGCAGACACAAGCTCGGGCACCAGACCAGTCTTCGCGCTAGGTGACTAGCCCAATTTAACTCCCTGACCCACATCCACGACTCCACAGCAGCTCTCCCCAGCACCCAAACATCACCCACGTCCTAAACACCCACCCCCAAATGTCCCCATCGTGAAATCAAATTAACCTAGGGGACAACAGACATTCCCAAAACGGGACCTATTTACAAGCCCGGTTCACGGTCTCACCATCAAAGAGTGTCCTGGAGATACTGACAGGGGGGGGGGGGGAGAATATGAAGAACCATCGCCTTAAAAAACGAGGTAAATCCCCAAAGTGTCCACCCTGCTTTGCCAACCAACCACCCAAGCAGAAAAAAAACAACCCAGTCAAGAACTCCAAAGGTGAAACTCATTACCACCTTACACTTAACTAAACTATCTACACCTAATTCTACCTAACCCTATACCCTAAATTAAAACATAATGTTTCTGTAGGATCCCAGATGGGTATTGATTGCCACAGATTGAGCTACTTACTCAAAGAGACTCCATAAATGAGACTCTACACATAAGCGTAACGCTTAATAAATCCCTACGGAAGGAACTAGCCTAAGATGCATAGTTTTCGCACGGCTTCTAGCGCAAGCGCTAAGGGGTTCTAGGCTGAGCTCGGTCACCTAAATGGGGCTCAGGCCAAGAAAAAAAAATATATCTTTTGATTGATATAACATGTCTGCACCACATCGGACACAGAACAAAAATACGCAGTTAAAAAAAACTACTAATAAGAAACTGCCTCACATAGGACACAGTTACTGAGAGGTTCTATGCAACGACTCAGTAAGTAACCAATCGAGTGAGTACCTCTAGGGCCAAAACCATTCAAATACCGCATGAGCAACCAACCAGAAGAAGAAACCAAAAAAAAACTATCTATAAACTATAGATTCCTAACTAACCTAACTAAACTAATGCTAATGGTCAAGTAAGAGAATTGTAAGTCAAATTAATTTATATCTAAGTCCGATTGTAGACATTTAATTACATGTGTCACGACAGAAGACTCCTCATTGACTTCGCGATAACTCTGCTTAAGATCCTTGATGTGCCAAACACCCAAATTTCGACCGTACAGATCTATTAATCTATAAGTGACCGAACCTGTCACTTCAGCTACTTTGGCTTGAATGTATTTCGGTGCTAACTTTTTTGCAAAACCCTTGGCCGCGTCGGAAAGCACTGGGTTCCGTTTCCATACTATATCGCCCTTTTTGAATCGTAAGGACCGTTTTCTTAAATTGTAATGGCGTTTATTCCGTTCATAAGCCTGGTTGAGGCAGAAAACTACGTCCTTGTAAAGGGGCGAGAGCTGATTAACGTCATTCGCGAGCCGTTCGCGCGTATCCAATGATATATCATCTACTCCTGACTCTTGTAGTTTACCACAATAATCGCCTTGAACCGGAATGGTACGACCAAAATTCAAAAATGACGGAGTATAACCAGTAACTTCGTGTACGGCGTTACCAATCGCATGCGCTATTTTATAAATCTCCGTATCCCAATGTCTATGATTTTCTTTGACGTAGCGGGATCCACGGGATTCACTTGAGGATGGTAAGCAGCGTTATACCATACTTTCTGAACACGATAGCGGCCAATAAGTTTTTGGAAAAGTCCTCCTATAAATTGAGGGCCATTATCACACATGATAATTTGGGACAAACATCAAAAACAATTCGTTTTCTAAAAATTTGACGATGGCGGAAGCCGTTGCTTTTCTTAAAGGATGAATTTGCCTAAATTTGGTAAACCAATCGGTGACTACAAGCAAAGAGGTATAACCTTTTGTAGACCGAGGGAAAGGTCCTACGAGGTCAATGGAAATAAGCTGAAAAGGGTACTTCACCCGCTTCTGGTGACCCATGAAACCAGGACGAAGTTGTGAAGAAGTTTTACTAGCTTGACAAATATTACATGACCGTACATAATTAGCTACGTCCGATTTCATCTGAAGCCAGTAATGAACTTCGGCCAATTTTTGATACGTCTTAAACGACCCTAAATGACCCGAGGTTGGTTCGTCATGATACTGCTGAAGTAACTCCTTCCGCTTAGATTCAGGGATCACAATTTTCCATTCAATTACATTTGAAATAATGTCGTGCTTATTGGGAATGAACTTATGAAGCACCTCCTGCTCAACTCTCCAGGAAGGGTACTGTTCGGAAAACGAGTGTACGCGTTCAATCAAGCTTATACCATGGGCAATGGTCAGGAGATGTAAAAGACAGGGAACTGACCTGTGTTACTGAAGTCGGGGCACGCGACAAAGTATCGGGAACTACATTCAATTTACCTTTACGGTGTTCTATATCAAAGCTATACAATGCCATACGGGCTGTCCATCTTGCTAACCTACCACTGGGCGATTGTAGTTTGTGTAACCAGAGGAGTGCATAATGATCAGTGATTACTTTAAATCGCGTGAGCTCTACATAAGGTCGATAGTTCTCGATCCCGAAAAGACAAGCTAGACACTCTTTCTCGGTTGTCGAATAGTTCCTTTCAGGGTTAGTTAAAGTGCGGCTTGCATAAGCGATTACGCGCTCATCTTCGCCTTCGCCTTGGAGTAAAACTGCTCCCAAACCTACATCGCTCGCATCACATTGAATAATAAAATGTCGCGTGAAGTCGGGACTTGACAATATAGGCGCGGTAACTAGTAGTCTCTTAAGCTGTTGGAAGGATCGCTCGGCGTCATTATTCCACTTAATGCGTTGACTTTTAATTTTCCCTTTTATAAGACTTAAGATTGGAGAAACAATTGTTGAGAAATTTTGAATGAACCTACGGTACCAACTAGCCATGCCAAGGAAACGTTTAATCTCGGTGACCGTTTTTGGCGTAGGAAATGGCACAATTGCCTCTACCTTAGAAGGATCCGTGCGTAATCCATCCTTGTCTACTAGAAACCCTAAGTACGCTAATGACGGTTTACAAAACTCGCACTTATCGATATTAACTATCAAACCCGCGTCTCGCAATCTTTCGTAAACTCTGGTTAAGGTTAAAATATGTTCGGAAAAGGTACAAGAAGTTATGATAATATCGTCCAAATATACAAATACGTTAGAAAACTGAGGACCCAGGAGATTATCCATTAACCTTTGAAGGGTTTGTCGACTGCTGTCCGAAAGAGGAACTTGCCAAAAAGCTTTTTTTAAGTCTATCGAACTCAGGTATCGCGAGTCTCTGAGACGGTCAAGGATTCCATTAACATACGGTAGTGGATAGGCGTCGCGTTTAGTAACTGCGTTCAATTGTCGGCCATCAAAACAGAACCGCAAACTACCATCTTTTTTTTTAACCATCACGATAGGAGAGTTCCATGGTGAAGAAGATTCTCGTATCACCTTAAGCGCAAGCATTTTATCTACCTCCTTATTAACGGCTTCTAACATAACCGGGGACATCTGATAATACAGGGTCAGGCAGGGAAGTATAACGTTTTTGAAATGAGTACAGCAAAGCAGTGGGGGACTGTTGTTTTCGGAACGGGTGGTATGTACTCGGTGGTAGGTGCCATTTCACTTGCCATGAAGCCGTCGATAGTAGAACATCTTGCTTGTGTTTGCTTATGACACATTTATTAAAACCGGTCGTTCCGTGGTTGCCACACAACGCAGGTTGTGCGCAGGTCGCCCTGAGATTATTTCTTATAGGGACCTCAAAGCGAAAGTTTTTATTGAAGAGCCTCGCACTCTTGAGGACCTTTAACAAGCGATTACAAGGAAAATTCAAACGATTCCAGCCGAAATGTTATTAGACAGATTGTATGGACAACTTTTCAACTCTTTTACGGCAGTGCTTGCAAAAGGACGGCCACCACTTAGAATACGTTATTTTTCGCTCTTAAGTCAAATTTCTTTATGTTTTTATGTAATAACAAAATGGCATTATGTAAATAACCTTTGGAAAAAATTTAAGTTCTTAGTTCCTAGTCCCTCTTATTCCTATTCCGCCTAACGTTGGAAAACGGCGGCTCGTGGAGTGTCGCTCATTAGCGCTCTGTCAATTGTTAAATAGCTATGCAGACTGCTTTGGCTAGCATACATCCCTTACGGCGCTGTCAAATAAAACAAGGGCTTGCTGCTTCGTCCGCTAGCAAAATCGAAAAGCCAAGCTCTCGCGAAGACACACGCGCTCGAGCCAGAAAATCAAGCAACTCTTATCTATCAGCCATACTCTGCACGCGAGAACGGTGTTTCGTACTTGCCTCAATTGACTTATAAGGTGGTCCAAAAGTAATTACTAAATATTAAACTCGCATTTGAACGGTGCGGTACAACCTTTTGTTTTATACAGAAGACAGAGTATTCTGTAATAGAATAACTGCTGCAAGTCGAACAGGCCACAACAAGCAAATCACTTGGACACAAGCGGTCCTTGCCAAGTATAATTTTGATGAAATATTTTTGCAACACTGTCAAATTTGAAAGTTGTGTTTTCAAAATACCCCCCCCCCCCTCCATCCAACGATACCATATTGTAAATGAGACTCAACCAAGGCATGATACAGTATTTTTAGGTTTTAATATCTAATATATTTTTAAGTTGTTATATGAATAAGATTGATCTTAATTTTTTTATTAGTAGGTTTACGTGTATGTCTCATTTAAGATGTTGATCTATGTATATACCCAGATAATTTAAGTTATTATTTGGTTCTAGGCGATATTCTTTTTGCCCATCCATAATAATTAAATCTGTCTTCGTGTCTTTTTTGACTAACACGAGAACGATATATATTTCGTCTTCGTGAAATTGATAGCTAAGAAATTTTGATTAAACCAACTTTTAATTAATTTAAAATCTTCCGCAGTACTTTTTACTTCGTCCCATGTATTACCCGTATACATTAATACTGTAGCATCTGCAAAAGAAAATGTTATACCAACTGTATTAAGTGCAAGCAAGTCATTTATATATAATGAAAATAAAATAGGCCCCAAAACAGTACCTTGGGGTACACCACATGTTAGAGTACAAGCCTCACTTATACAATTGTCAATTTTTACATACTGAGTTCTATTCGCTAAATAGGTTTTTATTATATTTAATGATACACCACGGAAACCTATATTTTCTAAAGTACGTAATAATATTTTATGATTAACTGCATCAAACGCCTTGGCAAGATCCAAAAAAATGTACAAAATCTTTTTATTATTATCAATCGCTTTATATATCTTCGTTTTGCAATTTAGTGTCTAGTGTATCAGCATGTATCTTGTTAGTAGTTTTGTTCTTTAAGTTAATGATATTAAAACTTCTAGAATTGGGATTAATTAATTTTTGTCTTTCAAATTTAGTTTTTATAACTATTTTTCCTCTCACAAGTCTATGATCGCGTCCTGTTTGAAATTTATTTAATACGCTAATGTCTTGTACAATGTGGCGGTCGTTGGTTATTATGAAATCTATTTCATTTCTTACGTTTCCGTTGGGGCTTTGCCAAGTCCACCTTCTGCTGGCCTTTTTATCGAAGAGAGTGTTCATGCAAAACAGTTGTTCTTTTTCCATGTAATTCACTAACATCTGCCCTCTAGTGTTCCTGAGGCAAATTCCGTACTTGCCAATACATTTTTCGTCAATTTGTGCTACGCCTAACTTAGCATTAAAATCTCCAATTAATATTATAGTCCATTTTCTAAACGCTAAAAATTCGCCAAAGTTCTAACTTCGTTGACTCAAAACCGATTTTGATCATTTTTTTTTTATTATTTCGGAAAAAGTTTATAGAAAAGTTCCCCATAGGTGGGAAAGTGTGCTTTTTATTTTTTCAATTGTTATTAACAAATAAGTGTTTTTAATATACCCTTAATTAAAAAAATGTATAACTATTTTATTTATTTAAACAATTGCCTGAAATTTGACAACATAAGGTTTTTGGGGTCGCAGATTACGAATCTGGCCTCCAAATGGGTCTAAAAACAAAATGGCGTCGAAGGTCTAATTTTCTATTTTATTTTTTTTTATTTTTATTAGATGTCTGTGGGGTGTTGGGGTCGCTGATTACGAATTTGACATTAAAACTCAACTAAAATAAAAAATGGCGGATCAAAAATGGCGGAAAGGGGTATTTTTTTTTTATTTCTGATACTTATACCTAGGGGTTTGTTGAGTCGCTCATCCCAAATTTTATGTTAAAATTTATCAAAAATGGAAAACGGTGGAAAAATGGAGTATTAAAGATATTATATTTTAATTAACCCAAGATACATTTAATATCAAGGAAAAAATTATTTAGCTTTAGTTTCTTCTTCCTCTACTGCTTCCATTGACACTGCCGGTCGTGAATTAAGGTAACTATTTCCGTTACATTCATCGCAAGCCGCCGAGCCTAAAGGCCACTTTTCCTACACTCTCAAGCTGGCCCGCAACTAGTTTTGTAGTTGCAAAAAAATGATTTTTAAGATGTTTTGTGGAGCTGGTTCTTGTGTCATTAGGATTGGAAAACACTTTCCTGTATCATATTTCCAACCCCAATCTTCCGTTGAAATATCTTCGTTTCCCAGGCACAACTGTGTTTGCAAATACACGCGCTTAAATGTTGTTCTGCTGAATGCATCGTAGGGCACAATAATTATGCTAAATTAATACTTTTTTTAGTAGACGCCTTAATAAAAGAGTCAAACCTAAAATTCAAAATGTTTTTATTTAAAAATTATATGTGTCGTATTATCTGTAACCTCATTTACCTTGCGGTATATGAATAATAAAAAACGTTCAATCAATTAAACATTCCTGTAAGAGTTTAAGCAGTTACTTTTCTTCGCAGCATACATTGCAAGCGTATATTTTATACCAGCATTTTTTTATATAAATTTTAGCAGTCTTATAAACCACTGCTATTTTCAAATATTTTGGCAAATTTATTCTTTCGTGAACATAGCCATTGCTTCATTTCTAGGACTTATGCCTGTGGATCTTTAATAAGGTGCCGGTCCTATTCGTCTTCCTCATCCTTATATAAATTTATCTTCAATATATTAAACTATATTCAAAAACCATGATCTGCACCTTGACACCAAAACTCGCATGCTAAGATACTACATTTTTCCCATCTTGCTCTATGGGGTCGAGTCCTGGACACTTAACGAAACAATCACAAAAAAAATCGAATCCTTTGAAATGTGGTTATTCCGAAAAATATTGTGGATATTATGGAAAGACCGTGTAATAAATATTAACGTTCTGTAGAGAATGAAAAAAAAAATAAAGAGGTCATGGACAACATCAAGGTACGCAAACTCCAATACCTCGGACATATAATGAGGAATGAGAATAAGTGCGTTCTACTACAATCTATTATACAAGGCAAGATATATGGCAAACGTGGAACAGGACGCAGAAGAATATTATCTTGGTTGCAAAACCTAAGGGCGTGGTATGGGAAATCATCCAACGAGTTATCTAGAATTGCAACCAATAAAGTGAAGATGACCGTGTTGAACGCAAACATACGAAATCGGATAAGCACCTGAACAAGAAGAAGAAGATTCTTTCCTCTGTTAAAACATGCTGAAGTTGTGTCACATCCAGTTAAAGCATGTACAGAAAGTACATGCTCACTACACTTGAAGGCTTTTAGAAGAAGATATTTTTTTGTTTTCTTTATTTTTGGCTGATTTTAAGAAATATATGTATATCTTTATCAGGAGAAACTGAAGCTGTTAATATAAGTAATACGTCTATATTTTCTGATACTACGACTATGTTTCCATTTGATGCATTGACAGCTGTTGTAACTATTAACCGATCCGCATCACTTTCATCTTGAGAGCGGGGATATTATTTGCAGCTAAAGTTTATTTTAAAAAATTAATAAAACGACATGAAAGATATATTCCAGAAATTTTTCTTGATGCAACTTTAAAGACCTGTCTCTTTCAAATCGAATATCTGGTGCAGTTTTCGCTTTTAGACGTCGGTCTCTTTCATTAGATTTTATTCTATGTTTCTGATAATCGACAAAAACAATTGCTTTTTTTCCATAATTACGAACAATAAAATTAATATATATCTAAAATTGCACCATACTGTTGAACAAGTTGCGATTGGTTTTTATGTAATAACATTCCTCCGTCGGTCACAAACAGAAAAATCTTTTAATTCAGTAATATCTTTTGGAAATTGTACAAAGAGGTCGTAGAAAACACATTTTTACGCGTTGGAAATTATATGTAATCGTATGTTATATTTAAATGTATTTAATCTATTTAAATTTGAGTTAGTTTAACAATTTAAAATTTTATTTGCATATAATGTTTATTAAATAATAATAATAATAATCGTACAGAATAAAAATTTACCTTTTAATGCTATATTTATAATTACTGTGTCCAAAACCCCTAGATATGAGCCAACGCGCGGAATTCAAAAAGGAAGCTATTTTGCCACTTTAAAGACGTTATTTTTCATTTTTGATAAATTTTAACATAAAATTTGAGATCAGCGACCCAAAAAACCCTATTTAGGTAAGAAATAAAGTCAGGAAAAAATAAATTTTTTTGCCATCTTGCATCCGCCATTTTTTATTTTAGTTGAGTTTTAATGTCAAATTCGTAATCAGCGACCTCAAAAACCCTTAGACATCTAAAAAAATTTAAAAAAAAGTGTAAGAAAAAATTAGACCTTCGACGCCATTTTGTAGACGCCATTTTGGTTTTAGACCAAATTTCAAGCCAGATTCGTAATCTGTGAACCCAAAAACCTTATGTTATCAAATATCATTCAATGATTTAAATAAATAAAGAAGTTATACATTTTTTTAATTAAGAATATATTAAAAAACACTTCTTTGTTAATAACAATTGAAAAAATAAAAAGCACACCTTCTCACCTATGGGGAACTTTTCTATAAACTTTTTCCGAAATAATAAAAAAAAGATTTTCAAAATCGGTTTTGAGTCAACGAAGTTAGAACTTTTTTCCTTTAGTAAATGGACTATTAAGTAACTTGTGGGATCATTTTGGATTGCTTCATCTATACTCTCATACCATTCTTCTGCTTCTATGTCTTTATATGCTGATGTTGGCAGGTAACCTTGAATTATTTTTATGCTGTATCGTTTTGATATTCTTACTATCATATACAGTGTGGTCCATTAAGTGTGCAATAAATGGGAAATTTTTTTATTAGTTGTACAAACGAAATTTAAATACCGCCAAAAGTTAGTGCATGTCCAATAATCATATCAGATTCCCTTAGAATGGCTTCAAGTCAAACAATATACAGGGCAGGACAAAACATATGAAATTCGTCCAACAACAAAGTTACCTTATTTCAAAAAATATAGAAAAATTTTATTGAAAAAAGTTGTTTAGAATCAAAAGTTTTGCTCAAATACAAAGTCACGGCCTCCTATTCGAATTTTGATTCTTTTTTGGAAAATTTTGTATTACCCCCATATGATACATATTTGTATTATTCTGATTTTATATGTATTTAAAGTAGCCACAACCACATCACTTTTAAATAACTTTTAGCAACTTGAAGCGTATTTGTAAAATTTCCTTGGATTTATATTTTTTTAGGTAAGCGTCCACTTCATGTTTGTTGCAACGATATTTAACAGAACTTTAGAATTTCGAAAATATTCTTTTTAACAAGGCAAATGCTTTACTAATAATAATTTACATATGAAAAAACTCTTAATAAAATCAGAATAATAAAAATATGTATCATACGGGGATAATACAAAATTTTACAAAAAAGAATCAAAATTTGAATAGGAGGCCGTGACTTTGTATTTGAGCATACCTTTTGATTCTAAACAACTTTTCTCAATAAAATTTTGCAATATTTTTTGAAGTAACGTAACTTTATTGTTGAACGAAGTTCATATTTTTGTCCTGCCCTGTATATTGTTTAACTTGAAGCCATTCTAAGGGCATCCGATATGGTTATCGAACATGCACTAACTTGTGGCCGTATTTAAATTTCGATTGTACAACTAATAAAAAAATGCCCCATTTGTTGCACACTTAATGGACCACACTGTATATTACTCGGGTAGAGATGCTGACGATTTTCACAATATTGTTGACTATTCTTTTATTTATCATAAAGCCAACTCCATGTATGCTTACGTCTTCAGGTCCATTATAATACAAGACATGGCCCGATTTTAATTTTATCAAGTTTTCCCCTTTTCGTCTAACTTCACTTAATCCCACAATGTCCCATTTTATGTCATGTAAGGCATTTTCTAGTTCTATCAATCTGTCTTAATAATTGACCGATTCAATAAGCACAGAGTTGGAATGTTTTATGCAATTGCAATGTTAAACTAAAGTAAAATATTAAATGCATTGTCAATGAGATGCAAGAAACAGTAAAGTAGTCGAAAAAGGAACGCAAAGGCAAAGCGTATTTTCACAGGGTTCGAAATTGGCTTCTAAATATCTCAAAATAATAAAATAATAGGTTTGTGCATAATGTAAAGCCAGACTGAAGAAAATTAATAGACACAAAAGGTTTGCTATGTTCATTTTAAAATTCAACCCCTAAAGAAGTGACAAGGGGTAAAACGTGTTTTCACGAATTCCTCAATGTCTCTTAGACCCGATGAGATATAGACTTAGTGTTTACTAGAAAAAAAAATTCAATGCAAATGCCTAGAAAGGTTTTTCAGCATTTTGCCCTAATCAACCCCTAAAGGTGCAAATCTGGATTCGAGGTGAATTAAAGAACCCCTCGTATCTCCTATGTTTATTGAGTTAGAACTTTCTTTTTTGATATATAAATGTATTTTTAAAATATTATGAAAGTGGTTTATGGTTTTTTTTTAAATTTCATCCCTAAAGGAGTAAAAAGAAAAAAAACTTAATAGAGGTAGAAGGTTAAAATTTCTGCTTTTGAATATTTACTGAAATTTTTAACCGAAATGATAGAATTTTTTATTCCACTTCCATTACTTCACTAAGAGATTCTGACTCCGATTCTGACTTTGATTCAGAATCAGATTCTGCTAGTGAAATAATGATGGGAGGAATATATTCAAACGAAAGGTTACCGATATGTTTTGTCCAGTCTGGCGAAATAAGTTCCTCACAAAGCTTACAATAATGTTGCCACATGTCTGGTGAACATTTTAAAAGAGCTTCAGACCATACATTTGTAACCCTATCCTTAGATGGTGGCCGCGAATTTATATGTTTGTTATAATAGGTCTTACAAAACCCCCATGCCATTTCGATAGGGTTGTATTGACAATGGAAGGGGGGGGGGGGGGTAATCTAAGAACCTCATTACCTTTCTCTTTTAAAAGTTCGTCGACTGCATAGCGCTTGCTGTGATTTTCTCTGAAAGGTTTAATTAACTGCCAAAGCTGTTTTTTTGTATAGTTATCAGCCATTCCTGCATTTCGCCTTTTTTAGTCGAAAATGTGGGCGTTTTGTCCAACTGCACAGAATGATAAGGAGCGTTGTCCATAACTACCAGACATTTACCATTAATCTTAGCTAAAGCAGGAATAAGCTGATTAATTACCCAATTTTAAAATACAGTTGCGGTCATGGTCTTGTGGTAATCTCTGTCGTTGTTTTTTAATCCAATAAAAAATAGCATCCTTTCAAAAACCCAAATTTATTTCCAGCATGCAAAATTGTGAATCGTTTTCCTTCCCCCCTGAATTTAGATGGATTACTTTTACTATCATCTTCGTGAACCCAACGACGAATCGTAGATCCATTTTGGTAGATCCACGTTTCATCAAGGTACACGAAGATGATATTTTTATAGGATTTTTTAAAATGTAGATATTTTCGCAAGAATCTAATTTAGGATGCAACAACGTGCTTTTGTTCACATACAATTTTGTGTCCATTAGTAAGTTTATACGTATATCCCATAGATTTTAGAATTTCGTATAGCAATGTTCTCCCTCCCGTAAACCCACACTGTTCCTTAACATCAACCAATAAATCACTTACTGTAAAAAACCTATTTTCGGAATTATGTTGCCAAATCAGTTGTTGCAAGTCCTTCCTAAAAAAATGATTTTGATATAAACTAGATTTAGAGCGTACGCCAACGACAGAAACTTGCAACTCTTTAGACTGTTGTTTTATAATAATTTCTATTGTCGACCTCCCAAACTAAAAATTAATGCGTTATTAGGTAAATATACAAAACATGTATGTAATTATCTTTACCCCAAAAATATTGCAAACGCTGTTTACCAGACAATCATGGGTTAAATCAGGCCGCATATTTCGTAGGATTTGAAAACATTTTTTACTGTGCACTTTGGTTTCTTTTGATATCGTTTTGGGCATCTTCTTGCTGCGTTAATTCAACTTGAATTTAAATTGACACGAGCTTGACATGAACTACCGAGATGTTTTTAAAATCGCTAAATTTAGATTTGGCAGCACCGTAAAACGTAGTTTTTAATAACAGAAAAACCTAAAGGAAACAAAAAATATAATAAAGAAAGTAACTTGATAAAACGAAATCATGGCCAACCCTCATCCAGGAAGATCGCAAATGCAATATATATTCCGTGTTTATCTAGTTAGAACAACCTTTTTTGGCATATAGATGTATTTTAAAAATCTTTAGAAAGGGGTTAAAGTTTTTTTTAAATTCCACCCCTAAGGAGCCTGAAAAGGGGCAAATTGTGTTTTTATGAATTCCTCAATATATGTTAGACCTGATAAGATATAGGTATCTAATAGAAACATCTAAAAGGGCATTTCAAAATTTTGCCCTAAATCAACCCCTAAATATGCGAATTTGCATTCGGGGTGAATTATAGCATCCATTGTATTTGCTGTGTTTGTTGGGCACTCTTTTTGTCATTTTGATGTCTTTTTAACCTTTTGTAGATTTATTTTTAAGGGTTTTTTAGTATTACTCCTAAAGGGGAAAAGGGAGAAAATAAAACGGGGTAGGGGTTACATTATTAGTTTTTTTTTCTTATGGGTCCATTTTAGAATAAAATGAGGTAGAAAAGATAAAGCACCGACTCAACAACGCAGAGCCTTAATAATCCTTGGTACCAGAAACTTGAAATTTGGTAAGAAGAGTCATTTACTTACGTAGGGAAGTGCTAGGATAGTAGTTTTCGAAATTCCACTCCTAAAGAGAAGAAAAGAGAAAAATGTCTTTTTACGAAGTCCTCAATATCTCTAAGGCCCGATAATATATCGATTCGGAATTGTGCACGGATCAACTCCTAAAGGTGCAATTTTGGGTTCAGGGTGGAAACGGGTATCTTGCTATAATTTATGAATACAACATTTAATAAGTACATCAATTTTTTAATTTTATTGTCATTTTTGTACTAAAACTATAGTTTTATCAATCGATACAAGAGAAACAACAATGACATACACATTACCAGGGGGCACGTGAAGCATAAACATTTGAGAACTTTTTTCTAAAGAATATTGTTTTTCTTCAAACGGCAGTAAAATATGGCATTATACTGCTGAATTGATGATGCTAAACTGTCACTTTGTTGCCACGCGGCAGATAATATTATCTGCCGCTGACGAGATCAAGTAATTTTCTTCGAATTTTGTTCACAAAGTTGTAAATAATTTGTTATAAAAACGTTTGAAGAAAAAATACTATATGTTATTCGAAGCAAAAGTATCTTTATGTGGCTCGGCTGTACTTATCTGCCTCGCAAGCTCGGCAGATAACCCGTCCAGCCTCGCCACATAAAATATAACTTTTGCTCCTAATAACATAATATACTATTTCTTTTTACCTACAATATTATTTTGCAACGTTTGTTAGTTTAACGTATTGAGTTAGGAGGGGGCGGCACTCTAGAACCCATAAACGGGTTCCGACTAATGCCAGCGGTAATGTCAAAATATATTGCACTTCGCCCTAAGAAAGTTACCCACAATAAACTATTCCTGTTCTACAACAAAGGAAAGTACAGTGTGCAACCGGTGGGCATACACACATTTGAAAAAATGCCAAAAGTCATTGCAGGGTACCGAAACCTTCCAGACCCAAATTAGTATAGTGGACACTGCTTTAGGCGAACGTCTTGTAATAAATTGTGAAATTGTGAAAAACGACATTGATGCGCTACATAGAAGTAATCCAGCTAACAAAAGTAAAGCACCAAGACCCATTGTTGTGATATTTTTGCCAGAAATAAGAAAAGTGATACAATGAGGGCTTACCGAAGCCACAAACAACTAGACACTCAAAAAATAAGCGTAAACGGACCAGTAAAACGAATTTATATTAACGACCACTTGTTTCGATCAGAAAAAAATCTACTACGTAAAACCGGAAGCATATGTCGTGACAAAGGTTACAAATATACAGTACCACCAAGCACACAAAAACCCCGGAAAATATGTGAACTAAATCTAAAAATCCAGTAAGGGCAACTAGAGAACCAGTAAAAAGCAAGCTTTGAGGAGAGGTACATTCAAACAAAAAACATAAACGTCAGATAGAAGTGTCTAATTTCCAGTTTATTTTAGTACGGTTGTCATTAGTTTTGTTGTTCTTTGTTAATATTTGTTAGTATTGCTTTTCTTCGTTAGTTCTGTTATTGTTTACCTATTCGCCGTTTAATTTTGGGCGGCTTGGTTATATAACATCAAATCGTGTTTTCTAAAATGCTACCTTAAATTGTACTTATATATTTATGTAATATTAAATTCTATTTTACCTAGGATTACAATGAGCTGTAAAGCAAGACAACTTGTGCATTCAGAAATAAGAAGTATTATTGCAAATGTCATAAACTTTTTTGAAGAACAGAAGACTTCTGGAACGTTGATATTTCTCGTAGAGCAATCTACAGAAAAAGCGGCCGTAGCAACTGGAATATCAACCTCTCTGATAAAGAAAGTTTCTAAAGAGTATGTTACAACGACCATTTGGAGACCTCGAACAGGCAAACGTGGTAGAAGAAGACCGAGATCACGTTGGAAGGTCGATGTCGCAATAAGAGCAAGACTACAATGGACAGTAACAGCACAAGACCGGACAAAGTGGAAGCATCTTGAGGAGGTATATTTGCAAAATTGGAGTGGACTACATAATGCTGTTCTATAATGATGATGATGATGATGATGATGGTAATGATGATGATATTACAGCAGGTAATATTTAAAAATTACAATATTATTTCTCAGTATTGCCATTAAAAAACATAATGCAGATATTTAGTCCTTACTTCTTCCAGGGACTACTTCCTTAACATTTCCGAAGAAGAATAAACTCAAGGAAGGCTCTAAGAAAATCGTTCTCAACGATTTTCATTTGGAAGTCTTGCGAAGAACAGTTCATGAAATGTTCACTGTCGAGCCTAAAGTAGCGAGTCTAAATGTATTAGTAAACAGAATGAATGAGATAGTTAACTATACGGGTGGTCGAGAAACTTTGAGAAAGCAGCTTGCATAATGAGAAATGTGACAAAAGGAAATTACTCATAGAAAGGAGTGACATTGTAGTTAAGCGTTTTAGGTATTTAAGGAAAATAAAAGAAATCGAAGAATTAGGTCGGAAAAAACCTGTTCCGTTCCTAGACGAAACATATTGGAATGGTTATACCACTCTACATTTAAATCCTATATTTATTTACTTTAATATTACTTATTCAATTTGAGACTCTTAATAGGGTGTGGGCTAGTTATCTGTTCTTTGATATTCTAATTTTATATGAATTTTCAACTATTGACTGCTACTAAATGTCAGTTTGACTTTAAACAACTATCAAACAATAATCAAATAAAAATGACAAATATTTTTTCTACTCACAAATCAAAGACTCAATTCACTAAAGTAAGTACTGTGTTATATTTATTTCAAGTGTTTAATTGTCATTTATTCAATGTGCTTCTATAAGACTTATTAAAAACCAATCTGATTTCCTCTTATTTCACTGTTATTGACATTTACCACCACTGCTCCTAACGTTCACAGCTAAACTCATTAACAGCCGAACCTCGATACTCCACCAACCAACTAGAACACGTCCAAACCCCAGGCTCTTGCACGTTACGAACGTCAATCGAACAGCCACCTGGTAAGTTTCCACTAACAGATGGTATTCAAACTAATTTTCCATTGTCCTCAGCTCCTATCTTGTAGTAACCAACCCAAATCAATCAGCTACACCGGCAACTCCCTTCAAATGATTGATCCGTCCTCCGTATAATCACCAAATCCAGTACTTAGTATAACTTATTCCTTGTATGTAGTAATTCATCCAATTCTAATTAAATATTATTTTATTCTTCTTACTTGCATCGAATTAAATCATATTCCATTATCTTTTCAATGACTGCACACTTGTATCATTTCATAATTATATTTTCACTTAATTTCACTTCGCAGATTTGTTAAAAACCTATTTATTTGTATTCAACCAAATTATTTATACAAATAAAGGCTAAATTTCCAGTTTTTATTAATACAAAATTATTTTTTCCAAAAATATGTCTACATTTTATAAGTTTGTTATTATCACTATATTAAACAAATTTTAAAATTATGCTAGTTGCAACTATTAATGCACTCTTTTTTCAAATTAAATGTTTTGAGTTTTACCTACTACATGCTATATTCTAGTAGAAAGCATATTTGTCACATGATAATATTATCTTATCTTTCATATTAACTTTCACCACTTTGATTGAATACTCAATTGCTATAACTTAACAAAATTAATTATAAATTTTCTCAAATTTAATTTCTATTATTCAATTCAACTGAACCAACAATCTTATTCAAAATTTTCTAAATTTGATTGTATTAATCTTCCAAATTTACTTCTTTTAATTTTTATTTAACAAATGACCTATGTGTATCATAATAATATATTCATCCTAATTACGAAGTAGGAAAATGATGAACCAGGTGTTTACAAAAGTTACATTTAAATGACTCTTTAGTTGGGATTTTGGTAATCGGTCCATTGCTAACGAGAAACGATTACAAGCAAGACCATTATAAGAAGAAATTATGTACATACTATATTTGGATCAACATTCTTTCTGTCTTCAGCTTTTCTTTGCTCTGGCGATCTTAAAATCGATTTCTTTGGTTTAAAAACTTTGTATTTTTTGCATTAGCTTTTAGAATAATGATAATTAGGCAATCTAATATATATATATATCGGTTTTGAACAATTTTATCAAATTGACGGCCATTATGGCTTAAAACTAATAAAAATTGTAGTAATTAATTAATTTTAAATGTATTTGTGGATTTTTAACATGTAACCTGGTGACAGGAAAATCTAGCATTACTTTTTGTTGTGTGATATGCTGCATTCGCTGTACTGCTTTTGTAAATTTAAAATTTGAAATCTAGTCACATGTTTTGTGAACTACATGTGCCTTTTCGGTTTTGTGCCGCAAGTTGTTAGGTCTTGAGAATGGAATAAATATATTTCGAAACTTGTCGACCTTAGCATCAAGTGGTTTTATTTCAACAAACCATTAATAGCTCTTGTAATCGTTGCCCAAGTACTGAGATTGGTGTTGACTATAACCCCTTTCCCAGTCAAATTCTTCGCCTATATATATATATATATATATATATATATTATAGTATAATCTCTCAGTAATTTATTATCATAAAAATATGTATTGCATTCTAGATTGTTCTATTTACTATTACTTTTGTTACAGTAAGGGCCGGTTGCAGAAAGCAATGTTAAGTCTGGTGTTAGCTAACGTCGCGTCAAAGTGAACAAAATCGCATCAAATTTTGTTTAATAATGTATTAGTTACCATAAACATTTGAGATTTGATTCGTTTTTATTCACTTTGACGTTGCGTTAGCTAACACCAGACTTAACATTGCTTTCTGCAACCGGCCCTAAATGTATTTAATAAGTAGAGGTTTAGTGACTTGAACACTTACTTACTTACTCCTTGGCTTCATCAGTTCTTAAAGGACCATAGCCTCCCTCTCGGTTTACGGAGCCTGGTCGTTTACAGGGAGCGGCGGCTGCCCGCACCCCAACTCTGCTGTTATAGTCAGCAAGGCTGCCTGTTCATCTCATCGCTGTTTGTCGCAGTCTGTTGCTGTTATCATTATGTATGCTGTTGCAGTTTTTCTTTCGCATCTCTTACAATCCCTGCCCACTTCTTTCTGTTTTTCGCTTTCTTCTTCCAGTTTTTTATTTCGAGCTCTTGTAAGTCCCTTTCTAAATTGTCAGTCCATCTTTTTCTTGGTCTTCCTTGTGCCCTCTTTCCATCAATTTTTCCCATTAGAGTTTTTTTTTCACTTCGCGTATCCCCCATGCGTTGCAAGTGTCCTGCCCAACTCAAACGTCTGCTTCGTATTTCATTGGTAATACTCGGACCATTAAACATGATTTTCGGTTCATGGTTCATTCTTACTCTCCACCCGTCGTTCTCTTGTACCGGACCGTATATTTTCCGCAAGATCTTCCGCTCTCATGTCTCCAACATCTGTTCTTCTTTTCTTGTGAGGCTCCATGTCTCTGCTGCGTATAACACTACGGGTCTGATTACCGTTTTGTACACTTTTATTTTAGAGTTTGTCGAAAGCGTTTTTGACTTTAGCACATTTTGTAGCGCGTAGAAGCACTTATTTTCTTGCATTACGCGGGCATTCACATCTTCCCGTATTTTATTTCCCTCCGTAATTAACGACCCTAAATATCTGAAGCACTGGACTTTCTCGAAACATTGCCCGTTTATGCTTATATTTGTAATATTTTCGAACTTCCCAGTGTTTCTTATTGTTATCATGTATGTACTTAGTTTTTGTGGCATTTACCCTTAAACCCTGTACTGCCGCTGCTTCCTCGAAATATTTATACATTTCTTCTAGCTCTTTCGTGTTTCTGCTAATGAGATCTATATCATCCGCATATGCTAGTACTTGGCAATGCCTGTTGAAGATTGTGCCTCCAGGGTTTTTTGGTAGGCTTCGTGCAACCCTTTCTAGCACAAAATTGAAAAGTGTTGTCTCAACCCCACCTCTATTTTGAATTCTTCTGCAAGTTGGTCCTGAATTCTCACTTTTGCTTTAGTATCTGCTAAGCACATTTTCACTAAGTTAATTAACTTCGGCGGTATTTAAAACTCTTGTAACCCTTTGTATAATTCGCTTCTTATTACGGAGTCGTACGCTTGCTTAAAATCAATAAACATATGGTGTAAGTCGGTATTAAATGCATAGAATATTTCTAAAGTGTACCTTATTGTAAAGATCTGATCGATAGTCGATCGGTTTTTTCGGAACCCACACTGATAATCTCCTACGGACTTTTCCATATAAACACTTAGTGTTTTCTCAAGTAATTTACTAAATATTTTGTACCCAACGTTTAATACTGCTATGCCCCTGTAGTTCTCGCATCTCGTCTTATCCCCCTTTTTATGTAGTGGACATATGATGGCAACCTTCCATTCTTCTGGAATTTCTTCTTTCCAGATTCTTTTTATGATTGAACACTGTCATATGTAAAAGAACTCCGATGATTTTTAAAATAAAAAATTTAAATTCCCGCGTTTACGAATGTTTATAATTATTCTGCGGAGTGTAATTGTCAAACGGAGCTAGCGCCAGCCTCCCCTACCCGGGGCATTTGTGTGCTTGGTGGCACTGTATCTGGATACCTAACATGAAAATCTTCGTTAAAAAAGGTGATAGTAAAAATGCTATTATTATTATTATATTCGAGTCTGATTTATCTAATCGGTAATAGTAAACTGTTAGCTACTATCATTATTAATATTATATATTTATTATTTTGATTTCTTACCTTAGTTTATGGAGTTTAATTTAATTTGCCTTATGAAGAAACTTTAGTTATAGAAGATCCGTATCACCGCAAGGCTATAGTCCCTGATGTGCAGAATCAAATGTTTTACCATATTTGTCTCAATATTAAGAGTTTAAGAAAAAAATTGATAATTTCTTCATTTACTTAAACTTTCTTGATCCAAAAGCTAACAAAATAAACAAAACTATAACATTGCAAGTTTTTTTTTTATTTCAGATAGGGCGGCAGAACAGGAGAGGTTCAATATTTTGTTATATATATATAATGATGAAAAGTTACTTAAAATTTGTTTCAACAGATAATCTAATTCTTAGATGTTCTAGAAATGGTACAACTGTAACTTTTTTAGGATTATATAGATCACATGCATTTCCTGTGCCTGTATTTATAAAAATGAACTTGTGGTATTCTTTCAAGAAACAAAAAATGTAGTGTTGTCTAGGGATGCCAACATTGACTTTCTAACAAACGACGGTGTGGTAAGAGAATATATTGATTTCTTGTCTGTAAATGACCTACCCGGAACTGGAATAAATTCAGCAATAATTAAATGTGATGCCCCTGACCATCATGGCACGGTTCTTGATATAGATAGCAACGCTGATGATGATTCTATCAATAAAAATAAAAATGTATCAAAAATTCAAATTGACTATCATAAATTAAAGGAAAATCTTAGATTGGGAGGAAGTTTATAACGAAAATTGTGTAACAAAAGCATATTCGCATTTCATAAATATATTAGGTCAAGAAATACGATCATGTAATAGAACTATAACATACCGAGTGACAATGAGACCAGGGCCATTCCTCAATCTTCTTTATTTATGAATAAACTAGCTGGCCCGGTTAACGTTGTTCTGCCCAAAAATTATTTGTCTCTGAAACCCCGTTTCACCACTATAGAGTTTTAATTTTATGCCATGTCCATCGTCTTGGACCTAAAAATAAATGCCATTTTCGCAATCAACGTCCCAAAAAACCTCATTGCGCTTCGCACGTAAAGTATATACCCGCGCAGCTGCGACGACCTATGTTAGTTCGTCGTGCCTTTGACATTGTAACGGACACTATAAAACGACACTTGTACACAAACCAAATTTGAATGTATGACTGACTGACTGACTGCGACGACCTTTGTAAGGCATTTGGAATTACCTCCTGCTCATAAATTGCTATTAGTGTTTTATCTCTTCCGCCTTCAGTTATCTGGTGCGGATTATGACATGATGGGGAAAACCCTTCAAACCATTAACCAATGACTGCAAATAGAAAGACACACTTTCGATATTTTCCAATTTTCCGGCTTTCTCTTTGGATTTTTCCGAATTTTCTTTTTTGCTAAACCACCGCGGGAGTAAGACGAACAAAACAAAAAAAAAATCATCCACATCGGTCAAGTCGTTCTCGAGTTTTTGCGTTACTAACACACGGCGATTGATTAATATATAGGTAGGTATATAGGTTTGGATGAAATTTGATACAAGGATACTAGTCAGAATTTCGGATTGCTACGCAAATGTAATTTAAATGGCCGACTTCCGGTTTCACCGGAAATTATATTAACTTTGGTTTTTTACATGGATCACCCTATATATTATATGTTTTTCAGAATTTACTACTCAAATTACATACAACAGTGTTGCCAAATTTACTGGAATATTCCACAAAAATATTTAATAAAACTATTAATTAATTATTTTTCAGTTTTAAATAAAGTATCTTTAGATTGGTAATTAAATTTTCTATTTAATGGCAATATGGCCCTTAGTAGGTGCCATTTAAAAAAGTTACTTTTTCTTGAAAAGCATATTTGGCAAATTTTATTATTTCAATAACGGTTTTTTATTGGCTTAATTGATAAAATAGCTATTATTATGAGTTGCTAGAGTCACTTAGAATAGATTTCCCCAGTTACGGCCTTCTAGGGTAAAAAATAAATTTTGAAAAATGGTTTTTTTGTTAAAAAAGTGAAAATTTTTGTAAAACCGATGTATGTAATTTGACTAGTACATACCGAAAAACATAAAATATACAGGGTGATCCATTTAAAAAATCAAAATTGGTGTGAAAACCAGAAATGGGTTATTTTAACTATATTTGTCGGTCAATCAGAAATTCTGTCGAGTATCTTCATATAAAATTGTATCCAAATCTATTGATAAACAGAGAAGATAGAGGCATAGCCCTGGTCTCATTGTCACCCGGTATAGTGCAAAAACAAAACCAATAAAACCTTGGATAACAGAGGGAACTACATTGTCTTTATAAAAAGAGATAAAATGTTTTAAAAACTGAAAAAAGAACTATTTAATGTACTATGCAAGACAAAAAAAAAACTGGGACACGTCGTATGGTCTGTTGTGAATGTTATTAATAACATTCTCTGTGATATCGATTAGGATCAAGAAATACAATGTTTCGTCATCTACAATAATCCAAATTCTTTAGCGTTGCTGCCTCTGACGGAAACTGATATTGAGCACATTATTTCAAATATTAAATTTCATAAAGCACCGAGATTTGATGGAATAAGTGCTCGAATGGACAAGGGAGTAGCAAGTCAAATTATCACAGTTTTACGCCACATATTTAATTTATCTAGGGAAACGGGAGTAATACCAAATGGTATAAAAATTGTTATTATTGTTCCATTACGTAAAGGTGGAAGCGTAACTTCCATAGCATACTACAGACCTATAGCACTAATATCAATCTTTTCAAAAATATTATAAAAGCTTATTGCAAGCCAGTTAACATTTTTTTAACGAAATCAAATTTCTTTTCTAACAACTAATTTGCTTTTTTCCTGGTAGAGGAACGGAATTACCATTAGTAAACTTTTTCTAGTATATTTCACGAGATTTAGACAAGGAAAACAAAGTTACGACATTATCCATAGATATATCTAAAGCTCTTGATACTGTACCTCACTCAAATATAATAAAAAACTAGAAAATTCTTATATTAGATTGCTACCGCTACCTTGATTTGAAAGTTATTTATTAGTGCGTAAAGATAAAAAACACCTACAGCGAATTTATGAGAGTTGTTACAACTTACAGTAGTGGTGTGTCTCAAAGTTCGGTCTTAGGTCCGATAATATTCTAAGTATATATAAACGATTTACGTGAAGCAAATTTTAGGGGGATCATTTTAACATTTTCGGATGACACTACTTTGGCTTATTCTGCCAAGTCCGCTATGCAAAACTATGAAAACATAGAACTTTCTTTAAAGATAATTGGAGCTTGGTTCGGTGTAAATAATAGTATATTACATACCGAGGTGGGAAGTGTTTCATTACTGTCGAGAGATTAGGTAGTTTACTGAGACGCGTAGCGTCCAGGTTAACTTTATCTCGAGACAGGGATGAAACTTTCCACCGTAGTATGTATACTATTTTATTTGCAATCATCTAATTTTAAAAATAACTACAATTGAATTCTGAATAATAGATATCTTGATGTAGCTAATATTTTTGTTACCATGAAAACAACCCACTCAATGTTTTATTACCATGGAAACACCCCACTCTTCAGATATGTAATATTTTTCGGGGTATGTAATAATTTCCTGGCTAGTTTCAAGTAATCATCTTGTTCCCAGCTGTTGTCATGTCATGAAATTGACACATTACAATGTGATTGCGAATAAAATACCTTACATAATTATTTTGAATTTACTGATCCGATCAAATATCTCTTAAAATTGTGCCCTAAAAATTGTGACTGTCCTATTTTGCAATCAAATAACAATATAAAATATCTGGGTATCATTTTATATTAAAAATTAAATTATGATTCAGCACAATTTTATCACTTATGAAAGTGCCTTTCATCATCAACTTTCGGATCTGCGTATTTTGCAATTGCAAATTCTCTGTTTTCATATGGATTATGTGCCTGGGGTGGTACACAATATTCACAATTGTTACTAATACCGGTAACCATTTTTGTTAGGATGATTTCAAGACTTAGTAGAATTATACCATCAAAGCCATTATTTAGATAATTAGGATTAATGAATTTACAAATATTGTGTTACTTAAAGTATGTAACTTGATTAAAACATGTAAACGTTATTTACCGGTAGAAACTAATTATTTAGTAAGAAACCCAGAATATTTAAAGTACCTTTCTGTAAGGAAACAGCTACACAGCGAAGTTTTATCTATTTTTATCTAAATTATACAACGCACTTCCTGGTGATATCAAATGCGTGCACCAAAAATTATTCAAAAAAAAAATCTTCATCTTATTTCTGTAACCAAGAAAATTTTGCGGAAACTCTATTGGCAAGAAATATCGAAATTTTTAGACAACATTGTAGGTACTTGCAACTACTTTTACTACCAAAAAAATTTAATGATAACTATAAAACTTTAACTTTTTGTTAATTTTTAACTTTAAGATTTTAAGATAAGAGAAAAAAATAAGTACATCATCTACACACAAGTTTCTTCAACTTTGTGCTTTTCGCTAGAGTGAATTTATTTATTTAAATTAATATTGTAATAGCCTTCGCCGTTTAAAATATAATAATAAGATTTTTAAATATAAAATAATTATGGCAAGGAATACTACACTTTATAAATTGTTAGTTTCAATTACGAACTTGCCTGTCAAACTCAGGGCAAATTAAAAGAATGTCATAATTACCACCAATAAATGGTTCATTGCTCATTCCTCATTTTATCCATTTGCAATACATTAGGGCTTAGCTCCGGTGAACATGAAGCAATTCTTAACTCAGGGTGTCAGTTCATAAAATTAATAGGATGCTTTGTATGAAAAATAACTCGTTGTATGTCAATTTAACTCGGGTATTAGGGCAAATGCACAATTTCGATCTGACAATTATAACCTCTAAATTTGACTCAGTAAACAAGATGATCTGTCAGTGCAAACTAGCGTAAAATTGAATTTTAAAAAACCTAAATGGCAAGAAAGCATCAGGTCAATACGATTAATTCTGTGACGTAGCAACTGCTAACTTCGTTTGTTTCTAGTGTGAGGTCAAAACCCACGCGCGATTGCTTTTTATTCTGCATCCTGCAAAACAGCAAATTCCGCGTCAACTCGCATTTTCTAAAGACGCTATCTAAATTACTCCATGCTGGATGGACCTGGACAACTGGAACCTAGTGCTGCACCTTGTATACTGTCTGAAACTGAAGAACGCGAATTATGGGGCTGCTGCAAGAACTTTCTGTGACATCCTACCTTAATCGGAAACCTTTCGGACGCTGGACCTACGTGCTCCTGAAGGTCCTCTCTACACGTAGCAAACACTATTTTTGCTGGGCGATGCTGCTTACGTATGGAAATGGGACCCCGAAGCTACTCGCACACGGACGAATCATACTGCTGGCTAAACTGCTACACTTGGAACTCTTAACACACGGCAAACAATATCAAAGATGCCCTGCACACTGGTGAATAACTTTACACACAACTGGTATTACACAAGACTTTTTTATGCGATAATATGTGGAGCTCAATCTGCCCCCAACATGTAAAATGTTTGCTTGTTTGGTAATCCTTTGACAAAAGACTGTCTCGTAACTTAGCAACTAGATTTTCAATTTTTATAAAAGAAATTAGGATTGATAACATGTTTGACCTTATCGACTACAGTTTTGATATCATGTCTTTGCCTAACAATTAAAATTGACTTTTTCTTGGAATAAATGTCACTACACTTTGATCTGCTTTTAAATCACTGTGGTTTATAATGCACTGATACTGTTGAGTTCCTTTAACGTCTCACTAATTGTCTGTCCATGGGTTGTCTTAGTACATTTTTCCATTGCTCTATTGCAATTATTGCTTTGCTAGCACTGTTTCGTTTACCTTTCAACTAATTTGCCGTTTGCTGGCTTATAAACTTTTATTACATAACGCTCTTTCTGTACTTAACACATCATTCTGTATCATTTTATTCACATTGTGTTTGACGTTACTAAGCTCAAATCCGTCAGTTACAATTTACTGCATTGTCCCTTCCGAACATTTATCATATCTGAAACTCTGAACGTAACCCTTCTGAAACCTGCTTTATATCATTCTAACTTTTATCCCTCAAATGATTAGCTACTGCTGCTCACATCAAGTGCATTTATTAATGTAAAGTACTGATTAACCTGCAATAAATAAAAGATTTAATTCTGTGCTCATGTTGACTTTATTCATTTCGTTAATTAGGCAATCAGAATTGCTGTGTGCAGTAAACCATTACAATATATATAAATGTAACTGAATTTTATGGTATTGTAAAGCGCGAATATATGTTATTGTAATTTGTATTTAGATTTTTTTCTAGATGGGTGTCGATAATTCAACACAATAGCAGTAAGACGTTGTTACATCTAACATCGTGTCTTCACCTTCTGATTACTTGGAACTGAGGAGAAAGTAAGTTGAACTGATCAACAGTTTGAAGTAAGGGTTCTAAAAGCACTGGAAGTGTGCACACTAATACGTAATATCGTTGCAGAGCTTTTTATTTCCTTATCTGGTCTTCACTGCTCATTTCAATTTTTATTGTAGCTATTGTATTTGCGTGTTGCATGAATCGGCGTCGCCTGTTATAGAACCTGTGAGGAATCGAGGCCACATCAGTTGCTTTGATCGACATTGGAGGCGACAGATAAGTTAACACTTTACATGCTACTTGAATATATTGCCACAACTTAAAGGGTATTATTGTGATTTGAAACAGTACATTGTGTATTAAGAACGGAAAGAAATACCGTTGTTTGTAGCACAAGAACAAACGTGTAAGAGCTCGAAAGTCTCTTTACGCTAGAAGCATGCCTACTATTTTTTCTACGGCAAATCAAGGAAGAATAAAATTATTGTTTAACACACATATAATCAATTCTACTAGCATATATATCTTTTCTATCTAGTGGCCATGCATTCGTATCTACTCCTTTTAAGAAAGTAGAAATTATTTGCTTCCGCGGAAAATGACATACCATCTATTCATCGGAAACGTCAACTTTCTGTCAACAAATAACAGCTGGAAAAGCCTACATTTCAAAGCTGTCGTAAGAAAAACTCACTTTATTGATATTCTTACTAGGTTGAAATCGTGTGCTTTATGCCGGAGTTATTGATGTATTAATGTTTCTGGGTACATCGAATTTTGCATATTTGTGTGTAATAATAATAATATGAGTTTATTTATTTCAATGAAATACATAAATACATGAATGTACAGTATACGCCTATTGTTGAACATTACTGAGGTATTCCTTTAACATTCTTTTAAAAGTATTTATATTATTAGCCTGTTTTATACTGATCGGTAGTGTATTGTAATCGTTAAATCCCTTAAAAAATAGCGAATTCATAGTTTGTGTTAAATTCTGTTTTGTGATATATAAGTTTTGTTTATTTCGTGTGCCATGTCTATGAATTTGTGATCTTTTGGTAATATAGTTATTAAGGTATCCCGGCAGTAAGTTGTTCTTAATTTTATATACAAAAGTTAACATATTAATTCTTAGATGAGTTGCAATGGGCCACCAACATAACGCATTTAACATAAATTCAATTGGTGTGTACCTATTGCATCTCAAAATAATCATCATACCTTTATTCTGCAATATTTGTAATTTAGAAAGTTCATATTAACCAAGAAAATATAAAAGAGTAGGACAATACTCAAAATGTGGCCTAATAATTGTATTGTATACCGTGATTTTAGAATATATCGACAACTGACTAGATAGCCTAGAATAGAAGAACATTTTCTTCGAAATTCTATTTTGAATATATTCAAAGTGCCTACTAAGAGTTAGATGGTTGTCGATAATAAAACCCAAATATTTAATTTCTTCCACAACTTGAATATCTTCTCCATAAATCCGAACTTTTACACGATTTTTGTCAACCTTTTTATAATTCGATTTTGTGCAAATTATCATTGCCTTCGTTTTGGCAGTGTTTAGTTTTAGTTTATTTGTATTTAAATACTTGGTAATTTTTTCCAATTCCACATTAATCTTGTCAATAGCGACATTCAAATTTTCATATGATACCGCTAGTAACGTATCGTCTGCGAATAGGTTAATGAATTCACAATTACAACTTTTTACAATATCATTAATGTAAATAATGAACAACAATGGCCCCAATACACTACCCTGAGGAACACCATGGTTTGTTAAAATTTGGCTAGAGAAAGTTTCATTAATCTTAGTAACCTGATACCTATTTTCTAGGTAACTTATAAACCATTTCAAGACATTACCACCAATACCATAGGACTTAATCTTATGAATTAAAATATTCCTATCGATTGTTACACACGCTCGCTTTAGGTCTAAAAAAATTGCGACAGTATATAGATTGTTATCAATTGCTTTTTTCCATTGAGAAATAGTAAGCTGAAGCGCACTTTCACAAGAATGATTAAACCTAAAGCCTGATTGATTAGCTATAAATACATTATTTCGGTTAAAATATGATAGAATTTGTTCAAATACACATTTTTAAAGCATTTTTTCTAAAAACGGCAAGGTATTAATTGGTCTAAAATTAAGAACTTCTGCAGTGTTGGGATCGGTGTAACGTGGCTGGTTTTTAACTTATCTGGCACGATACCAGTTTGTAGGGACGCATTAATTAAATTATCCCATACATGGCCAACTACTTCCATAGAACTTTTTATCACTTTATCATTTAACAGTTGATGTATTCTTCATTCCTCTAAGTATTTCTTTAAGTTTTGGGATAGAAATAATGTCAAAGTCAGTAAATCTACAATCGCTAGGAACACTATACACATCATCAAGATCATATCTATCACTATTACTATCACTAATGGACTCAACAATATCCTCTATACTCCTAATAAAATATTTATTGTGTGTGTGTTGAACATACCATTGCACTGGGAGCGCAGAATGAGCACGATGCGAATTTGCTATTGAAATTGCTTCCAAATGTTTACTTTCAAATGTTATAAATTTAGGATTACATATATATATGACGTTTCAAAGTAAACATATTTTATTTAGATTTACAAAAATTTACAATAATTTAAAAAATCTGATGACTCTCTAGTTTTTGAAATTATTGTTATATCTGAAGAAATGATAAATACATAAAATACAGTACAAAACATTACAACTAACTAAACAAATAAATGGTAAAATAATACAATATAGGTTATTCTAACAGTTGGCAACCTAAATTGTTTTCCACAAAATCATCTTCTTGTTCAGATGATAGACTAGAAACTGATCCACCGCTGTCGTCTACTGTAATAATTATTTCTTCTGTCATGCATAATGTATTCCCACTCCTTTTTGTCGACGCTGCACATACATTCTTCCATTCTTGCACTCACATTATGAATTTATTCTCTGCTAAAGTTTTGACGTCTTCTAATTTGAATGTTGTGTTATTTGCAGCAACATAGTTCTTTACTGACACCTATAAGAGGGTAATCCAAGGACTACGTGTGGCCATGTTGGGCTAATAATTTCTCTATCATATAACTTTTATGTGTAGGTTTATGTAATTTTTTTTACCATATAATTCACATATGCTTTTGTTTCATTCAACTTAATATAAATGTTTCTTACTAATAACCATTTTTGCATTTCTGCTTTTTTCAAACGAAATTTGGATTTGGCTCAGTACAGAAAATGTGATACGATGCATTATTGATGAACAAAACGGATCTTTTTCAAGATTCGGCAATAATTTTTCTTTCAGTCACTTGACATAATTTTGATGGGTCATTTCATCTTGGTAATCGCCTTTCTCATAAGTCCTGATTTAAACATCAATACAAAATTTAGTACAAAACCTTTTTTACCTTTGACATGAAGAATAATCGATCATTGACCTTTACCGACAGGCGATTTTAAACAGCTGATTTTGATTTAGAACAGTATGGGAATGCAAGTATGTTTCATCAGTGTATACAATATTTCGGCATTCGGTTTTATATTTTCTTAATTTTCTTAAAAATTCAACAAGTTTTGCTGGAATTTCTCTCTTCTCTATTAGAAGTTGCCTATTGTCGTGAAATTTTCTCTATTGAAAACCCATTCTATGTACTAATCGCCTAGAAATGTAACTTGTCAGTGAAATTAACACCCCCCCTTCTTCATTTTTTACGATAACGAACACAGCTTTCACTGTAGGTCTCTTTTCATGGATTTGCGCAAAGTTATAGATCACGCTTCGGATTACTTCTTCTTCATATAGATCGACAGATGATCTGGGGCTCGGTTTAGTAATTGGTTTTCTTGGAGTAGTAAATTTTCTTCCACCACTTGGTTCGGCTTCTTTAACAATCCTCTTTGTATTTAGGTCAACACCGGCTGCTTTGGCCACTCATTCTTGCAAACGACTGAAAGAAATTGCAGAAATCCTACTTCAATCTTTCCTCATAAATTGGTAGCCGCTATTATTTCACGTCCTTGACTACAAATTAGTTTCTTAGGGTTACCTATAATGCAGGCAGCTCTATAAATAATTAAAATGTTCTTAAGAAATTACTTTACAAGTCAATATTTTATACCTATATACGGGTGCCCGAATTTCGTAGGGACAACATGGGTAACTTTTATATTTGAAGAGATAGAGGGATGGTTACATTATCAAAAAGGTGCACGTTTGAGATCTCATTAAGAATGCATCTTCAAATTTTACTTGGCATGGCCCACTTGTCTAAAGTTTTAAAAAAAACAAAATCTCCTAATTTCTTTTATATGCCGTAACTTTTTTGTTACTTAAGATATTGAGATGCGATTTGAACTAATTTACATGGCAATTTAAATACTTTTATTGGCATTTAATAAAACCAATTTTATTTGTGCACATTTTTAGTAATCTAACCTAACCTCAAAATTTTAAATTGGTACCGTGCAATTTTTTTGACCCTTTTAAGAGAGGATTTTTTTCTGAATGCAATGATGTATTACATGGTATGGAAACTTCTTGAAAATTTTGAAAAACTGAGCTTATTCTTTTTATATGCAGAAATCACTAGTGCCATGATCACAATAATTTTGTTTTTTATTTATTACGTTATCTGTGAAATTATGTTTCGAAACAAAAAGCACGCTTATCATCATACGTGCCTTCCAGTAGTATCAGTGTATTCCGTATGTTTGACGTGTAAGTTCTACGTTCTTGTAGCACTTGATATACGCACAAAATACATCATATTTTCAAAATTTTCCATTATAAGTTGAAGTAATCACTCACACTACTGACAGGCACGTATGATGATAAGCATGCTTTTTGTTTCAAAACATAATTTCACAGATAACGTAATAAATAAAAAACAAAATTATTGTGATCATCGCACTAGTGATTTCTGCCTGTAAAAAGAATAAGCTCTGTTTTTCAAAATTTTGAAGAAGTTTCTATATCATGTAATACATTATTGCATTCAGAAAAAGATCCTCTCTTAAAAGGGCCAAAAAAATTGCACGGTACCAATTTAAAATTTTGAGGTTACGTTAGATTATTAAAAATTTTCAAAAATAAAATTGGTTTTATCAAGTGCCAATAAATGTATTTAAATTACTATGCAAATTAGTTCAAATCGCATCTCAATATCTTAAGCAACAAAAAAGTTACGGCATATAAAAGAAATTAGGAAACAGCAATCGAAATGCACAAATTAGTCCATGAAAATGATTGATTTTAAACTGCAGACGGGAACTCCAAAGAACTGTTTTTAGACTGTACTATCACATCGCGAAACGTGTTTTGTTTCGAAGTCGCAGCCAATAATGAGATTTAGACAAAGCCAGGCCACAGGCCTAAATATTTTCAATTACAAGTACAGAAATGTCAAGCTTGCTTTTTAAGTTGATCGAAATTTATATTTGCAATATAACCTCAAAAAATTATTTAATGACACTTGACACTTTAAATTAGTTCTAACTATAACAACCGCCATCTCTGATCCTTAATAGTAATAGTATTCTAGTAAGCTTTATAATATGTCATTTGGGTTGCCTGCTTCACTCTGTTTGTTTGGTGCACCAAGTATAGATTTTTCTTGCAATTTTAGAAAAGAGTGCAAAGAAATTGGAGAAATCAAACAATTCAGTAATAATGATAGAACTGACAGTTATTTATTTTGGTTATTATAACTGTCGCCAAAGTGGTAGTACAATAGAATTCGTAGAAAAAATCAAAATGTTTGCACACTCTTTCTGATTTTAATCTTTTAAAGCAATTGTAGAAACATTCTTATGTACATCGCTAGCACAAAGTGTCCTTGTAACTCTTGAAAGAATATTTCTCGAGCGACAAATTACTGCTTTTCCCTCTAGCTGCTCAAAGAGCTATCTCAGTGACCTTATATTTTGAATGACATGTGTTTCGGTGAATTGTATTTGGTTAATTTTCCAAGCCCCATACATTTTGCCAATTTTATATGAAAATAAATCTGAACATTGTCGTGTACATTGATTATTTCAATACAAACTATTCTGACCACGTAGTTCCAGTTTTTAACGTTTTTTTCTTGAGGACAAATATGCCACTACCGTTTTTGTCATTTATATTGGTCATATTTTCATTTCTAAACATCCTGTAAGCAATTTACCACACTTTTTCGATGTTGTCAGTATATGTGATTCACAACAAAACTTTGCGAGAAAGTCTTATGTCTTTTTCATCACTTTAAGAAGAATATACACATACTATAACTTTCTATATAAGAAAATATATTTTCTACGATCGTGTCAAAATGACAACTTTTTGCACAGTTTTTAGTGTCAAAAGTGACGTTTGTAGCACTCTTAATATTAGCGCCTGAATTACGTCTTTTCGCACCTTGCTATTGGTGGCGTGTTTTAATACTATATTAAAACACGTTTTGCCCTAAATTTGAATGTCAACATAACCTAGAATATTTAACTAGTACAATCGTAGAAAAATAGTTTATGCTACATGTGTATAAGTGCCATTAAAGCACTAGCGACGTTAAAAGCACTCCGCTTTGCGTCGTGCTCTTAAACTCGTCGCAAGTGCTTTAAAGGCGTACTTATACACTAGTATCATAATGTACTATTATATTTTTATGCAGTCAGTAGTACAGGGTGTCCCAAATTCGTGGGTGACCATTGGGATCTTGGAAACCGTAAGAGATACGAAAAAGTTTAAATTATGGCAAAGTTGAGCATGTTAGAGCTTATTAAAATGCCCAGAGCCGAGCCGTGCCTGGGGTGCAAAGCGTGCACAGCACCCGGGCGGCAAACTATTTGGGGCGGCAAATGAAAAATGAAAGACATTTAAGATAGGTATGCTTGTGCCTTGCGGCATTAGAAAATGCAACATTTTTTATCAAGTTATAGTCTTGTGTCTGGCTTTTTTTCGTATAAAGGTAACTTGATACAGAGAAACGGTTGCATTTTTAAGGCGGCAAGCATACAATAATAATTTATTACTTATAATTTATTTTTATTATAAACACGTCGCGTCGGTGCCGTTTGCTATTGTACACGGTGATTATACCGACACACGAGTTATCGCTCTGTCGCTATGGTGCAGCGTCATGAAACACGAAACTATATAGATCAGCGAAATCAGCTAGACTAAGCGGCCCTCTTTAGACACAAAAATAATGAGTAAATTGTGTATTTGTGCTTTGTTGCAACATGCTTCATGCTCATGCATGCCGCCGGCATATACGATAACAAACTTAAAAAGGGCAATTGGGGGTTAGTTTAGTTTGCGATTGAATGCTAGTAAGATTGTACTGAACTAAGCAGAAATAAAAAGGCTAAACGTTTCAAGCAAGAGCTAAATAATATAGTGCTTTTTAAAGTTGAAAGTTTTAAAACGTAAGTATTTTTCATTATTTTAAACATTTGAACTTTTGTGCTTATTTTTCTGTTTCGCTATCCTTAGAATTTATTTGTGCTTAATTCAGATGGCCGATGGCAGAAAGAGACTTTCCGGCTTTCAGTATCGAAAAAGAAAGTCCGAAAAAGACGAAATTAAAAAAGGACTGGCTGGCTCCTTAAAAAATTTTTTGTTTCCACGGCGGCTGCAGCCGAACAACCATCAACAAGCCTGCAAGTGGAGGAACAGCTTGATTCGAACAAGGACACGCATATGGAAAATCCAGAAATAGGGCAAGAAAATAATAAATCCGAGGCGGATGCACAGGACACACCGGATTCACCACCACCAACCGAGGTTGAGGGCTGAGGACACTGGGTTGGAAATATTGAAAGATCCTGCTCTTTGGCCGCAAGTTTTAACAGATAACATTAAAATGTCTATTCTTGAATTGGGGCCATTACAATTGAAAAATATTGCATTTCCATTAGACGATTCAAACAGATCTTTTTCAACTACTTATTATGACAAAAAATTAAGCAATAATGAAAAAGTTCCTAGAACATGGTTAGTTTATTCTAAGTCAAATAATTCTGTATTTTGTTTTTGTTGCAAATTATTTAAAGTTACTGATAATGTTTTTAACGATGATAAAGGTTATACTGACTGGCGACACTTATCTCAAAATTTAGACAGGCACGAAAAAAGTAAGGGGCATTTTGAGAGTGTTAAGAAATGGGTCGAGCTTAAAAAATCGATTGAAAAAGGGACAACTGTTGACTCAGTCAACCAAAATTTAATTAAGTTGGAAAAAAAAACGATGGACGTCAATTATTGAAAGAATCATTTGTGTCATACAGTATTTAGCTGGACAAAATGCAGCTTTTAGAGGAAGTAATCAAAAACTTTTCGAAAAAGGCAATGGTAATTTTTTGAAGCTAATTGAATCAATTGCAAAATTCGATAATATAATGGCGGAACATATTGGCAGAATTCAAAAAGATACCAATAATATGCCACATTATTTAGGTGATAAAATCCAAAATGAATTAATTTGTCTAATAGGTGAAAAAGTCAAGCAAAATATAATCGAAACTTTAAAATTGTGTAAATATTATTCAATTATATTAGATTGTACACCTGATGTGAGTCACGAAGAACAAATAACTGTAGTTGTCAGGTTCGTTTTCATTAATGATATTTCAAAGGGTATAGAAATTAGAGAGCATTTTTTAGAGTTCTGCCCAGTTACAGATACAACTGGTGAAGGACTAACGGCCTTTTTATTGAATTATTTAAAAGAATTAAATATTGATATTAAGGATATGCGAGGGCAGGGATATGACAACGGTGCCAACATGAAAGGCAAACATAATGGGCTGCAAAAAAGAATCCTTGATATAAATCCTAGAGCCTTTTTTGTCCCTTGTGCAGCTCATAGTCTTAATTTAGTTGTCAATGATGCTGCGAAAAGTTCGCTTGAAGTAACAAATTTCTTTGCTATTATTCAAGAAATATATGTTTTTTTTTTCAGCCTCCACCTACCGTTGGCATATTCTCATGAAAGAACTTCCTACCATAACTGTAAAACCTTTATCTGATACACGGTGGGAGAGTAGAATCGATGCCATTAAAACCCTTAGATTTAATTTAGAATTTATGATGCTCTCTTTTCCCTTTATAATGATACATCAAGAGACAATGACACAAAAAACCTTGCAAAGTCACTAATTAATAAAATAAAATCATATAAATTTGTGTGTTCTCTAGTAATTTGGTACAATATTTTATCAAAAATAAACACTGTAAGCAAAATCATGCAAAAATCTAATATTATTTTACCAGAAACTGTAAAAATGTTGACAGAAATTCAAATTTTTTTCATTGAAATACGATCTGAAGGTAGTTTTACAGCTATGCTTAATGAGGCAAAAAAAATTGCTGAAGATATAGACTGCGAAAGTGTTTTTCCAGCTGTAGGCTTGGTTAGACCGAGAAAAGCAAAGGTTTTTTTTATTATGAACATAGAGATGAATCAATCGAATCACCAGAGTTGAATTTCAAAGTCAATTTTTATTTTTATATTCTTGATATAGTAATATCAAAATTAAATGACAGATTTGAACAGTTAAACGAGTGCAACTCCTATTTTGGCTTTTTAAATAATTTAGGCTCTTTATCTATAGATAAAGAAGAATTAATGAAATGTTGTATGAATTTACAAATTAAATTAACCGATTCATCTACAAAACAAATGGATGTTAATGCAATTGATTTGTGCAATGAAATTGAAATATTGTCCATTTATAATAAAAGCAATACGACTTCGGCCAAGGAAACTTTAGAATACTTTGTGGCTAATGATTTAATTAGCACTTTCCCGAATTTATCTGTAGCCCTACGAATTTTTTTAACGATGCCTGTCACTGTGGCTCATGGTGAGAGATCGTTTTCAAAATTAAAAATAATTAAAAACTATTTGAGATCTACTATGAGCCAGAACAGACTTACAAATTTGGCTGTAATAAGCATCGAGGAAGAGATCTGCCAGGCGTTAGATATGACGGATTTAATACGAGAATTTGCAATTAAAAAAGCAAGAAAAGTCGCTTTTGATATTTAAATTTAGAATTTATGTAGTTTTTAGTTCATGTTTATAACTTCTAAGTTACTAATAATAAATAATTTAAGCAATACTTTGTTTTATAACTATTAAAGCATTATGTTAGTTGTTTTAAATATTTAATTTTTTAATTTATACAAATAATAAAGTTTATAATAACCTTTATATTTTTTTATTTTTTAAAACAAGTTACAGTTATCAAGGCAACGCAGAATTTTAAAATTAACACTATTTACGTCTAAGGAGCTATACGCTATAGGGGCGGCAAACTATATCTTGCACCCGGGCGGCAGATACCCTTGGCTCGGCCCTGAAAATGCCGTTTTGAAATTCTGAAAATTCCAAGTATTTCCGAAGATATTCGACAAAAACCTAAATTTGGAAAATGTGTTTTTCTTGCTCCTGACTTTATTTAAAGAGATAATACGAAACCAATTTAACATGTTCATGGTCACTTTTCCTGTACTACACGCTGGTGATTTCAGATTTTATATTCGACGTTTCGTCTTGCAGCTAGCATCAACTTGATTTTTTTATATACGAACCTAGATTTTTTATTTTAAGTTTTGAAAAAAACGCGCAATTCCAAGAATGAGCATCTATCATGTTTTATAATTTTTGAATATTTCCAGGCAAAAATTACGTAAAAATGCTCAACTTTGCCATAATTTAAACTTTCTAGTATATCTCTTAGGGTTTCCAAGATCCCAATGGTCACCCACGAATTTGGGACACCCTGTACAGGTAATATAATACGATACTCGACGATAAAAGAGACAACAGATCTCGAAAATTAGACTCTATCTCGATGTGTTATAAGGTACTTACCGATCCGTATCGTAGTATACTAAAATTTGCATTTTATTATAGGTTCCTTGTTTAATTCTCTGTTATTCAGACTCTACATAACCAAACGATTCAAATACTAAATGTACGAAGACAGTAGAAAAGTAGAAGTCGAAACGAGTGGTCGATCGGATGTATAAGTTCAGGTACTCTTCAGTAATTGACACATCTCGGTGCGGGCCGTAGATGAAGAACGCGGTGCGGTGCATTGTCTCAGTTCCACACCCGCGCCCCTCGCAGGCTGCTGCAAGATAAGCAATTTTCTCGGCTCGTGATTGGGGATTTTCTCTAGGGGATAAAAACTCCATCTACAAATGAACAGCCGTGACAAGAGCTATAATTCGTCCTCCGGATGAGAGCGAAAGAAAGACAGAAAGCGCGGGAGATTATACGCCGGCTGCGGTCATATCTCTTGCAGTCCGCGGGCCACTCGTACGTGTGGGCATCCCCCGGATTTACGACGTTCCCCGGCAATACATCACTTGTTCTCATTTACAGCCGCTGTAAGGGTAAGCGCGACATCCTTTCCAATAAAACAACGCAAACACATTTTCCGATTTACGCTTTTATTCTGTTAGTTGCGTGCAAGGTACGCCGACGAGGGAAATTGCAGATCCGCATTTGTCATTTCGATACCGACGAAGCGTCGAACGGGATGAATAATAACGTTATTGATTATGAAGACGGATGAGCATTCCTTCCTATGACATTTACTTAAGGAAAATTGCCTTCCGCCTGTTATTAATTGCAATGAAAAATTTAGAAATATTTTTATAGGCATTCATTTTCCAACTACCCTCTCTTGCTTCAACATTTTTCCTTTAAAAGAAAGCGGCTCTTAACGATACTGCAGCATGTTACAACTTCAGTCTATGTTTTGCGTAGGATCAACTACAGTACTTCTGAACTATTACAAAGTTATAATCCATAGACCAGCAAATTCATTGCCAATACTTTACAAATGATGAAAATAAAAACCCTGATTATATCGCCACTTACGAAATAGATATTTATGTATTTAGTGTGTAAAGAGAGCCATTTTGGTATGAGGATGCGAGTTTCGTGCCGAGCGGGAGCGAGGCGCGAAAAAGCAACCGAATACCAAAATGGCTCTTTACACTCGAAATACATACAACATTTTTTCTACGGTCCTAAATAAATAACAAAATGGTTAAATAATTGAAATTTCGATACACACAATTTGATGAAGTCGTTGTACCGCCGTTCATAAAGGCCGCGCGGTTTGGCCGGCAACAACACTCGTTGGTTGATGTCTGGATCGCTTCAAATACTTCAGGCGGGGTGCAATTACCTTCAGATTCCATCTTCAACTTCACAAAAACTCACAAACTCAATAAATCTGTTGCGTGATGATGGACGCACCGTGATGCAATTGTCAATAATTTTAGCCAGTTCCAGAAAAATGACGAATTAAATTAATAATCAAGTTAGCCATGGCGATGCGTAAAGTAAAATGAAGTGACGCGATTATTTCATTAAGACATTGTTTACGTGGTTGCGATGCTAAAATGGTTACTAGGGAAAAATGTGTGAATCGCTAACTTTTCGCATTGACAGTGAGCGCTTAATAGTCAGTTTTAAAGGTGACCGTAGAAAAAAATATTTTATATTTCCCATCTTTAATAAACAGTAACGACTCCTAATTTCTATACTGCTATACCCATTTTTTAGTTACTTTAAATATATTAAATTTTCTCTGACAGTATAGAATGACAACAGGTAAAACCTACCTACAATTTGCACCGAAGATAATTATTTCCCTCTAAGAAGAATGTTGTTGTTCATAATATCCTTAAACACATATTTAAACAACAGTTAATTTTAAAATCCGCAGCTAAAGTCGGTTAGATGGCAGGCTAAGTGTAAATACTTTAAAAAACAAATGAAAAAATTCGGTGTAGTAAGTCGCATAGACAATGACAAAGGATTGTGTTTTCAGACATTCCAATTACTACTTTTAAACGTGGCTTCATTAAACCAAAGCACGTCAACGAAGTTATCATTTTCCCCTAGTTTTGCCAACGCCCATTGACAGAAGTTTATTCTGTTACCATGAACTTATCCATATAAGTACTTGATGAAACGATATATAGAATAGATGGTAGGAATACCTTTTCGGAATATGATGTACTTTCACGTAACTAAATTATGTATCCTAACATATCTTACGGGAGGAATATTGGTTACAACTGCAGGAACCTACACTATGTCTTCATCATTTTGTGCTTACATTTTTCGTCTATTATGATAGCAGATTGGTGCAGTGCTCCTATAGTTCATAAATGGAATCCTGCGTAGTACTATGTTAAATATGCACGGCGCGTGATTTACAGTTAATAAATCGTTGTAGTTCTACATAGGATTCTATGAAACTTAGATTTATTGACCTGAAATTTATGAAATAACGAACACCAGGAAGGTAGAAACATTAAAATGATACATATTAATGTAGAAGACAAGCTTGAAATTGCGATTGAAGATGTCGAAAAGAAATTAAAGTATTTTGTCGCCGATGGTAAGTAAATGCATGATATTACGGACAGTTCACGGTCGATAAAGTAACACATTTAATGATTAGGCAATAAATACATTGACACAATGACTAGGCAGTAAATGAATTACTAACCTAAATTATTATGACACAATAAATGGGGAAAAAACAATATTATTTATATAAGCTACCTCAGTGCAAGCGTATTTTTATTTGAGTACAGGAAAAATGATCTTAAAAATGTAAATCTTAAACGATCTGCGAAAATAGTACATTGTGTATTAAAAAAATTAGGAAATAGAACTCGAATATTCCCTGCCTAGGCCGTGAATATTATTCCTGTGCAGTTTTATTGTAAATTACCTAGCAACGGCTGATGTAATGAAATGTTTGACTTTGTTCAACAAAATTTTGTCAATAATGTCTCAGTTCCCGTACGATTGGCGGAAAAATAATATGTTTGATACGGCAATAAAGCAGATTTAAATCCTCAACTGGCTCAAAGTCTCGACTTTGGAACTGCCAGCCGCGGCTTTAAATCATATGCTTTATACGCCTTATTAAACAAATTATCAAAAACAACCTCAGATTAAACAAATACGCGGAGAAAGCCCAAGAAAGGTACTAAGACAACTATTCAATAGTTCCTAGTAGAAGCCGATGTTCTTGAGGGAAAAATCATTCTATGCTCCTGCATTTTGAACAATTATTTGTAGCAAATACACAAGCAGTTTGACCTTATCTAATTAAAATTGCATCTTTGTACGAGAATAGGTACTGCTAGAATCAGCAGGGCTAGTCTTAATATCTGACAGTTTGTCGAGTCAATTTATCGATTAAAAATGCAACTTTAATATGGAAAGAATCATAACCTCGAGTGTATCTTGATGAGGGGTGTAGTGACCAGTGGGAGAACGCCGTTCCCCCACTGGCCATTCGCATGATCTCTTTAAATAAAGTCAGAAGCAAGAAAAAACAAATATTTAAAATTTCGATTTTTGTCGAATATCTTCGGAAATACTCGGAATTTTCAGAATTTCAAAACATCATTTTAATAAGCTCTAACATGCTCAACTTTTCCATAATTTAAACTTTTTCGTATTTCTTACGGTTTCCAAGATCCCAATGGTCACCCACGAATTTGGGACTCCCTGTACTACTGACTGCTTAAAAATATAATAGTACATTATGATACTAGTGTATAAGTACGCCTTTAAAGCACTTGCGACGAGTTTAAGAGCACGATGCAAAACGGAGTGCTTTTAACGTCGCTAGTGCTTTAATGGCACTTATACACTTGTATCATACGCTATTTTTTCTACGATCGTAACAGAAATATAAAAATTTAGTTTGGTGACACTTCTTCCGTCACATTGTGTTAGATATTCTAGGTTATGCTGACATTCAAATTTACGGCAAAGCGTGTTTTAATATAGTATTAAAACACGCCACCAATGGCAACGTGCGAAAAGACGTAATTCAGGCGCTAATATTAAGTGTGAGTGCTACAAACGTCACTTTTGAAGGGAAAATCATTCTATGCTCCTGCATTTTGAACAATTATTTGTAGCAAATACACAAGCAGTTTGACCTTATCTAATTAAAATTGCACGTTTTTACGAGAATAGATACTGCTAGAATCCGCAGGGCTAGTCTTAATATCTGACAGTTTGTAGAGTCTATTTATCGATTAAAAATGCAACTTTAATATGGACAGAATCATAACCTCGAGTGTATCTTGATCAGGGGTGTAGTGACCAGTGGGGGAACGCCGTTCCCCCGCGTTCCCCCACTGGTTTTTTGTTAAGTTAAAAAAAATAAAGAACGAATTTATGGCATTTACTTCTTAGCACAAACAATTTGATAATTATTCATTCCAGTGTCATTTAAATATAGGCGAGTGGTATATGATTTTATTTAGAAATATCACGTCAAACATAACTTGCTACTTGCTATGAATATGCAAAGTATTAAAAACAGTTTGAATTAGAAAGTTGTGGGCTTGATATTTATATATTAAGGCTACGAAACTGGCAACATCGTAATACCAAAAAATTGCACCAGAAAGCATCAAAATGCATATTTTTGCATCTATACTTTTAAAAAAATTCCGGAAGAGGACCCCCGGACCCCCCTTTTCCTGGGGGATATTCCATACCCCTCAGAAGTCTAGTGTTCCCCCTCTGGCAGATTTGCCACTACGTCACTGATCTTGATAGGGGAATTTAACGAATACGCGATTGCCATGACAACAAATTATGGCGGCAAAACGTAAACAACATTTTTGGCCTCCTGACATGTAAACAACACATTCATACACAGTTGACGTTCACTCTAACTACGATTTTACAGTTAGTCAGTGTTCTGGCGCATCCCGCTGCAGTAAAATGACTATAGTTCATTCAGATTCAAGATAGAGCAAAATATGCAACCCAAGTTACAAATATCAGCAGTAAGTTGATTACTAATATAATTTTATTAAAATTTAGAACAGAGAGACATGACCTTGTTGCTGTCTTTATGAATGTCAAAATCAATGTTTCATGTTTTTAATACGAATCTTTGCTTAAGGAGGCCATTTGCAACATTTTTTAGTGGGTACATTTATTCTCAGATTACATTCAGCAGATTTCATTTAGGTAGACATCGCACAATTTTCCAATTTCAAGCTTTGCAAATTTGACAATAACTATAACCTCTATATTATACCACGTACATCCCATGATCTACATTTTAATAAAATCAAATTTGTAATCAACTAACTTTTGATATTTGTAACTTGAGTTGCAGATTTTGCTCTATCTTGAATTTGAATGAACTATATAGTAAAATCAAGGAAACAAACGATGCACGTCATCAAATATTTAAAGTCGACACATTACTCTTTTTCTGTGACGTCAGAAATAACAAAACATAGCGTTTAAAACGTATGTCTTATATTGCATTGAAATTCACAAGAAACGAACAAGATAACCAAAATATCATAAACGTAGATGTACGGAATATAGAAGCATGTATTACCTAAAACAAGTAACAGCGAGAGTTGGAAATCAATAGCAGAATGAGGTTAAAATGGGCTCCATATGGTAGATTAAAATATATGTTGTTTAAACATAAAAACCCCACTAAATTACAAGACTCGGGTAAATAACTTCCTATAAGAACATAAGAAGAAATATTGGCCATCAACAGCAAGTCACTCGATAACTTATTAATACATCAAAGAGCAACTTAAAAACAACCAGCCTATTGTGATACCTCCAAGTCTGTGTGTACAGATGTTGTGTGTAGTCTTGTTATTTGGAAAATTTCTCGCAAGTGGAGGTTATGAAACTGGAAATTTCACAAATATAACAGCAAAACAAAAGTGTTCAAAAATATGTACAAATAGATACAAATATCTTAACGTTGCTAATAATACTTACTGAAAAGTCCGTAAATGGCTTTACTCGAAACTTCCCCTAAGCGGAATTTTTAAAACTAGAGGTTTTAAAATATTAAAGGAAAAAATTTGTTGCATTTTTAAGGTGCTCACCTTGTATATTTTCGTTCAAAATGCCTATTTTCGACAAGTGTACAAATCTGAGCTATGTAGTTATTATATATCAAATAGTTCTCGACTTAAGGGGTTCTTAGGGGTAGTAATGCGCAAAACATGACTCGGCTTCCAGTTAGCAGAAGCAGAAGAATGGGTCCTCCGAAAAGGGGGTTGGTTGGGGCTAACTACCCTCTTCCATAAAAAAGCCTTGCTACGAAAACTTAATGACAGTTAGTCGGACGGATTATACGACTACAACCAGGCAATCGAAAAAAGGCTTACGATATAAAACTACTCGCATGGAAGGTATGCTCCTTACACACACGGAACAAGAGGGCTAAACGCACTCACCGAAACTTTAGAGAAATATGGAGCTATCTAACAGCGTTGCAAGAAATGCCATGAATCAGGGAAGACGTTATTGAAAGATCAAATTATAACGTTTACTACAGCTGTTATGACAAACAGCGTGTTTGCGGAGTAGGATTTGTCGTAGGAAGAAGATTAAAACCCCTAAGAGTCGACTTTGAAACAGTAAACTACAGCATATGTCGAATAAGGTTTAAGGCAAGATTCTTCAACTATAGGGTTATAAATCTCCACGCTCCTACAGAAGATAAGCAGAATGAAGAGAAATAAGCTTTTTACGAAGAAAGAAAACGTGTATATAGACACTGCCCAAAGCACGATATAAAAATCCTTGAACGCCAAAATAGGATGAGAAGAAATCGACTGTTCAACGATAATAAAAGATGATGGAAGACAGAAAACCAAAAAATCACCTGGATGTGACTGAATCAAGGCAGAATTACTGAAGAAAATAGACTCAGAAGGGACGAACATATTGTGGCACATTTGCAATAAAATTTGAAAGACATGAAAAGACTGGAGAAAGTCTCTTTTCATTCTGCTTCCTCGAAAACACCATGCTTTAATTTTGTTTCTGTAATGACGTAAAGGTAACTTTTTCAGAACAGCGTTAAACTAATAAAAAAAATCTGGTGTGATACATTCATACAACTTTCTTTTACAGTGATCTTATAATTAGCCAAAAATTTGATTTTTAATTTTTAAGCATTTGTCAAAAAATTTCAAAAATTACAAATTCTACAAAAACGGTACAAAATAGAGCGTTAGTTGACGAGACAATTTTTTGTTAAGTTTCAAGCTGAATTCAAAAATGTAATAATATACCTGGTGTTCTATTTAAAATAGGAGTTAATAAAAAAAATAGAAAAGAAAACAAAAGAACCCCATTTTAGAAGTATTCAACTGGAAAATCACCTATCCCACATCAATGCACATTAACAATGTAACAAAAATGTAAAGTTTGAAAAAATCGTTAGAGCCGTTTTTGAAAAAATCGAAAAAAACCGAAAAATCTCAAGAGTAAACACCAAGGGTAAACACCTACTTCCGGTTATGCGATTTTCTTCAAAAGCTTGCTGTCGGATCTATATTGTATACAAAACTTATATATGAAGTTTCAACGCCATACCTTTTTTCGTTTTTGAGATATTCGGTTCAAAGGCAGACAGACAGACACACAGACAGACCAATGAACAAAAATACGTTTTTTGGGTTCAGGGGATTCTAAAACGTGAAGATCTGTTGAAAACTCAATTTAGAATTTTTGGGATGAATCCAATACTTCTTTATCGTAAAAGGAAATAATAAATCGTTGCTATGTAAATGTTAATCGTGTGTGGTACCAGTTTTACGATATATTATTATTACTTTGAAAATAAAATTTACCTCTTACCCTTCTTACTTTCTTTAACAATAAAGGAAGTATTGGATTCACCCCAAAAATTCCCAATTCCCCAAATTGAGTTTTCAACAGTAGTCCACGTTTTAGAGCCCTTTGAACCCAAAAAGTATGTTTTTGTTCATTGGTATGACTGTGTGTGTGTCTGTGAATCTGTGTGTCTGTCTGTGAACAGAAGATCTCAAAATCACAAATAGGTATGGCGTTCAAACTTCATATATGTTTTGTGTACTATCTAGAAGCGACAGCAAGTTTGTGAAAAAAATCGGATAACCGGCAGTATGGTGTTTACTCTTGTGAGTTTTCAGTTTTTTTCGATTTTTTCAAAGGCTCTAACGATTTTTTCAAACTTTACATTTTTAATATAATTGTTTACTGATGAGAGACAGGTGATTTTCCAGTTGAATACCTCCTAAATGGTTTTTTTCCATTTTTATTAACTCCTGTCTTAAATAGAACACCCGGTATATTATTAAAATTTGGCTTAAAATTTTAGAAAAAAATTGTTTCTTCAACTAATGCTCTATTTTCTATGGTTTCTGTAGAATTTGTAATTTTTGAAAAAATTGACTATTGCTTAAAAATTAAAATTTTTGGCTAATTATAAGATCACTGTAAAAGAAAATTGTGTGTGTGTACCACACAAGATTTTTTACGTTGTTTCCAGATAAGTATAATATAAAATATCGTTCATTACACGTCCAGAAATGGATTTTTCCGTGCTTACACGACTTTCAGTGTTCGGGTTCGCCTCACACGAGAGTTTGCCAGGCGCGCACGGAAAAATCTTTATTTCCAGACTCGTAATGAAATATACTATTCCGTACCTATACACAAAAAAGAAGCAACAAGAAAGTGCGACAACTATAAAACCATTGCGCTAATATCCTATGCTAGCAAAGTGCTTTTACATATACTAGACATACGGCTGAAGAATTATCTTGATAGACAAATCTCAAAGTAAGTAGCCGGTTTTGTTCAAGTTGAAGGAACAAAGGATCAGATATTTAACGTGAGGCAACTAATAGAAGAGTCGAGAGAAATTAACACATCTACGATCATATGCTTAATAGACTATAGCAAAACCTTTGATTGTGTAAGATGGAGACTCGTGTGGGAAGTGATGGAAAAAAATATAAAAAGTCTATACGGCGACACACCATAAAGATTGTAAATGATAATCAAGATCCTTCAATTGTACGAAAGACGTCCGCCCAGTTTGCATACTTTTCTCAAGATTGTCTAATATCTATCGTGAAAGCATCATACTCAGAACAAAAGAAAACTGGCAAGGAGGAGTGTCCATCGAAGGCAGGAAAATTAATAATCTTAGGTATGCCGATGACATCTTCGATAGCAAAAGACGAACAAGAAATAGAACATCTACTGCAACGGCTGACAGAAGAAAGCAGAGCACATACAGTAAATAAACTACAACACCTAAACAACTTACCAAACATCGAAAAAACTGATAGCTTAATATACCTAGATGCTTTCATAATAAACCAAGGCAACTGTAAACTAGAGATAAGACGTCACTTACAAATGGGGAGAAAATCGATGATCAATTTAACAAAACTATGAACGGATAAGCAGTACAAAGCAGCACAAACATACGGCTAGCACAAGTGTTGGTTTTCTCGATTTTTACATATGGCGTCGAAAGCTGGATTATAAGAGAAGCAGACAAGAAAAAGATTCCTTTGAATTATGGTGTTGGTGAAGACTACTACGAATCTCAAAAACAGAGTAAAGAACAAATGGTTCAGTTATCCAGAAAATATGGATAAAAGACCATCGACATTATACCGTCGATGCATTCTCAAATATTAAGGACATATCAACAAAAGACAAAGTGATAATCTTGAAAAGCTGCTCATGCAGCGCAAGGTGGAAAGGAAAGAGCAACGAGGGGGCTCTCCTACTACATGGATAGATCAAATAAAAAATATAGTTAGAAAAACCTCTGCAAACAACATTAAAAAAAACAGAGAAGGCTTTTCAAGGTTTATTGTCATCATTAAGTTCTTTTATAGGGCAGAATTTGTAAAGTATTGGAACTTTTTTCATATGTTTGACGCTATTGCACATTAATATTGTTTTTATTATTGAAAGGGTAGCTACCAGTTGACTACCTAATTTTTCAAATGTGTACCTTAAACAACTCATTCCGTTACGTCAAAAAACCTACGTAAATTAAATAGTTTTATCAAATACTCAATACGTTTGAAACAAGTAAATTGGGCTATTACTAGCTTGTTTAAATCCTACCACACCTTAGCACCGTGGGTTATAATAAGTAACCCACACGTGACTTAGAAGTACTTAACTCACTCCCATGGCTAGTAAAAACCTTTAATTTATTAGCAACATTTTCGTTATAGATATAAAATATGGAAAGCCACGCGCAACTCCGTAGGGAATCTTGTAATTATTTCTCCCTCAATCTCATGGTAACCATGCAACTACAAACAACGTCTTAGCCGCCATACATTCAGGCAATCCTTGATGTCACTTAAATATTCTAATTTTAAATGTGCTTACATTTTGGAATGTCATACTATTTTTACTAATATGCTAATAAATAAAATATTGTATGCACCACTAGAGATATTCATGTCTTTACCTTCGATAAACCTCAGAGAAAAACATACCCATATCTAAATAACAAACGACTTCAGGTATTGGACCGTGTCATTATTGAGGTCGAAGAACTCAACGTTGAGTTACCATGCTCTTTTGCTTTTCTTCCTGATAAAGTCCCTTACGAAAGTGGGCAAAACGTTAAATTCTTCGGCCTCGATAATGACACTGTCCAATCCCGGAAGTGGGTTGTTACTTAATGACAATGGTTGTGATAGCCTCTGAAATTATACTTATATCTCCCTTAAAATGCATAAATATCTATAGCTCACTCTCTATTGATTTGTCACTTTGACTTTTCACAACTGACAATACAAGATGTATGCTTTTTGGTATTTATTGAGTTGTTGGACAACATTTTGTATCGAACGCGTGTGTTATTACAAATAATGCACTAGAGAAAAGACCTCTCTCGCTCAGTTTTCTTTCGTCGACTATTTGTAATATAACACACTTGTACGATACCATAAATTAATATTCTTTACATTATTTATAATTGCGAATATAGCCATACTTTGAATTACTCAAACAATTTGATGCTACAACGTTTTCATCACAGTTGCCGATCTTTTCTTATGCTTAGTATGCTTACTCTTTTTGCAAAATAAAGCTCACAGTAATTATTTTAATTTCAAACGTTTCATTCGCGTGAATTGTAGATGTAGTACAATATACGCATCGATAAGTGAAGTGTCGACATTTTCCAGTTGCTATGTCGGTATAGAACTGAAGGTAATGTTGGAGTATGTAGACCATATATGAATAATTACTTTTCTTATGCATAGAATAAAGCAAATGATGTTTGGGAAAACTATGTTACTTAGTACTTTTTAATGTTAAACATATGCAGTTTTTGTTGCAACATTTCTGAAAATTCGAGTCGAGAGTACTAAAACTACATGAACACTAAACGACGATTCATTTATCTTTCCTCAAACATTTAACTGATACTTATTTGTTGTATTTGACAACTAAACATTTTTCCAATAATAATATTTTAGAAGCCGCGTGGTGCAGATGGGTAAGCATAGAATTGCATTAAGCAAGTCCTCGGTTCGAATCCCGCGAGGGTCGGAATTTTTCCGTAGCCTTGGCGATTTGAATCGGGCTCAGTGAGACCATTCACAGTTGGGCACCAAATTAACTGTGCTCTACTCAGAATCACAGACCTAAGAGGTAGAGTAACAAGGTCAACACATTACCAAGACACACACCTTACACAATGGTTGCTGCGCAAGCACCAAAAGCGTGCTCCAACTCTGTATCCCTAAACCGGGGCAAGTTGAGCATTGTACCGCCAGATGCCAGCGCATAAAGCACCAGCCTCTACACCGCAAGGTAAATGAGGTTACAGATAATACATACAGTACATATTACGTAATGAAATTCCCTTGGTACCTTTTCGGTTTAAAGATGTGATTATCTAACATTTCACGAATTTGATCCATTCTTGTTTATTCAGTGCGACGCTCCTTTACCGCTTTCCATGTTTTCCCATTTTTTTCTAAACCTTTTCTATTACATTCTGCCAGGTCTCTTTAGGTCTACCTTTTCTCGTTTTAGTTTCCCATATCTTTTTCCTCACATCAACCTAATTGCCTCTGTTCAACAATGTAGCTTGCTATAGATTCCATTTTCAGTTTTCTTATTCTTCTATTTAGTTTTTTCTCGCCACTTATTTAATCCTACTTAGATATTTTATTTCTATAGCTTTGACTTTGTTCTTTTCTCGGTGTGTGAATACCCATAATTCATATCGGTACGTGAGTGTTGGTCTGAAAACAAATATGAATACATTTATAACCGATAAAATTCGAAAAAATGTCAGGCTTGATTCCATTTTTCTGAATTTTGATAAAATGTTTATGCGTTTTGAGTTTTAAAATTTACTTTGACTAGAATATCAATTACTCGTCCTGCAATGCCTTAATTGTTCTTGCCCATGTACTAATCGAGTTCTATTAGGAACACATAACATGTGCATAACTGTAATTCTTTTCGTCACTAATACCGGTGCTTATACCAAAAACAGATTTTTTTAAATCGAATTTTATTAGAATATTTCTTTAATCTATTAGTGGAGAGACGAGAAAGAACCAGAACCAGGTTGAAATAAAAGTGCTATTATTATACTACACTGAAGCAATAGGAATTATCTAAAGCCATCGGCTATTTAAAACGCCATCGCTCTCACATTTATTATAATTACCTAACCTCTTTGTCAAATTTGGTAAGTTGTTGGTGAGCAACATTTAGAAATAACTATTTGCACCTTTTTTGCTAGAAAATTAGTTTTATTTTTAATGTGGCACCTACATTTCAACTCAAATCAAGAAATATGTTGCTCCACATTTGCATTTTACGTCCATGTTTATGTAAGGTTTAGTTTTAAAAAGGTTGCAAAGTTATTCTCATTGTCGATCTAACCATTAACGTAACTAGAGCTGGGGAGGACCAAGTCCCCCAACCAACCATCGTCAATACCTATGTATTGTATTGTTTTTATTATTGTTTCTCAAAATATTTGCCCTTAAACTGGAAACATTTACGCATTCGATAAAACCAATTTTCAAAATATAAATTCCACTCTTCTTGAGTCATTTGAGAAACAAGGTTTTTGAAGGTTTACACAGCATCTTTGAGAGTTCCAAATCGCACACCACGGATTTTATCGTTTAATGTAGGAAATAGAAAGTAACCGGAAGTCTCTAAACATTATTTTATTTTATGTGCGGAATGACTAAAAGCACTGTGATGGTGCAGAACGATCTCACCCCTTGGGCGCCGTAAAAGATCTTTTTGAATAACGTCTGGCAGCCATACTGTTGTGTGCCATTCTGCGGTATTCGTACGTCTATTTTCAAGCACGACAGTTGTGATAGGTCTCGATTTTGAAAAGAAGCAAGCCATCCTTTTCTTACCAACTACACTTTAACTGGATTAGAATCTGTTGGAAGCATCCATTATGCAGACTGCCGCTTAGATTCGGGTTCAAATGCATATATTCTACTTTCGCCACCAGTTATGATGTAACCTGCTTTAGATCTACCCTCATCATATTTCTTATACGAATCTACATGCTGTTGTTGTGTTTCTGTAAAACTATGTGGTATCCACCCACAAGAGACTTTTCTTACACACAAATGATTATGTAAAATCTTGTTTATTTCAGTCATGCTAATGTCCAAGATGCTTTTAATAATTCTATATGTGACTCGATTGTCCTACTGAATCATTCTTCGCACAGCGTCTATGTTCGTATCGGTAACTCCAGAAATTGATCCTCGTTCGCAAAAATCGTCGCTGACTGAAACTCGTTCAAATTCAAATTCATTAAACCAGCAATAAATAGTCCTCTCTGCTGCGAAGGCGCTTAGTCACCAAAGCAGCACGAAGTCATCCAAAACTTTCTTTCGGAGATAGGGAACTTTTAAAGTCATAGTAAATAATGGCTTTAAAATTCTTTCTGCTTAAATTGATTTTTTATGCACAAAAATTATTTCAAAATTAACTGTGTATATATATATTTATAACTATTGCAATTATCAAAACTAAATTTGAACTGTTAAACTAGAAAACAACAAACATTTGTTTCTTGGCAAGTTTGATTTCCATGGTGCATTTAATCTATTGGTTTGTAGAAATTATGGGTGCTACCCTCGTAACTAATACTACATGCCTAAGGAACATATCAATAAATTATTTATCGGTTCATAAACAACATAAAACATGTACAGATTAGAATGCAATGAGGTTCACGGTAAAAAAATTATTCCAGGAGAAACAAATTGGGAAACATCACTTGGTTTCCATTTACGCGGTTTTGAGCAATAATTTTTATATTTTCTCAGTATCGTCACAACAAAACCTTTCCTTGTAAATATCAATAGCCTCTTAATTGTTATTGTGATTTCTCTTTGTTCTATATTGGGCTAGCATCTGTGGAATTCAAGCACCACAAAATTTTCTTTGCTTATATAAAACACTATTAAACATACAATTCGGGATCGTACTCTTCAAAGCTATAAGCTCAACTCTTTAGGCAAGACAAACATCCACATAGCAAGTCACTGTATGTCTGAAGTGGATGAGCCTATAACAGGGTAGCTAGCTGTGTACCCAGGGAGTAGTTAGCGATGCACTCAAGTTTTCAGCTCATTTATTTACCCGTATATGAAATAATTGCAATTATATTTTTCTGTGCACATAAATTGACCCTTTATTTATAGAAAACTTAAGAGAAGCTAACAAAAATGGTGCAAAATTAACTAAAAAAATATTCAGACGAAAACAGTCTTTCCAAAGTAATTATTAGCTAACTAATAATAGTTTCTCCTGCATATTATTATTCGTTAGAGCCATCCGTCCAACGTATGGTATTTATACTATAATGTTTTTAAGCTAAAAAAGGTAATAAAACCTGAAAATGTGGGGGTGGATAACCAACCTCTTAGTTTAAATGGGTTAATAATAAAAGCAAGCCAGACGGTAATCTGAGGAGTGCCTGCCTCCCCCTCCCCCCTACCGCTAGTTACCCCTATGGATATAACAACTACTACGCGGAAATTTTCACTGCCAAGACTCTTCCATTAACTTCAGTTTTTAATAATACGATATAGTCCAGTAAAGTTAAACATGAAAAGAGGGTCGTGATTGCAAAAGGTCCGGTCATTCTGAATTTTTTATATGTTGTTAGGATCTAAACCAATATTAAAAAACCAGATTTGCAATTTCCAAAGTGCTGTGCGAGCGGCGGTGTACCCAAAAAACCATGAAATTTTCGGACTTTTTTCAGTTTTTGCTCAATGTCTCCGTGAATGAAGGGTCTGACCGGTATAGTCACTCTACAAACTTTTAAAGTAGACTAAATTTGCTACACTTTGAGACCAGGGCGAGCTCTATACGGACATTGATTTCCAAGATACAGTTCTTCGAAAAGTGAATACGACATATTCACAGAAGGGTCCATCACCATTCGCTGGTCTGACAAGTTTTGGTCTGGGTTGTGGTCAGACCTAACAATTAAACAGAAGCTGATGCGATCCATGAAGACCTACGGTGGGTTGACCCAAGGAAGGGAAATCTCCGACAGTGTGCTGGCAAGGTGGACAACAGGAATGGTGTTTATGTTGAACATATGTGAAGAACTTGAAAGCTTTGCAGAATCTCATGTCCTACTGGAGAGCAGCAGAGACTTTCTCGAATCATTTGAGATAACAGTGATGTGGAAAAACTCAAAAACTGGTTTGCTGTTCACCCTCCATTTCCCAAAACTTACAGTTTGCTTTCTATCAGTAGTGGTTTACTGGCAGGTCCTGAGATTAATTGCCACACGGCCCAGAGAGTTGGAACGGAGGGAGTGATAAAAATTGTGGGGAAAATGTACGACAAGGTAGGAATAAAACGAAAAAACAAAGTTACCACGCTGGCACCGATCACCTCATCCGTTAAATTGCCGGACAAAAACAGAAGAGTAGCTGTGGATCCTCTCACAATTTTCCAGGGAGTGTGTATTGCAAAGTAATCTGAACAGGATTTACAGGATGACTTCAAGTATGAGTTGGCCCCGTTCCCGATGTCTCTGTTCAATGAACAGGGGACGCGCAAGGGCACAAAATCCACTCTGTACTCTGCCTTCACTCCTCTTTCCAGCCACACGCCGATAGATGCCAGCACTCACGTCGTTTTGGATGGTGGCTACCTCTTGCACAAGGTTGTGTGGCAGCGGAAGAGCACAGTTCGAGCACTTTAGGCGCGTGATACCACCTACGTCCGTAACCACTTTGGAAAGAACGTCTCCATCGTTTTTGACGGCTACCCCGAAGATGCTAAAAAAACACCAAACCAGCGGAACGACTCCGGCTACGAATTGGCGTTCGATAAATCCACAGTAATTCAAATTGCTCAGGAGCATGTATTCGGCAATGGGAACAACAAGAGACGCCTAATAACTCTTCTTTGTGACTCCTTTCAGAAGGAGGGAGTAGAAGTGGCTGTTGCCGAAAAAGATGCGAATCCAGAGATCGTCATGACGGTGCTTTTAAAAGGAGCAGTAGCCGATCGGGTCGTCATAGTGGGAGAAGACGTCGACCTGTTCGTTCTTCTCAATGGTTTAGGCGCTGAAGAGACAAACGTCTACCTTCACAAGAGCACGAAGGGCGAAGCTGGTTGCTGTCACTACTCTACGACCTCATACAACCACCAGGACTCCCAGTGATCACCAGGGACGGTACTATTCACCCACGCGTTTACCGGGTGCGATACCACCTCAGTACCGTTTGGCCAAGGAAAGACCAAAATCACCACACTCCTGAGCAAGAGTGAACCACTTGCGGAGCAAGTGGGGGCCTTTTTTCCGCCAGAGTCCACCCCACAAGCCGTGAGAGAAGCAGGCATCAAGTGCTTTGTGGCTCTATATGGGGGTGACATCGCTAGGGATACTTTGGATTTCCTGAGGTATAAAACGTTTGTCACTTCAACGAGCATAAGCCTCGTCCGTTTGCCACCAGCCTCGTCCGTTTGCCACCGACGGAAGATGCCGCAGGCAACCATGCAACAACGTGCTACCTCCAAGTGCAGAAATGGGGGGGGGGGGTCAACTTGAATCCCACTGATTGGGGTGGAAGCTGTCTTTTCAGGGACTCACCCCCATCTCCACCACCATGGATCCCGCACCTCCTGCCCTTCTGCGAAAAATGTTATGTAAATGCAAGAAAGGGTGCTCTGGGAGCTGCTTGTGCAGAAAGACTGGGCTCCACTGCACAGTCCTCTGCCAGGCATGCGGTGGCAAATTGTGCATTCACGTCCCGGATGTGGACCTGAAATGCTCGAACGATGAAGATGACCCGACTACAGACTGGGCGCCTGTCCCAGCGTCCATCACAGCTATCGAGACACCATCTTCGTGTGAGCCCAAGCCCGGGCCATCTAAGATAAAAAGAAAGGCATGATTTGGCAACCAAAACACAATACCTACATGATTTATATTAGTTTTCTTTTTTGTGTAATAGTAATTTATTATACAAGACGATAAAGTTAAATTTTATCCACAAGTGAATCGTTTAACGTCGAGACGAAGTCGAGACGTTAATGATTCAAGAGTGGATAGAAATAACTTTATCGTCGTGTATAATACAATATTTTTTTCTATAGCAAGAACTTTAATAATTTCAAAAGAAAATAATGACATTTCAAAATGTCAGTAACTAGATTGGGTTGCTACGATAATACGAAGCTGTCATATTTAATTTAAACAAAACTTAGACAATTAAATTACTTTATCTATCCTTGATGTTAAAGTGCTACTTTATCTACCCTTGCTGTTAAAGTAAAACTTGACCTTTTGTTTTGAGTTGATAAAAGCACACTTTAACATGTGCTATAGAAAAAATGTAATTTGTCCTTATAGTAGGTACCATAATGTTTGTACAAGCATTTTAGTATGTACGTAGGTATATAAAACAATGTTTGATGATGACGTAATTTCCGATAGGTATATTATCTTTTTATTTTTTCATCAAACATTTTTTTAACAATAACAAAAATAAATAAATTGTAACTGTTTGATAAATAAAACCATAAAAAGACGTGAGAACAGTTTTTTGCATTTCTCCCCAAAACCCACTTATAATTGTTTTTGGCTATCTGCCGTTTTTGAGAGAACCGCTGGCCTACAGGTCAAATGAAAGCTAATTAAATTTACTACAACTTAATTTCATATGGTATTTGACGTGGGATGCGTATTTTAGAAAATATTTCACAAAATAGGTGACCATTTCGAAAAAATTTCAATTTTTGGAAAAAATTGCCTTTCGTCGAAGAACTATATTTTGGGAACTAATGGCTGTATAGAGCTCACCTTGGTCTCAAATTGTAGAAAATTTAGTCTACTTTAAAAGTATGTAGAATGACTATACCGGTCAGACCCTTTCTTCACTGAGATATTGAGGAAAAACTGAAAAAAGTCCGAAAATGTCATGGATTTTTGGGTACACCGTCGCTCGCACAGCACTTTGGAAATTGCAAATTTGGTTTTTTAATATTGGTTTAGGTCCTAACAACATATAAAAAATTCAAAACGACCGGACCTTTTGCAAGCACGGATGTACATCTGGACTGGACTAATATTATTACAGCTCTATCACAGTTGCCCGCTATAAGCCACATGTATAGGCAACCGAACGTACCTTTGACTCGGGCAGAATTGTTTCGTTAGCTGATGAAATCTATCATACATTAGCTAATTACTCATGCTATGCCATTTAGCAAAAAGCATATACAATACAAAAAATATGTTTTAAAGCAGTAGCTCTTGGCTGCAGAGCTTGATGATTTAATAAATTGTATGCATTATTATTCGAAATCTTCCAAAATAAATTAAAATCACTAACCCACATAGCACATAATCTATAAACTTCTACATTTTATTAGTATTATCAAAAATAATTTCGCTTTCTCACACGTCAGTGCGTTGTAATAGAACTTGGAAACGTTTGTGTCCAAACATTACCGTGCTCTACACTCAAATACCAATTAAAAGTTTGTGTATATATGTATACACAATACGTTGTTTTTTAAGTATGTCATAGGAATTTTTTTATTTCAAGTTTTATAGCGGTGTGTTTTATAGAAAAATAGTTGGCTTGTTACTAAAAACTAAAATGTGCTTCAAAATTTCACAATATAAGTTAATACAATATACATCATCTTTATCTTGTAAATTAGTGTTTCACAAGGCAAGCTTTCTTGCTTTGCACGGCTACTTTTTGTTTTGTCTTGTATATTTTCGGTTAACATTTGTCGGGACCTCCTGTTTCATGCTTTTCCTGCAAGACTCCTGCACCACACATGCACTGATGTACCTGTTCGGTAGTCGGGCTGTTTGTGCTGTCATGGGATCAGCGGATCAGTGTTCTATGAGTATTCATGCGTACTGTACTACTGTACAAGAAAAATGCAGGCTAATACAAATGACAGGATTAGTGTGATGTTAATAGCCTATAAGTTTGGTAACTGCTCAGTTTTTAATTAAACACAAAAAGCTATAAACATGGCGCGACAAAGAAGTATATTTGCTTTTTAAAGAGGTTTTAGCTTCCGTTCCTATCATTAACAAATTTTCTCACAATTACAAACTATTCTAATGTATTAATTGGTATACTTCTCATCATATTATTTTAAAAGCAGATAACGCATTTCGATATTTTATGGTTTTGCTAAATATTAAGGACACCAACTAAATTTCTTAAGCTCTGCACGAATTACGATAAAAAGAGTCATTTCACACCAAGTTCTTTTATATAATTTTTGGCATTTTTTTATATGCGTACACGCTATTTTCCAATGTTTGCTATTTTTTACAGAAAAAAAAGAGTTTCTTAAATTTATATCTTCTTTAAAACTCGATGCTTTTATCTGTAGTTCCCCGATTTACTATTCAGTGAACCGGGAATCTGCTGTTTAATAGGTTTTGCCCCACCATCCTAAAAGCTTCATATACATAGCCATGGCATGGAGCAAATATTCAATACAAATTATTCTACATAAAAAATCCTATTACAAAATATGTATTTTCTACGTTGTGTATTTTCCTCTTAGGTTCATGCTTTTTTGTCCAAATGTTATGCTTTTAAAGCGCGTTTTTACCTTTTTTCCTTATATATTCGGCCCCTGTTTAGCGGTATTTTGAAAGTGCGTATACTAAAAACAGTGGCAGTATAACTACACCAGAAAGAGCTCTTTCAGTTTCTTTCTAGATCTACTTTGCATATAAATATATCAATTATATTTAATATTATTATTACAAATAACAATCATGTCCAATTACCAACAATAATCCTTGTAGCAAGGTAATAAACACGGTAAATTAAGATCTCCAGATTTTTACAAACAAAAGGAAAAATATCGAAAAAAGGCAACCATTGAAAAAAAGCACTGATCACTTTCTATATACTATATAACGAACAACTTATTCACATCTATCTATAGAAAAAGGCCATACTCACGCACTGTGCCCCAGTAGTTTCCACACAATTGTTTGTTCGTTGTTAAGCCCTGTAGATCGTATTTGTTTTTGAAGAAACTGATAGACAGTAGAGAGACTGTAGCTTCAGGAAGTGAATTCACGTTTTAGAGCATTTAGCAACTTTATTGGGGCCTGATTTCGACAGTAAAGAAAAACACTTTTTATGTTTTGGCGATATTCTTAATTTGGCGTCCCAAGATTTTATGCGAGATTTTATGAAGATGATGATTCTGATTTAGAATCTAGATAGTAAGCAATTGCCCGCCAATAAGATAAGATCTTTATTGAAAGCAATTAAAAAATCAGAACAACTGAAAATCAAATTCAATAGCGGTTGTGACACTGTAGGCATAAGTTCTACGAATCCTATTATTGACGTACGAATGCGGTGTAATTCTATTACAGAAATGCTGATTTGGACAGTCTAATATAAGATCCCAATTAATATAATCTGCCATACCAATAACAATATTGTTCGACTGAAAATAGATGATAAAAACTGGAGTTTCACTAAGAGTATTGTCAAATATTTTACTTTAACACACTCTCAAACATACACTCAAGAGAATACATTAAAAATTGTTAATGGTATCAACAGTCTCATAAATAAATTGAAGAAATTGGCATTTGAACTCGATACACAACATATGACCTCGCCTTATGAACAAATTATAATAGCCATATATCCAGCAGGAGACAAATAACTAAAGCATTACAATAAAACGAATTGAATCTATTGTATATCTCTAATTTTAGATCGCTATAAAAGAGAAGCATTCCAACTAAAAACCCGGGATAAGATGTTGGAGGAAATATTGATTCGAAAATTTGAAGACATCTATAAAAAATCAGCATTTCATTGGTGATGAAGACGACAAAGAAACTAAACAAGGGAACTTTAACTACATTCAACTGATGACTACGACTATGATATTGCTTTTGTAAGATATTTGTCCAAGACAAAAACAAGGAATCATTATCGGGCTCGCTTTCTTGTACAGATAAATGGTGTTGTGAACGAAACGAATATTTTGCTTCCAAGCGAGTGAAGAAATATACTAACATTTTGTTACGGTGGCAAAATCATGCAAGCATTTTCCCTAACTTATCTGAAATGGCATGCGACTGCTGTGCCATCAGAGAGACTTAATCGCTTAAATTCAGGTTCTGTAAGAGACCTTGTGCACATCAACTCCTGGTTGGAAATTTTCAGTGAAAAATGGGTTTATCCGCTTTGTAGTCTGCTCTTCTTTTTTAAGTTTATTAGGTTTTAAGAATTCGATTTACTAAATAATAGCAGTTGATAGTTTATGAATCTCCTCATAGTTATGTTTTACTACATCTTTTGACTTTTTATAGTTTCTTATTTAGGATTTTTTCACTTATATTTTTATCTGTTAATATGATGTTATTATTCAGCATACTATAAAATATACATAAAATAAGGTTTGTAATTTTTCCCCCAAAAACCTAAACTATATTAAATATGCTGCAAAGAGTAATAACACTCAGTTATATACACATAAGACATAAAGTACCTATTATATCAAGCTAAAGACGTATTTCTTTTTCTTTTAAATAGTTAAGTGAATTATTGATATCAATACCGAAAAATTATGTTAATAAATAGTAAACATATGTTACGCGCTTTTATAAAACCAAAATTATATGACTGCAAGAATGCAAGAAAATGTAAGAAAATGCAAGAAATTCTGTCTTGCTTACACTTTCCTTGAAAACTAATTTCTTGTCTTGTCTTGCAGCGCTGTTTATAACTTTTATCTTGCATTTTGAGCAAGACAAGAACAAGAAAAATGCAAAACTCTCGTGGGCAACAGGCAAGAGTTAAAAAGCGTAGTATATCAACTCTAGCAGTATTCGGTTAGAAATTTCATTGAAAAGAAGTTTTTTTTATTACTGCGCTTCATTTAACAAAGTAAATCAGCTAAACTTAAGAACATGTTAAGTTGTCAAATAAAATTATTCTATTTTTACATGGCATGGAATAAAACTTATAATTATATGCAATACATTGTAACTGTGATGAATTCATCTGTATATTCGTACAAACGTACAGCCACTGGCAACGGTTCTACCAGTCACCACCGTTAAAGAAGGAGATGCTTGTTACTTACTTAAGTAGTTGTTAATAGTAGCAGCATACTTTTCATTGTGCGGTTTTTGATAAAGCAGTACATTGCAAATATTTAGATTTCAATTTTAAACCGTTACGATTTAATTAACCTATTCTGGTCCTTCGAGCAATAAATAACCATAAACAAACAATTAGTGTAAGTTCGAAACAACACGTCGAGTTTCATACGCTAAATCGAATATTCATTAAAACTGTTTTTATCATATTTACCAAAGTTTAGTAATAGCGTCTGTTAATATTTGCATCATCGGATGCATCACTTCTCCATTCGATTATCCGGAAATATTATTTAGTAGACATTTCTTCACCTTTGTTTTGATAGCTTAAGCGATTTTCTAAAAATTATAAGATGAAGATTTATTTCTAACGCAAAAAATGGTCTCATATCTCGTTATTTGTTTTTACCATTTATTCAGTCTGAATAATATCAAAATTGTTTTAATTGCAATAATGTTATATTTGTTTGACGTATGTTAACGTGTTTGATCATTTTATATTTTTCACTTGCATTTTTTTTGTGAAACTCGTACATTGACTTAAATCGTAGAAGCACATAAATTAGAACATAAATAGTTGTAATTATACAATATTGTACTAGATTTTTAGCAACAACAATTTCAATCTCTGTAGTAGTTTACATAAATGTAGAAATATAGCCAGTTCTATGATATGTACAGTCGTGTGCAAATAAATCTGGGACAGTGTTTTTTTCACATGCAGATTCAGTTAAGAATTTGAAGAATATTTCCATGGATTTCCTCTTATCAGAGAGAGTTACGGGTTTCAGTACCTGTTAAAGTTTAATGTAACTCTTTCTGATAGCAGGAAATCCATGGAGATATTCTTCAGTTCTTAACTGAATCTGCATGTGAAAAAAACACTGTCCCAGATTTATTTGCACACGACGTATATCGTAATGTAAATTTTGTGTTACTTAGAAAACACCAACTTTATGAAAAATGCTCAAGTTGTTCACATACAAAGTGAAAGTAGGATTAGTGTTGCGTGCCCTTTCAGAGCATTTTCTAAACACTTCCTTTATCTATAATTAAATTCTCGATTCCGGCTCTTTAACCGGTCAACACGTACGACGGCAGTAACAAATCCAAATTACCTAATTATTCGATTAACACTTGTACATTTAAGGGTTGCCTGTATATAGAATTGGAAATTCAACAACTCAATGCAAGTGGATCGACATCAGTGGACACCATGCATTTTTAGTATGATGTTATAATAATTGATTAACCGTGTTGATGTTTGTTATAGTTATTTATTTATCAAGGGCATTATGATGATGATTATGCCCAAGGGTTTTAAACATCAAGTAATGCCCGTGGTGCATACAACGTTCTATTTTCCACTTTGAATACACAAATGAATTGAAAAGCCGGCAAAGCAATCCATAACGCCCTAGGGCGTAAAGAGCGGGGGTAATAATGACGCCCGGGAGAATATAATGAACGCAGGGCCGGCGGTTGACGTGGGTAGTATGGGTAGTACTACCCACTTGAAAATATCCGTGTGAGTAATTACCCACTCGAAACTGTCGAATCGTACCGGGATCTTCTTGTTCTAATCAAAGAAGTTTTTCAGTTTTGCATCGAATAAAAAATTATTTAAGAACGACTATGGCACAGAATCGGCTAAACCACGTTGCTATTTTGCATTCCTACCCGGATTCAGTTAATGTGCTCGATTTAGGAACTTTAATGCATGAATTTATTGTTAGTAATAGAAAACGAACGTCTTGCTTCGATTTATTTGTATCTTTAAACGAAAGCAAATAAATTGAGCTTTGTGACATCTCAAAGTATATTTTTATCAATTTTTGATCGTAACCCTGTATCCCTCATCCCTTTATATGAATGTATTGTGACAAATCACTTGGAGCTTGCCCCCCCCCCCCCCCGCCTTTCTACCCACTCGGGCTAAAAGTGTGACGCCTGCCCTGAATGAACGGTCGTTATCATACGCCCTAGGGCGTCATGGACTGCTTTATATACCGCGTATCACAGATATAAACAACAAATATTAGATCAGAGCAAAATAAAACATTTTATAATATTATGCATCTGTGACGCAAGGTTACTGGTATCTAAATGTAACCAAACTGGTCACGATATAGAAATTTTTATTTTAGTTATGTTCAAAGGAATGTTCTCCAATATTAATGTATAGATGTGAATAGGGACCACCATAGTCATTCATTTGATACAAAGAATAATGATTTATATAGGTTAACGGTCATAAAAAGCAGAAATATTGAACAAAAAATTTAAGGTAGTAGAAAAAATATTGTATGCAAACTCGTGCTAAAAGTGTTATTGCACTCGACATGTTATGAAACTCAGCCTTCGGCTTTGTTTGATAATTTTCATGGCTCGTGCATAAACATCAACTTTGAGCCCTTGTTGCATAAATAGCTATTATTTCTCAAAAGTCAAACGAGTAGGTTCTTTAAAGTAGAGGAACGTTTTCGTAAAAATTTAAAAATTAAATAGCAGACAAAAGTCAAGTATAGCCAAATTTGACGAATACGGTAGATATTTTATTATTTCCATATTTTTATGCATAAAAATTCAACGGTCGTCTTTATAATACATGCGGAAGCGTTATCTTGGTGTAAGATTAAACCCTTAACTGCCAATATATGCGGAACTGTAGTTAGCTGTTACTGTCCTCGTTCCTTTAAATTGATGGCTTTGATCAGAGTGGTGCTGAAAAAAGCAACGTAAGTAGCCTTTATTATTGAGTGATGTATTTAGAACTGCATTGTATTGTTGGATTTATAGCCGGCTTTCTTGAAATTTCAAAAGGTCTTAAAGACGTGTCACAATAAATTTTTTAAATTCGTAATTCGGTGTCCGCATTCTTCAACATTTCTAAAGTCCAAAGGCTTAAAATTTCTCTCTCTGCCTTGTCGAACTCGGTCAGTTCGTGAGGACCAACGAAAAATTACTCCCTTCATTTGTAATTCTTTCTAAAAAAGCCCATTGCGGATCCATGTTTAACATTCTTCTCTCATGATATACGTATATAGTTGCATTTTTGAGTAATAATTTTGTACTACTCGTATACGCTTCATAATAGCACTGTGTTACCGTCGTTCTCGGCTGTTTTTAAAAAATTTCTTCTTCTTCTTCTTCTTTTTGTTCTTCTCAGATTTAGGGTAAATGCCTATTTACTCCACGGAATCCTTACATCTCTTCAAGAGTCGTCCCGGCGATCTGTTTTTCTAGGAGACGAATCCCGTACAAATTTTACCATCCGGATCTTCTTCATTTTTGTAGTATGATTGTCCCACTTCGGTCCTTTTCTTGATATACTTTTATTTATTCCTTGCACTTGGCACCTGTATCGAATTTTGTATTTTCTTACATGATCGCGCCTACTTTGTTCGTTTTGTCGATTTTTCGTCGAGAAGCTTATTTCGATCTTTTTTAAATTCTGCATATCAGCGAAAAATTAACACGTGGTGATGTACCATCTATAAAACCCAATTGGATAAGCTACAAACAAACTTAATCCACAACTGAAATCGTAGAAAATCATAGCTCAAGAATGCTGTTTTGACAAATTTGTTTTATTAAATAAACAAAACTGGCGTTTTCAACAACACATTTCTGCCCAATGTCGCATTATTAACAGGTGTAGAAAAATGGTTCTTTATAAATCACATTCGCTTATTTCCAATCGACCAGAAAATATTTTTTTTCCCAGCCGGTTAGAATAGTAGGCATTGCTCACCTCATCTGAGGTAAGAAAGTTCGTTTTTCTCACCTAGGTAAGAAAGTAAATCATGCAATTTTTATGAAGACACTGTACCACATGTTAGCTGACTGCTAACGGGTGCTGATTCTGACAGCTGACATATTGATAGTTGGCGGATAATTGACTTTCTGACAGTCTGTTTATACGAGAAATTAGGAATGCATTCTGTAAGTGTTCACATCCTTTTGATGCAGGTAAGTATGAAACCTTAAGTGGAACCGTGAGTGGCCCTTCATTCGAAGGAATTAAATTAACATCTCGCGCATGCGTACTCACGACAGGAGAGGCTAAAAATCACCGTGCGCGCCCGCGCTTTGTTTTTTAATCCAACCAAAACTGCTTTGACAGTTTGACCTCAGTGGACATAACCTCAAAAAGTATAAATAGTAAAGCGATTATTTAACGACAACATTTTTAAGTTTTCAGAGTTACTTATGAATAAAACTGTTTAGAAACATTTTGAGAACAGCATAAAATCGGAAAACATGCTGCATATTTTGCAGGATATTGTCACCTTTAACAACTTTAACAGTCTCTTGAATTATTTTTATAGTGCCAAATTTTGCTCCACTGAGGCCGGCTGGGAAAAAAATAGTATTCAAACTTCGTTAAGAAAGTGCTCTTGCATACCTTGCGCAATTACAAACCTCGCCTTTGGCTCGGTTTATTAACTTTGCGCTCGGTATGCAAGACTGCACTTTCTTACCTTGGTTTGAAATATACTATATATCTCACAATTCATAACGTGATCTTGTCAATAGCAACGAAATAATATTATTATTAACGTCTGCTATGCGTACCTATCTCTAACCAAAAAAATATCTAACGCACAGATAGAAAATACCTATCATATTAGATGAATTGCCTTGAAGGTGATTGAGGTGCAATTATTATATAGTGTAATAATTATTATACTGATGGTATCACTTAAACGCGAGTAGCACTGGACGCAATAAAGTAATATGCAGCAGAATTACCTGCCAGTTTCTACCGTAATTGTGGCATTTTCCACATTACGCTTATTTGATGGGACAAAGCTAGTCACTCGTGAAACTGTGTGTGGACATGTTGACCACGTGTAACCAATTCCCCAGCTAATACCAGATTCCCCAAGCAGCAATATGTTATTTCACGCGCGGAGCGCGTTCATAATGATATCTGCGAATACCAAAACCTTTTCTAAAATTAATTTCAGCATTCCAGAACTCCCTTATTTAAGGCAATTGACCTGCTTAACAAACCACACATTAAACGATCGTTTGATTTGCTTGGGGCATACTAAGCGGAGCTGCATTACCTATTTCGTAATTTATTGCAAACTTTATGTGATGGTAGCCATTCTATGAGCAACATTCTCCGCTGATGCTACAATTACTGCAATATCGGTGATATATTTTGAAACACCACGCCATCAATTGCGCTTAGATAGACAACTCACCGGACACCGCAGTGCGTTTCCAGTGGAGTAATGGTGTAATTAACTGCATTGAAATGACACCTCCTTAGTGACCTGTCCAGAATATTGGCAGTTGTGATAGCACAACCTGCCCGCAAGTGTTAACTTATTGCAGACCATCCGCGTTAGCTACATTTACTAATTGGAAGCGAAGTCCTTCCCTGTCTATCAGAAGAAATGTACAGCAATCATAAATACTATTATTCATTTTTTATTTAGTTAGCATATGGCTTGTACATATAAATTACAATAACAAAATAATGGGTTTATAAAAACAGAGTAGTTAACAATATTATTGATATGGTCTTGAAATGGTAAAGCATTTAAAATCAAATACAATTAACATGCAGCTTAATTATTTAGTAAATAAAAAGAACATTGAGTCGAGCAGCACGGTTTTGTCATAAAAAAATTCTATTTAATACAGTGGTATTGGCAGTTCATAAACAAATTGACATGAGCAAAAACAAATATAAGTTAGATAGAATCATAGTTATTACTTTAAGTCACATGTGAAATTATAAACAATACCAACTATTTGTCCATTTGCGGTTACAAGTGTAATTTAAATTAGTTGAATATAATAATTTTTGAACTAAGTTGTTCCGTTAGTCAGGTTTCATCTTTAAAAGTAAATATTATCAAAATAGACAAAATATAAGTTTACTTCTTACATAATGATTGTATAAAAGGGATAATAATGCATAATAATTAGAGGCATGCACATTTGAGAACGAATTAACCTAAAAATATGATTTCTAAATTTAAAACGTCATAAAGGTTCATAAGTGGGAATCCGTAATTTTGATATTTCAAATGTAATTATATCCAAGGTTTTGGCGGGAATTACAAAATAACAAGAACAAAATACAGAGCAAAAATAAATCTTAATGACACAACAAACAAACAAACAAACAAACAAGCAGTCTAGAAAAATTGTTATAAAAATTCAATTTTGCCAATAAAAATACTGGTATGTACCAAGAATTATTATAATAACAGCAAGGGTATTATTAAGAAGAAAGTTAGTGTCAAATCAATGAAAATTTTAATTATGTGTGTATAAAGACTACACCAGAGGGGTTGCTGACGAAGGCATGAAGGAGAAGCAAGATATAGCTGGTGCAAAGTTAATTTTGCCAACTAATAACAGAGAATATGAGCTCGAAGAAAAAGAATTGCATCATGTACGTGTAAACAAAATCTTAATTAACTAATTACACAGATGTGAGAACAAAAGCAGTATGTAGAAGGAAGTAAACGTTGTAGAATTGGTTATAATGAAGTACAGAAAGATAACTACAAATTAATTGAAAAAAACTACATTGTTCAAGAAATGAAATCACATGCATACATGCATACTGCATGTAATATAGCTATTTGTACAATAAGTTGGGAAAAGTGATGTTTTTCCGTTTTAGACTTGAGATTTTTTTTCGAGGCCTTTGCCGAGAAAAAAAACACGTCGTAAACGGAAAAACATGCTTTTCCCAACGTTTTGTACACAAGATTTTGTTAAATCCGGTAAAAAATTACTCATTATTTAATTATCCTATAACATAAAATCGTTGCTCTCTTTCTTTCTGCCTTTCTGCCTTTCTTTCTATGTTTGTTCGATATTTCCTCCGAAGATACTGGACCGATTGAGTTGTACGATGGCTTAAAAGTTTGCTAATTTTTAGACTTAGACCGTAGGCCTATTTACAAAAAAAGTACGAAAAAGTTTTAATTTAATTAAATCCTCTAAGCAGCTGAGCGGAGCGCCTGTCGCCGTGGGCTACGGTGTGACAGCTGCTGTCGCCGTGTGCTATTACCTTGGGTGAATACCTATGTTTATATATCATTATAGGAGCGCATTATTCAAACAACCCAGGTTGGTCCTGGGGTAGAGTCCTTGTCTGCCACGCGAGCGGCCAGGGTTCGATTTCCGGCCGATGCATCTTTTTTTTATTTATATTAATGAATCTCTCTTAAATTAGCGAACCGAAGCTTAGTACGGGTGACTTACTAGTTATTAATATTTTGCTTTCCATTTTAAATACGATAATCAAGTTCCTTTTGTTTTCCATTTAAAATACGATAATCAAGTTTCTTTTGGAAATGAATCTGTCATTGCTATGGAATTGATAAATAAACAAAAACAATTTACATTTGTGTCAAGTTTGTGCAAATGTGCAATTAATTGCTTTAAAAATCTCTGAAGATATCGAAGAGTCTGCAGCATTGGCCCTTAATTTGTTGCTACCAGAGAGGTCAAAAGAAAAATACAAAAAGACGTTTAAAGAATTCGAAAACTGGTGTTTTGAAAAGACTGTTAAAGATGTTAATGAACAGGTATTATTAGCATATTTTGAACAGAAATCAAGAATTTTGAAGGGTTCTACATTATGGAGTCTATATTCAATGTTACGAGCTACAATTAATGTTAACAAGAAGATAGAAATTAAGAATTATCCTAGATTGATAGCCTTCATTAAAAGGAAGTCAACTGGCCTTACTTCAAAGAAGTCTAGTGTCTTTACACAGTTGGAGGTAGAGAAATTTTTGAAGAAAGCGGATGATAACAAATATTTGTTGATGAAGGTAAAATTTACCACAAAATTTGGTGCTACATACTAAAACTTTCATCCATTTTTAGGTGGTGTTGCTTGTAGGAATTAGCGGAGCGTTGCGTCGAGAAGAGATAACACTTCTGGATATAAAATATGTGAAAGGTATGAAATAATTTTTTCTGATTGAAATTCCACACACAAAGACAAATGCGAGACAAGAATTTGCTATAAGACGTGGAAATTTTGACGATATAGATTTATTAAAAGTATTTAGAACGTACTATTCCTGCGGCCTTCACGAATTGAAAATACAAGGTTTTTTATTGGCTACCGTAATGGCAGATGTACAAGACAAGCTGTGGATTAACACCATTGCTGCAATACCACATAAAATTGCAGTTTTAAAGACACGAAATTCTTTGACGTATACTGGACATTGCTTCAGGAGGACTTCAGCAACACTACTTGCAGACGCAGGGGCTGACATCACTCTTTTAAAGCGTCATAAAAATTGGAAATCTAGTAGCGTTGCTGAATCGTACATAGAAAACTCCATTGAAAATAAATTAAAAATAGCCTCCAAAATAGTTGGGGAGCCGCAGTCACATGGTTGTGGCAAACTACTGTGTTGTGATGACTCTGGGCTTTCTGCCGGATTGGAATTGGGGCAGAAGACACAGGAACAGAATAACATACTAAATGAAAAATCTGATAATAATTCATCTAATTGGCTTTTTGGAAATTGTTCTAATTTTGTAGTTAACATATATTATAAAAAATAAAGTTTGCATTAATCCTTTTTTTTCTTATTTTTCCATTCTAGTTTGGAAAAATTCAACTTTTTCGTATCCAATTGAGTATTGAAAAATCGAAGAATTACTAACCGGATTTAACAAAATATATATTTCAAATCCAGATAATTATAAAAATAAATATTATATAACGGGTAGCAGTTGTGAATAGGAACGTAACGTTACTAGCTCAGATAATAAACATTCGTATATTTGACTCGATAAACGTTAGAAGCCGTTGTAGGTTCAATTCCATACAATTGTCTAATAATTTATATTTAATTGAAATAATTTTACACAGGAATGACCTGTAAGTGAAGTCTGATATAAAATCAGATAAATTATAGTGTCTTTTGTATTGATATCCAAACTGTATTGAAAAGCAATCAATTTCAATCATTAACGTAGATTCAGTCCTTCAGTGAAGTGTTGTGGTTTTTGTGGAAATTCTATCGGGAAGACAGATATATCTACAAGGGGCTTTGTGCAGTCAGAGTTGCATTAGAGTTGCAGTCAGAGTTTAGCAGAGCTTGGGTTGGTATTGTTACTAGTAGAACGAGACATCAACGGAGTGAATTCAGGTATCAAAATCAACTAAGAAAGGTCAGTGAACTTTAATTACTAGATTTCGAAGATACGTTTTTGAACAAATTTAGTAAAAGACAAAATTATATAGAATTAATTTAAGAAATATTGTATTTAGAAAATAAGTTTATGCTTACTTTCTTTAAATTAATAAGTGATTCGAGTACTCGGCGGTTTTAGGTTATTATAATTTGAAATTATATATTTTGGGTTTAGTTTATATTTAGCCGGAATGTAAAGTTAGAAAATATGATCAAGTTATTAAACTTCTGATTTTGACTGTTAATAATTTTATACGTGTCAACTAAACTTTATATCAAAACTCGTTATAATATTATAAGTAAATAAAAAACAACTCATTGAAATTGAGGTTAATAATATTATTATAAATCATCACCCATTTAGCTGAGAGAAAGGAATCTTAAATGTCTCTGATTGAGCTAGTTCGTGGTAATAGAAACTAACATTATTATAATTACAATGTAACAAAATATAAATGTCATTCAAGTTAAGTTTGAAATTGACGTTTACTTTATAGATGCAGGTAAGTTAGTGCAACTGCAACATATTTATATTGATATACGAAGAGGGATATATTAGATTTTGTCTTCCACCAACGTTGGACAAAGAGCGCTATTACAAGCTTAATAAACTATAAATATAAGTTTAAACATTATCTATAACATAATTAAAAATAGCCTTTATCTAAACGTAGAGTATTTCATAACTGATCAGGTGGAGATTATGTTGTACAATTGGTTGCGTGGTTTTTTTTTTGTACCTTCGCCTCCTTTCACCAAATTAGTTTTTATTCAGTATTCTCGTATTGCATGTGCACATTGCTCTAGTAGGTGCAAACATTTTTTTTTCAATTTGATTTTGCTATCTTTACTAAGAAAATAATTAGCTGGTTTAATTCAATCTATTCACTGGGATATCGTTACATTCTCCCTCAAATTCTTTATAGGTGTCAGATTGGTCAATATTTGTTCGGCTAACGGCTATTTTCGTTCAGATCTGTTTTTTGTTGAAAGCGGCCAACCTGTCCATATTGACCAATTCGAAGGTATATTTATTTGATCATATCTGTTAATGGGGCGCCAGGAAGTTATACTAATTTGAGACTTCACCGTTGTTGAAAATTGCCAACTGAGTTTTTGTTGAAATCGACTAACAAGTTCATACCGGCCAATTTATATAAATAGTCCAAATTTACTTCATTTTTGTTTATATTGACAAACCTCTCAATAACTTACAATTTTCACTTATTGTTAGGCCAACGGTCTTACTACGAGGCTAACAAACTATATTTCAGTAATCCATGTCGCTTCTGACGTAATAAGATATCTTATCGCTTAGTAGCTAATAAAAGAGCTAATTTTAGAAATAATTTTAAATGTTCGTTTTATAGCTAACTTATTTTACCTAACAATTTGTTAAAATAACTTTATCCAGCTTTATAAATAAAATTCATAAGTTAGAGATGAAATAGTATATTGCTTTCAGATTAGTAAGTGTCTTAAAACAGACCGAGAATAAATCTGGTGTAATACATGCACACAACTTTCTTTTTCAGTGATCTTATAATTAGTCAAAAATTAGTTTGTAGCTTCCCTACTACATTATATAAAAAAACAAAAATAAAAGAAACCCATTTTAGAGATATTCAACTTTAAAATCACATATTTCACATCAATACACAATAAAAATGTAATAAAAATTAAATGTTTGAAAAAATCGTTCGAGTCGTTTTTGATAAAATAAAAGAAACTGAAAAGCAACAAACTCCCGCTAATACAATTTTCTTCAAACGCTGGATGTCGCATCTAGATAATATATAAAACTTATATATGACGTTTCAACATAATATCTCTTTTCATTTTTGAGATATTCTTTTCACACACAATAAGACAGAAAAATAAACAAGAACATGTTGTTTGCATTCAGGAGACTCTAAAACGTGAAGATCTATTGAAAAACTCAATTTTGAATTTTTGTAGTGAATCAGCTGCTTCCTTTATTGTAAAAGAAAGTAAATAGTTAGAAAAATGAGGTGCGAAAGCCCTAGTTTTACTATTTTTTTAGGCCTGTTCCACATGGGCACTTAACGATCGAGTCTCGTAAAACATGGTTTGCCCATTAACTAATAAAAATAAACGTACCGTTGAATATTACAAATGTTGTTTGCTTAAATAAAGTGCGTAATTGTTGTGTCTATAGCATGGATGAGCAACAAGCGGCTCGCGTGCCGCATGCGGCCCGTCATACTTTCTCGTGCGGCCCTTCAAAGGCTTTTAAAAATCCCCGCAGCCTCATTGTACCTTATTTCTCACTAAATAATCATTTTCCACATATATCTTTCGCCGTTTTTTAATAGTATTTCCATTAATTAGTGTTTTATTTCTGTAATTTTTTATACTAGATTTATTTTGTTAATAAGGAGATAATTTGAGTACATCATTCAATGTTTGTGTTATCATAAGTTTCTTAGATGCGGCCCGCACAACATTTTTAAATTTGTAGCTGGCCCGTTGTAAAAAAAGGTTACTCATCCCTGGTCTATAGTAACCAAACACAAAAAAATTTGCTATAAGTCCTTCTACCGTTACATACGTAACAGATCTGTATTGTTGCTGCTGTCATACCAACCAACAGGAATACGGGAAGTTGGCTTTTTCAGCAGAGATAAGGAACAGGAAAACAAAATAACATTAACACTTGAACGAATAAAGGGAAAACCTAAAATTTTGTTCCGCGAGCTTAAAGTTTTTCTTTTGGGCCTCTATATCTAAAAGCTATTGCGTATTCTCAAAAAACTTATTCTATTTATACAATAATATTGATGTGTCAGAAAGATACACCATTTATTATAACTTCTATAACACGATTTTCTTTCTTTATTTTTTACGGACACGGTTTTAGCATGCGAAGTAGATACCTTAGAGACCGATTGTTATTGGTTATATGGATAAAGCGCTGTTAAGTATGGTTTTAATATCATAGAAGTTTCAACAGATGCAATAAAGATATACAGTATATAAAGCGATTAAGTTGACTTGGTCAAAGTGACAATACACAAAAACTGTGTTGACTATATTACCTTTTACTGTTTCTAATCTAAATCCTATGTTAAATGAAACTTTCTAAACTACAAGGATTTTCAAGTACAATAATTTTTTTTAATTAAAACTTTATTCAAAAAGAATTTCAAAACATAGTAAAACAGAAGATATTTGATTGTAATAGCAACGTTATTAACCTGGCATTATACAGTAAATTTATTTTTTCTACTCCGTTATTAGTAATTTTCTCATTAAGCACTGTTTACTTGATTAGTAAATTCGTTGTTACAATCAGTGTTACGTAATGACTAACACGTATTTTTTTTTATTACGTTATGGTCGTCGTCTAGCTTCCAAAGTTAACTAGCGATCTTGAACTGCCTTGGTAATAGTTCCACGACCTGGATGTTGTTCGCTAGGATCTCCGGATGTTTTATATTTATTATGATTAAATCATTCCCCAACAACACTGGAATTGCTTTATTTTCAGTTGATTTGACAATTAAGCATTCGCCTTTCTTTATTTAGTATTGAAACAATTGCTATCGCTAGCCCAAAGACTAGCACTAACATACTTGATGAATGGCAGAAGTATTTGATAACAAAATTAATTTTATCGATGAAAAATTTTATATCCCTAGACTTTTGTGACGTGGTATTTTGAAAGTATACATTTAGGTCTTCCTAGTTAATGATACAGTGTGAGCCGTTGTTGAGTAATAAGACAACCACCAATAAACTTACAAGTGCCGCTGTACAACACATTTTTGACTACGCCTGTACTTTTCACCACTAGTAATATTTTTATTTCATAACTAGTTCTGAAAAGTCAGTCAATTTTGAAAAGTGACCCTTTATATGTCAAAAATAAAAAAATTTCATATTTATTGCATACCGATACAAAGTGAACCGCTATTTAGAAAACAGTCCATAAAATATATTTTGGGGTATTTTTTTGACGTCACTGGCAACTAACTTTGACAAATCATTCGCCTTCGGCTGGGGAATTTGACCAAGTTCGTTTGTCTTGCGACATTATCAAAACAAAAATCTTTTGTAAACTATTTTTACCGGCAAAATCATTTGCCCTTACAACATTATTACTGATAAAAGTATTACTATCAGAACCAAGATTTCTTTTTAAATTAAGTTCTATGGAATTGGTAAGGTTTCCTATCAGTATGCTATCAATACGTTTAAGCAAAAGTGTTTTAGTGTAAACACAAGTAAAGAATCGATACGTAAGGTATGTGCAAAATTTGATGAGAAATGATCAGTAACAGATGAAAAAGACTTGTGTAAGAAATATTATAACAACGATCTGTGGAAGAAAATCGAAATCAATGTTTTAATTCGCAGAGCAGCAAATCTGAAACAATTTTCAGGGAATAGTTTATTTGTATTAACCAAAATTCGGAGATACCTTCGACGAACAATATCCGTGTATTTTCAAAATTATGGGTTTATTTTACTATCCATACCAGAAATTAAAGATTTTATCTTCACCAACGTTATTATAAAGTACTTACCAAATCAATTAGAGTATCGTCAAAAGCTTTATTACCGCACTCTTGTTTGCAAATCAAAGAATAAGTTAAACCATAACTTATCGATGAATATAAAATATTGAATAATACACGTTTGCTTATGACACTTAACAAAACCCGTTTGTTTGTAGCGGAACTCTGCTCACCGCCTCGTTCTAGTAATCAAACTCAATTCGTTCAGATGCTCATAATCAAACTTATATCGTTATAGCGGCTTAGGGGAGTTCATCGATTTCTATTGAGGGCGAAGTAAATTTTTCTTTTGCGCCTTGAAAATAAAATGTTTAGGCAACTGTAGGTACACCATTTTGTTTTGAATGGCAATGTCAAAAGCAGATTATTTCGGGTACCTTATCTGCTCATCTATTACCTGTGGCGAAGCTTCTATTTTTAACCGAATTATCCCAATACGTCCTTACATTTGTTGCCGAATAACCAAATTATTGTTAATGAGAAACCCATTTTAGAGGTATTCAACTGGAAAATCACCTATCTTACATCAATACACATTAAAATGTGATAAAAATGTAACGTTTGAAAAAAATCGTTAGAGCCGTTTTGAAAAAACCGAAAGAAAAACTGAAAATTCACAAGAGTCAACACCATATTCCCGGTTATGCGATTTTCTTCAAAAGCTTTCTGTCGCATCTAGATAGTACACAAAATTTATATATGAAGTTTAAAAGTCATTCCGTTTCCTGTTTTTGAGATATTCGGTTCACACAGCCGCAGACACACACACATACACACGCACACACACAGACATACACACAGACTGACAGACCAATAAACAAAAACATGTTTTTTGGGTTCAGGTGACTCTAAAACGTGAAGATCTGTTGAAAACTCAATTTAAAGTATTTGGGGTGAATCCAATACTTCCTTTATTGTATAATAAACGTATTGATGTTTGTTATACTTGTACTGTTCTTTAGTTTCCATAGCGATTTTAAATTCTATAGGAATAAATGCTTTCTTTACTTCTAATTTTGAGGAAGTAAATTATTGTTTTATTTACGTTTGTGCAAAAATATTAAAAAGAGTTCATTTATATATGAAAATCTTCAAAGCGGAAGGGATTAAAATATAAAAGATCTTGTGATCCCCGCTCGTGCCAGGTCATCATCATCATCAATCAGCTTATACTAGTCCACTGCAGGACATAAGCCTCCCTTGTTTGTTTCCAAAGTCCTCTGCCGTTTGCAGCCTGTATCCAGTTCGTATGGATTCTCTTAATGTCATCAGTCCACCTAGTAGGAGGGCGACCTCTACTTCTAAATGCATCTGATCTCGGTCTCCACTCTATCATACGCTTCGTCCATCTACCATCTCTCATTCTGGCCACATGTCCGGCCCAGTTCCACTTAAGCGTGGTAATTCGGTGTATTGCATCCATTACTCCTGTTCGACGTCTTATTTCTATGTTTGGTACTCTGTCGATTAAACGAATCCCCAACATACTTCTCTCCATTGCTCTTTGGGTTGTCCGAATTTTATTTATTGATTTTTTTGTGAGTGTGAGCGTTTCGGCTCCATACGTTAGAACAGGCAGAACACACTGATCTAAAACTTTTCTTTTAAGACAATTGGGAAGTTTAGATTTGAAAACATATCCTAATTTACCGAAAGCGGCCCAGGTTAAACTTATTCTTCTTAAGAGTTCATGAGTCTGGTTGTCTTTGGATATACGGATTTCATGACCGAGATACTTATAAGTTGTGGTTTCCTCTATATGTTTTCCATCCACAAAAATGGGTTCACTAAGAACTAAGTTTGTCATGATTTTAGTTTTTGAAATATTTATGTTTAACCCTATTTGTTTAGATGCAATATTTATGCTTTCTAGCATTATTCGTGCCTCATCTATTCTATCTGTAATCAAGACGTTCGACTCTGAACTTATTGGTGTTTTTATGTAATCTTACACAAGCTGTAGCAGTATTGTATATGTTCTTGAGCAGATTTATGTACCGGTGGTCTATTCTACACTCTGTGAGTGCCTCTAACATTTTAGTTTGGTCTATACTATCAAATGCTTTTTTCATAGTCCACAAAAATGAAAGTTAACGGTTTGTTGTATTCTATTGACTTTTCAATGAGACTTTTTATTACTAGGAGGTGGTCGTTTGTTCCATAACCTTGTCTAAACCCGGCTTGTTCATACGGTTGATAAAAGTCTAATTTAGTATCAAGTCTGTTAGTGACAATTCTGGTAAGCAGTTTGTACATGTGGGACAATAAACTAATAGGTCTGTAATTCTCTAGTAACGTATTGTCACCCTTTTTGTGTGTTAATGTAATAATTGCGTTTTGCCACTGCGATGGAGTTGTTCCTTTCAATAAACATTCATTGAAAAGTGTTTTGATTGCATTTAATAGTACGTTCCCTCCTAGTTTAATGGCTTCTATTTCAATCTCGTCTTCTCCAGGTGTTTTATTATTTTTCATTTCTGAAAGCGCTTTTTTAATTTCCTGTACAGTTATTTTTGGAATATCTTCAGATCCTTGGTTTACTATTTTGGGCAAATATTTTTTCTCCGTAGTTATTTTACGCTCTTTATACAGTTCGCTGTAAAAATTTTCCACTGTTGTCAGTATTTCATCTCTGTCTGTTGTAACTCTGCCTTCCTGATTTGTAAGTTTCCATATGTTCTTCTTTCCCAGAGCCAGATTTTGTCTGAATACTTTCATTGATTTGTTATTTTCTATTATTCTAATGATTTCCTCGTTATTATGTTTTCTTACATCCTTTTTTATTGCTTTATTTATTTCTTTATTTAGTCGTCTTAACTCTGTTATATTTGCATTGTATTTGTCCTGTAACTTTCTTCTTTCGTTTAACAATTTTCGTGTATGGTTGCTTATTTTCTCCTTTTCGTTTGTCATCTTGGGACAGCAGTGAGTTTTGGCATCTTTGATTGCATTTATTATTTTTGAATGAAATTGGTCAATGTCCGTTATTTCTTCGTGGTTTATATTTAATTTATCACTAATTCTTTGCTGGAATTTATTTATATCTTCTGGAGTTTTCCATCTTTGGTTTGGCCTTTTACGCATAATTTTGTTTCTCTCGGCTTTCATATTGATAACTATTTTTGATCTGATCATTCTGTGGTCACTTCCAGTGGAGAATTTATTTAAGGTACTCACGTCGTGAACTATTTCTTTCCTATTTGTTGTTATAAAATCTCTTTCGTTCTTTATTTCCCCATTTGGGCTAATCCATGTCCACTTTCTTTGTGCTTTTTTATGAAAGAAAGAGTTCATTGCGAACAAGTTTTGTTCTTGTAGAAAGTTTAGTAGTCTGCTTCCTCTTTCGTTTCGTTGTCCGTACCCATAATTTCCAATATGTGTTTCTTTTTCGTCTTCCCTTTTTCCCAGCTTTGCGTTAAAGTCGCCTATGACTAAATTGTAGTGAGTTTGTTTTCTTTTAATAGCTTCACTAATATCATCGTAGAAATTCTCTATCTCCTCATCACTATGTTCTGTAGTTGGAGCATAGACCTGGATGACTTTAAGATTGTATCTCGAATTTAACTTAATGATAAGGTAGATTACTCTCGGGCATATGCTTTCTATTTGGATTATGTGAGGTATGATGTTTTTGTTGATAATAAATCCTACTCCTCCATATGAAGAGTTATCTTCTCCTTTGTAGTGAAATAGGTGTCCTGATGTGAGAGTAATTTGGTCTTCTCCTTTTCTTCTCACTTCACTCAATCCAACGATATCCCACTTTATGTTGCTTAGTTCTTCTTGAAACTCCAATAATTTTTCGTTTGATAGTAGTGTTCTGGTGTTATAAGATCCAATTTGGAATCGTTTTAAGTGTTTGTTTGACTTTGGTTTGGTTTCTAGCGAATTTTTGCCTCCCCCAGATTCCATGAGGCGGCCCTTTTTAAAAGGGTGGGATTTGGGTTTACCCACCTGGGGTCTTCCGTTTTTAATCTTCCACGCTGGCCAGACGGGTTGGAAGATGTAGAGGATGTAGGTAGGATTAAATGTATGATAGATAGGATTTACGGTAAGGACATGATTCTCTCTCTTGTTTGCGGATGGGAGAGAGAACCAAGGCTCGCGTGGGCAGGGTCGCGTCCCTGAAGTAGACATATCTCCACCGGGATCGTGAAGAGTGTCTACCCGCTACCCTCGTGCCAGGTAGATGCATCAAATTACAAACTTATTGCGCATGGTACACCAAATAAAAGTGTGTTGCCTAACCTTTCTGCATAGTTTCTAGAAATTGTCAGAAATCGTCTACGACAATATTGATTAGTCAATATTTCTAGAATATGGGTTTAGCTGAAATCAGTTTCTAGATATTATTCAATTTTAACCAACTATAGGAACAAACGAATGGATAAGGTTTCTTATTTCAATAATAAAAAAATACGCAATTGGCTTCTATAAACAAATTGGATTTTTTTAAAGAAACTAAATCATAACATATAAAAATCTGGTGTGAATTTCATTTTTAATTTTTAACCATTTGTTAAAAATTTTCAAAAATTACAAATTCTACAAAAACGGTACAAAATCGAGAGACAAATTTTCTCTAGAATTTTAAGGTGAATTCAAAAATGTAATAATATACCGGGTGTTTTATTTAAAATAGGAGTTAATAAAAAAAAATAGAAAAAAAAAACAAAAGAAACCCACTTTAGAAGTATTCAACTAGAAAATCATCTATCTCACATCAATACACATTAAAAATGTAAGAAAAATGTAAAGTTTAAAAAAATCGTTAGAGCCGTTTTTGAAAAATCGAAAAAAACTGAAAAATCACAAGAGCAAACACCTACTTCCGGTTATGCGATTTTCTTCAAAAGCTTGCTGTCTCATCTACATAGTACACAAAACTTATATACGAAGTTTCAACGCCATACCTTTTTTCGTTTTTGAGATATTCTGTTCACAGACAGACACACAGACAGACACACAGACACACACACAGACAGACAGACAGACCAATGAAAAAAAATATGTTTTTTGGGATCAGGGGCTCTAAAACGTGAAGATCCGTTGAAAACTCAATTTCGAATTTTTGGGGAGAATCCAATACTACCTTTATAGTAAAAGGAAGTAAAAAGTATAATGAATTAGCGAGCTGCCTTTTAAAGTAATTTTTGTAAATGTAATCTTAGCAAGAGGTTTAAACTTTTAGTAAATATTTTAGCTAGCATGGTGTATTGCCTATCCCCTCTCCTAAGCCGTCTTAATATCTATAAAATAGTTAATGTGTTGTGTGGTATATTATTTAACAAAATAATCGGGTGACACTTTAATTAAACATTCTTATTTGGAATTGTTTAAAAATTTTATGTTACCACCAAATCAATGCATTGTACATAGTACTAGCAAGATGGATGTCTAATACATATAAGATAACCAGTTTATTAAGTTGTTATATACACAGGTCTTTAACCGCTGAATAAATACTTCGTTGTGATTATCTCAAAAGGTTTTTTCAACAGAAGGCCGAAAATGATTTTGATATTTTGAAAGAACGGATAATACAGACAGGAAATTCTTGAACAACTATTATATAATGCGAACAAATAATTTCTAAGACGAGTAATAATAATAAACACAATTCCTATTAAATAACTATTTAAGATATATATTGTAGATTGTCATTTTTGGCATTTTTAAATAGTTATTTGTTGTCTAGATTTTCCTGAAATTTAGATTTTTTTTTGTACAAAGTGACAACTAGGTTCTGTCGCCAAGGAAAACGAACGGTAGTATAGTTGATTTTTATTATTTCTTCATAAACTTGATATTATTATAAACATGAAATTTTAACAGCTAAAATAAACCGAAACAAACAAAAATCCCCCGCCTGCCCTAATGCAGGCCCTCAGTCTTTTCTTAAAATTATCCACCTTGGATGGCAGCACTTCTTCAGGAATTCCAGCCCATGCAACTCTTAAGGAATGCTTTATATCTCCAATACTAGCTTGATGTTGTGCACAGGCCGCTCGAATAGACCATATAGCGTAATCCAGTGGATTCAAATTCGGTGAAAATGAAGGCCAATATTTAGGCGAAATAAAGTCTTGAAAGTTCATCGACGATTTCCAAAATGTTGACGTGCCCATGGTTCTATTTCAGCCTCCAATACGTCCGTACGATACCTTTCTGCGGTCATCGTAATCCCCTGGTTGATTATCACCAAGGGTGTTTTTCCATCCACGGAAATTCCAGCCCAGACCATTTTTGACAAAGGATGGTCTGATTTAAAAACATTTCTACTTCTATCACTAGCACCTTTTATTGTACGAGCAATTATTCGAGAATTTTGTTTATTAAACTTTTCATCTATAATAAATACTTTCTCATCTGTAAATAGCGCCCCGAAGCAATCTCCTACACCTTGTTACCCTGTTAGTCACTGTATTTGCAGGCAGTAAATGAACCTTTTGTCTTTTATAACACTTAATTTTAAGCTTCTTTATAACAATAGTCTGAACGCTCTCTCTGCTTATTCCAAGCTCCACACTACTACACAGCCATCTTTCGCATTGATCGTCTTGGATTTCGTCAAATTCTGTCTCTGATGTTTGCGATCGTTTGACGTGTGACACCAGTTCGCGGTGGTCCGCTTCTTACATGGCCACTCAAGTTTCCCAAATCTTCGTAACAAAAAATTATTCTCTGCACTGTTTTTCTGTTGAAATTTAATTTCCGGGCTCATAAGAGCTTATTATAGCGGCACGTTGCATTTGTCGATCCACATCTTACCAAATCTTTTAGGAAATGTCAACAGACTAGACCTACTTATTAAATACATTTCATGTAACGAAATCTTTGACATGAAAAGCAAGGGTTGCAGTATAGAGTGCGCAGGGTGGTTTTAAAGATTGGCGACCGAAATTAATTGCCACCCTTAGATATTAGTTTAAATATAAGCACGACATATTTCGCCTCGTATTAGGTGGACTTTATTCTAAAAGTTTGAATACTGTCTGAGGACGACACTCACCACAGCCTCGCTTCAGACTTTAACTTTTATCATTCGCAATATCTAATCCAGCTAAATCTTTGTTAAATGTCCAAGAAATATGACAATTAATATTGTTGTTAGATCTAGGAGTATACAACATAGTTTCAGATCCACATGATTTAGTCACTGCCTTGGTTTCAACCTGTCAACACGACGATCATTATATTTTACGAAACACTTCAATACAAAGAGCCATATTTTATTCTATGTTATTTATCTGGCTGGCTTCAATCGACGTTTAGTAGCCTACAATATGAGGTGCTATTAGCTGTCGTATCGCCAGCGTGGCTGAGCGGTTAGGGGGCTCAGGCTGCATTGCCACGGTACGGGGTTCAACCCTCACATCTGACAACTAGCGAGCAGCTCACTCAGTCGCTTTAAAAATTGGGTACGGAAACCACAGTTGTGGAAGTACGGAAAGTAAGGCAGTCGTCGAAGGCGTGATGTTAACCACATCACCCAGTACGCCGTTAACATGTGCCAGATTGACTGGGTTTCGGAAAGAAATATTTCGGCGACCCTGACTCGCCTTATCTATGGCCATGGTTCTACATGGAATGAAGTGCCCGAACTTTACTGTACTTTTATTAGCTGTCGTACCTTTCATCGTGTTAATTTTATTTATGGTTATGCATAGTGCAGGTCGTCCAGGCAAACAGTAGAGATTGAATATTAAAAAAATATCCAGTCCAGCACTGTGTCCGTATGTTGGAAGCAATTGGTTGACTTCCCTAGATGCACCTTCAGGAGACATTCTATTACAGTACCTATCGGCGGTTGTTTGACGATCTTCTGCATAGCCTCATGATTTGGAACTACGGGTTCCCATGATTCCTTTATTGTTCTTTTGTGTTAAAAAATTCTGAAGAATCGTACCGCTAAGTGAAGTGGGTGATATTTGAACTTCAATCTATATACTGCTATACCTTGTAGGTCATCATTTGTCGATACTTAGAAATATCCAATATGTTACTTATAGGTGAGCTTATGGGCTGTACATTTCTGGAGGGGTAGTGTGACTCATAACGAGTAGCCACATTTGACCACGCTATTCAGCGAATGTGGCTCAGTGGGGCTTATTATAATTCCATCTGGGAAACCAGAATTAGAGTAAATTATGTAAATGGTATGCCAACCTCAGGTATGATAGAGCGGTGTTGGCAGTATACAAGTTGCATTGGTTAGTCGCGGGTTACCACTTTTGTGTTTTGCGCCACTGGAACCATTAGGTTGTTTATTACTGCGAAATTAAGTTCAGTAAAATACAACCGTTTGTGGAATACAATAACATTCCTTTATATGTTTTTAGAACACAACAACAAAATACAACATAAATAATAATATTAATTTAAAACACAAGTACGAATTTGAGTAGCCTGGTTTTCGATACCGAATTAATTATTAAATGCGTACAAGTCGGAATATTACGAACACGAGATATTGACTAGAAGTAAAAAGTACAAATGATACGCGATGAGTGAGTGATTGAATCGAATTGAATGAAGGAATCTAAGTAACCCTCGAAAACTAAGCTACTCCTTTATATATGGGGCGCCTGAATGAAAGAGATATTCCTTATTATATTGAGTACAATAGAAGTCCAGCTGTATTGTAGCACAAGAGGTTGAAATCGTCGGTCGTATAGAAATTTCCCTTGTCGAGCGTTTACAACCATATTGTTGACTTTTCCTTTTTTCGTTTGGTTTATTCTTATTTGGGACGAAAAGGGTTTGTTGGCCGATATTCCTGGTTTACGATATAACAACGCTGTGCTGGGAATTGCGTCGTGAATGTTAAGACCTGTTAGCTTTGATTGTTCAACTCAACTACACAAATCACATTTGAGATTATTCTTTTTTCACCAGCCCTGTCACAACGCGAATTTCACTTTTTAGTTGCTTTAGCAGGGAATAGATCTGCCACGGCGCGAATTTCACTTTCTGATTTAGAAATGCACTTAGTGTCAAGTTTCAGTTTATGGCTGCCTCTTTCACGACAGGCGTTTTCAGACCAATTATCACGCTACGCTACACAAGCATTAAAAATTAGGCATATTTAAAAAAAAATATATGAACTGCCATGGACTATCTTTGCTTATTATCATGTTACTGAGTTGGTTGGTAGAAATTAGTAGCAAGTAGATACCAGAAATCATAGAAAAACAATTTCCCATGTTAATTACCTATGTCCACGTTTGGTGGCTATCACTCGGTATAAGTTTGTCGCTGGTAAAGGCCGCAGATCTAATTGGCTATCTGTTTTTTGCATTCCATATTAAGTTAAGACTATGTACCATTTTTATCAGTTCCTGGATATGTTTCCACGCAGTATGGTTTGAAAGCATTGGCAACCAGCATAGTCACCAGATTGAATTATGATGGTACATAAGCCTCTGGTTATAATCTTTACGGTAAGGTTAGGTTTCATGTGGGCTGTTTGACGTTTTAATTATTTTGAATTGAAGTTCTGGCTATCCCGAACTGAAATTAGTGCAAATACATACCTAAATGCAAATGGAAATAATTAATTGTAAACCAGTCAACATGCGACCTAACCTCAGTGCAAAAATTATTACCAGAATCTTATGTAGCAACACAATTCAATCTAGTGTTAATGCTTGTTGCCAATGGTTTTTCTAGAATTTCCCCATTTGCATTTTCATATTAAAAACGATGAACTATATAAATCTGGACTACTGTAACGTCAGCTATTTTAGTAACAATTTTATACAGATTTTCGTTTACACTGGTGTGTAACATATGGGTATTCTCAATATCACTTACTTGACACATACGTACGTAGCGACATCATACGAACAATGTTAAGTGGTTCCAAGTAACCAAATAATAAACATAAATTTTACCCCTCTATTAATGTTGTTTGTCATCTTCCAAGTGTGTTTCTTCGTTAATGATCCTGTCAATATTTTGATCTACAGGAGCATAGAGGTATAACTACTTTTTCCCCAGCTGTATTTTGCCATTCAATGGTATGTGATCCACGATATCAAATGATCTTGTCTGGTTGCTGTTCATTCTAGCTCATTTAGCGTGCACTTGTAGTCTTCTGTACATTCCAATGTCGCGTTTGTCTAGTTTATCATATATAATGCAACTAGTGGGTTCTTGATTATCAAATAATCAACAAGACACGAGTTGCATTCGGCTAGATTATATCACAAGTCAATAAACGTTTGAACAGTTTATTTATAAATATTAAAGGTACAGTTAATGTGGTTGTTATGACAATTGTACTGACAGCAGATAACGCGATGTTTGTGAAGGCATGCGACTATCACTTATTAGTCAGGAAAGTATGTGATTATCACAGTTGCTATGTACATTATCAAAAGTTAATACATGCGTAACTATGCATTTTTCCGTTTTTCATTAGTTGATGTTGGAGGGACTGGTATAATCTATAAAAAATAACTGGCAAAGTTGGGAGTTTTTTATGTTACTATGGTGTGGCGAGGAGGGGATATTTGAACTTCAAACCTTTTGGACAGAAGTAGCTTGATCGTTTATAAATCGAAAAAAATCGAATTGTATTGATACAGAATGATCAAATTTCCTTTGTAGAGAGTGGTTCATTACGGGTGTAAAAAGATATGGCCACTACTTTCGTCCTCGCCTATTTTTACAAATTTACAATTTTTTCCCCAATAGCTCAACCAATCGTGACCAACCTGAAATTGTATGAAAGGTCTCATAAAACCACATAACCACGCTGTATATAGTGCAATGGATGCTCTCTAATGACTGGGTTTTAATTAATATTTAATTGTAAGTTAGAGCAAAATCCAATATGCACAATTCACTGACTTAATATTTTACTGTGTACGGAACTTTGCCTGTTATCAAATTATTAGGCTGGTTAAAATGTGACCCGTACTTTATTTACTTGTTCAAAATAAATGGTTATATGCCCTTTTAATATTTTCTTTATCTGCAATTAATTAGAATAAAACGCTAGCTCAAGTAAAACAACAAGCTTCTTAACTCAGGTGGGTTCCTAGTTGATTGAGAAATTACAAATTATCTGATACGGTCCTGTTCACCGCATTTAGTTCCAATGCACGATAGTTAATTGTTTTCAATACTGTAAAAAATTTTACAAAATGGAGTACTTATGCAAGTCTGCGGTATTTGACGTTTAACACCAGTGTAATTATGAGAATTCGCACGGTAAATATTTAAATCTTTGCACTTTGGCGGTAATTAACAGCTTTTGTTGCAGGCATTAATTTGTTCCGTGACGTCAGATGGACGCGGCCGGAAATTTAGCAATTGCTTTACCTTCGCATAATCTCAAATTTGGGAAACCGCTTATTTTTCGAACTGCGACTTCGCTGTGGTTGTGGAAATGCTTGACTCTTGCTCAGTAAGGTGTGATCTCGCATGCACATAAATTTCCCGGCGGTAACATAGATATTTTCTATCCAAAATTGGTACCTTATTATCGGCCGAACTGATTCGGGTCTTCGAGATGACGCCGTTGGAATATTGTCGCTGTTTCTGGCCCCTTGAAGTCAAATCTCCTGGAAACGTTGTTACCGAGCTGCATTACGCCCTGGAATGTTGATCTCTTGGCTCAGGAGAATTTGGGTTGCAGTCAAAGATCGTAAACTGGAGGTGCTCGCTTCCGTTGTCACAATCGGAGACAAAATAAAAATGTTAATTTTTATGTTGCGGATCTGCTCACAAACATTTGTACAAGGGCACTGATGTGTGTAAAGTAAAACTGTACTGTTTTTTTTATATTGGTAAAACACTTTATTCTATTTTAAAACATTAATTAATATGGAGCACAAATTTTCCCTGTCATTCAATAATTTATTTCATTTGTTCTCCCTTATTAAAACAAATTAGAATCTATTGGTATGGTTACAATACAAACGGAAATAAGTTTTGGTTAATTTAAATACATTCTAGAAAAAAGTTTGATAACAGTTTTAAATCTTCAAATTTCTTACGAACTACATTTATTGTCTGTTTCTTATATTTAAAAAAATCGTTTATTTGCGCCATACACACAAACACGTTATATTATTTGCTCTGCTTTTTCACTCACGTTAAATGCACTGTTTAATTATAGAGTTCATTACTTCTTAATTGCTTTTCCATGTACTTCTGCCTGCTTTTCAAAATGACTTTTCCATGTCCTATTGCCTGCTTTCTTCAAGATTGCTCTATTGCAATGTACTGTTATTTTATTCTGGCTTCTTTACCTTTTTAGAATCCTCACCAATTTCACTGACTAGCTTTATTGAATGCTACGCTTCTTTTGCTCGCACATTGTGACTATTAATTTCTTTCGGTTCGGCTATTCATTATGCACAAAACTATTTTTTAATTTATTTGCAAGTCAACTTCGACCCCTGTGAAAAACAAGCTTGCCTTTTGCGTTCCTTACTTAATTATTTTATTATTATTGGCATCTCTTTACCAATGCATTTATTGTTTGAATTTTAAACTGATCATTGCAGTTACATAAAACACCCCAACTCTGTGCTTATCGAAATGTTCATTAATTTGCACTGCTAGTAGAGTCGAGTCGTGGGCCTAAGGCCATTACAATAGTTATCATAAAATAATCATAATTTATTTACTACAATTAATAATTATTATGGGAAAAAAACAAAATTGTATATATCTTATAATAAATGCTCCTTGAACTTGAATAAAGCTTCAAACCAGTGCATCATCGATTAGCCGCCTTTGTTACTGTTTGAAGTAATTGATTATAAATTTTTATTTGAATACTATATACCAGCTACTTTAAGTGACTCCACAGGTAATATTTCAAACGATTTAGACTAGGAGATATTAGAAACGAAGCTATCAGACCCTGACGCCTATCCATCTATGAGAATAATAGCTACTTAGCCAGTCAGTAGCTTCTCTACCATAGTGAAGTTGGTGGAACGGTGCACCATCATTTTGGTACCAGATTTGCTGCCGAATAAAAAGTGAAGTATCTTAGAGTATCTTATATAGCTTTTCATCTAAGGAAGTTAGACATAATTCTGCATTTATATCAAGTTTAATTGTTTAATTCTTCATAACTGCCAGTCTGACGCAGTCTATAAAATTAGGATAAATAATTTTATGAGAAGGGTGGTGTGTATTAAAATATCTGCATTAATATTATCCAGATACAGGAAGAGCATTGCAGTCGCAGTATCCTTAAACAGTAACAATATTCAGTCTTCCATTTTATCAATATAAAAATAAACAATAATTATTACAAATAGATTGGGTTTTAGTTTAACACAACTTCGGTATCTTCTAGTTCTGCGACCAATTGCAATAGGACCTATGTTCATTTGATATGTTTTACCCGAAATGATCTTCACAGTAAGTTATTAAAGCTATATCGTCCTGTATATGTAGGTACACCTAAAGTAACCATTAGTTAATTAATAATTTGAAAAATAACGCTGCCGTAATATTTTTAACAAAGACTACATATAAACTGAACTTTTAGTTACTACTACATATTTCGACTGTTTCCTTGTTTTTAATTCAGTGAGTGCAACCATTCCATACAGTAAATATATCGAAGTTTTCATCAAGCACAGAGGCTTACTTTTTTAATGTTTAACATTGATTGTATAGTAGTAAAACTTCAAGTACAATATTATTCTCCTCAAAAGTGGAGAACAACTAATTAGGCGTTTCTGTACAATGTTGTTTCTAACCGATTTTCCTGTTTTTCTCTCATTTTTGTAGTTATAAGGATTTGATGTTCCTACCTGTATTATTTTGTTTTTAGAGTATAACAATATAATTAAATTATACATAGGAAATAACACCTATCTCTTTTAATACCTACCTGCGTTATATATTTTTAATTTAGAATTGAGATGACGTTATCCTATAATTAATGTGTTTGTTGTAGGTACAAATGTTAATAATTCAACAGAAACGTTATTTATGACGCAGTGACGGCCATGCATTGTTCGTCTAATTTTAACCCAATTTGTAAGTCATTTTATTTACCACGCACACCCCGTGGTCAACAGCCACTCGTTGTGCATAGCAGAGGCCACAAATTGAAAGGATTATTAGTTTACTACGTTGCACAATTCAGCAGGCGGTTTTACAGCTTATGGTTTAAATTTGCTCTAAAAACAGCTTCAAGCTGAATTATGCACACAACTCTCTCAGCACACAAAAACAGGAACCGGGGTCTGGAGTCACAAAAGCGTGTAAGAGGGGCGAAATATTTAATTGTGGTTCAGTCATAAAAAATGTAATTAAGAGTTTCGGGAGTTAAAAAACATTTCATTTCGTCGGATTTGCTATAGGTAAAATAACAGATGCCGAATACTAATAAATCATGTTCAACACTATTCACTTGGATTTATTATATAATTTTAATAGCGGCGTGAATAAGAAAATGTAACATAGTGTTATGGTATAAGTTAAATCCCGTGGGAGTTAGTGGTTTTTAAATAAAAAAACATTTATCGTTCAAACCTACTTGATCTTTTAGAGCAAATTATTCATTATCTTGAACTTTCTTATGTAATTCTTGCTTTTGTCTTTTTATGCTGCATTTTTCCTAAAAATCTACATACAGAAAAATTCTAATACCATTTTTTATATCAAAGTCGTGTTTGTGTATACTTCTTCATCTTTTGGTTTGTTAAAGCCTACTGTCGGTTTCCGGTTCCAAATTAATTTACAAATTTCTCAGTCCAAATAGCGTTGCCTGTAATTTTAGGGCTTTTCTTAGTTACCTAGTACTAAGTACGAGTATATAAGGTTGGCAATTTTTCATTTATTTTGCCATGCCGAGCCGGTTTTCCTCGTAGAGCAATCTTCTTCCATACGTATGACATATACGTATATTTGACATTCTTTATAAGCGAAAAGTGATGGTTCATCTTCGCCAGTATTCTTTTGTTAGATAAAATAACTGTCTCTATTGGTACGATTCAGTTGTCCTGTTTCTGATGCGTATAGTATCACATTACAATTATTCCAATATCAGCCTTCGAAGGGAGAGTCTTCAGTGAGGAATTGGTAAAAACACGGTCCATAGCATAGTTAGAGCAATTACTTGGATCTTTTGATTTGACCCCAGTGCATTAATTAAATTCAGAAGATTATTTTAGAAGGTGCAATTTCTATAAACAAATTATGCTAAATTAGAATATTTTATTCACAGACGATGCATGTGTTACGAAAGATGGTGAAACTATTCTGAACAATTTACTTGTTTGAGCTACTGAAAATCCAAAAACTGTCAGAGAAACCTGCACCCAACCAAAATGTTCAGTTAATATTTGGAGTGACATTGTGACTGATTATTTGATTGGACCCCACCTTCTATATTCTCACTCTAATGAGAATTTGTTCCAGATTTTTTTTAAAATGGGCGAATAATTTAATTGATGATGTACTGTTAGCAGTTCTAACTAACATGTTGTACATACATGATGGTATTTCCGCCTATTCTGGTAAAATTTAATATACTATCTTAACCAGCAATTACCAAGAAGATGGATCGATCTTAGATGCAACCGAATTGCAGGATATTAATTCGATGGATTTATTCTTTTAGGGGTGCATGAAAAATATGGAAGAACTGATTGCAAGAATTCAGATTGAAGCCAATGAAATTACTCAAATGCCTGGACTTTTTGTACGTATGAGACATAACTCTTTAGAATGGGCTCATGCCGGTTTGAGAGAAGGAAGGCATTTTAGGACTTGAAGACAGTGAAGTGGATTTCTCCTTTTACAATTTTATGTATAAAGTTTATTACTCTTACGAATGTTTTACTTTATTGAGTTAAGCTGTTCGTAATTATTTCACTCAATTTCGTATTTCGTAGATCACAATTTCGAAACGAAGCTCAATCACACATACATCCATAAGATGTTTTTATGTTGATTCTTTCCAATGAATGAATGAATGGTTATAAGGTTTTATTTGTACCAGCCTACAGTAATACTCCATGAATATTATACATTGGCTAAGTGTTCTTTAGATCCACGAACTCCAGTTCTCTCCATACTTTTCTATTTGAGCCACCTTAATGTCATCATCCCATCTTATTCTCGGTTTACCATTATTTCTGTTTTTCATCCATGGTCTCCATGCAGTTATCTTGGTTGTCCATCTTTGGTCTTCTCGCCTTACGGCATGTCCCGCCCACTGCCATTTAAATTTCACTACTTCTTTCACGATATCCTGTATTTTTATACTGTTTCTGATTCACTCATTTGCCTTATCGTTTCGGAGATTTATTTCTAACATGGCTCTAACATTGCTCGTGGAACAAGTTCCATCAGGTGAATGGTAGTTTTTGTAAAGGACCATGTTTCTTATCAATATGTTATGTTTGGAGGGATATATCGATTGCAAACCTTGGTATTTATGTACTGCTAAAGAGCGCATTTGAATACCTGTTTTAATATATCTTCGTTCCAATACTTTAATTTACAGATTTGGGTTTACATTCTGTAAGCGAATTTTAATATTGTTACTTCAATTCGTCAAACGACATGAAAAGCAAGGACGATTTAATTACCTAATGTTCAGGCAGTGTAAGTCCTTCCGCAATTCGTTTCTCCACTGATCTCTCTTTAGCCACAAGCTAATTATAGGAGTTTTAAGGTATCAGTGTTATCAGAGTATTCGATTGCGAAAATCGCTTAATTTACAATAATTCGGCTAAGAAGTAAACGGTCACAAAAAATACCCAAATTATAACATTAGCGCAGCATCAAAATGTAGTGGACCGCTTAGTATGCAAACAAGTTTCTTAGTAATTGACTGACAGGTTGAGAAGTTTCGGATTGCACCAGAAAACAGTTACCAAAACTGCAAACTGTTAGCTACAAAAGCTTTAGAATTTACAACGGAGCGTTAGCAATGGTTCCGTAAGTCAGCAACAGAACTGGCAATTCGATATTGGCAAACCCGGGAGGGGTAGGGGGATTACCTCTTGTAACGCGAGTGCCTAATTACAAAAACGAATTAAAGAATACACAAACATTACTTTAAAACTTAAATAAAACAGAATTCGTTTAAACACAACTCGATACGATGGGGAGACGAATCCCATAATAGGAGTTGAATTTATATATCCGCAAATTTTGCGAATGGAACTAGGACGTACTACACACAACCACTATAAAACAAAGTCCAAAATTAGAAACAAAGGGCACAACGATATTCTACGGGCGTTCAGTGAGAGACGTTGGCCAAAAAGGACACTAACACATTTTCAATGGGTCGAGGTGTAAGACAGGGAGATACAATCTTACCTAAGTTATTCACAACACTCCTACAGTATGTGTGCAAAGAAATTTACTGGGACACAGTAAGAATTGATAACTTTTAAATGTTATACGATTTGCAGATGACATCGTGCTGATTGCAGATCGTGTGGATGAGGTTTGTTGAATGTTGGAAAAACTGACTTGAAATGAACCTCGTAAAAACAAAGTTTATGACAGATCTTGTGCCGATTGAAAATATATCTGTAGCACACATTCCCATTGAACATGTTGTAGGTATCCTACATTAAATTCATTCAATGCAGTAAGAAGCACATTTGTACAGTATTCTTAGACAGTGGAATTTCAGATGCTACAAATTGCAGAATCCGAAATCCGAAATTACTGAAGTCAGAGTCTTGGTCTCGAGTTATCTGAAACGCCAAATACTGAAATTGCTACAAATGCTAATAATGATGTTCGATCAAAGGCTATGGTGAACACATATAATAATTTATAAATCGGCAAGCTACAAGCTATCCCATTCAAATCGGTGAAAATCACATTAACTGTTCGGGTGTGTCAACCAGGCAACTTAAGAAGTTAATAGAAGAATTGGCCTAACATGGGCAACATTCGGGAAACTAAGAGATATATTGTTTTTGAGCAGTGTGTGTTGGCGGTACTGGCATGCTGTAAAAACTTTAACTTTGACCAAATAAACGATCAACAAACTTCGTGTGGCCCAGGGAGCTATGTTGGGCATATCCCGTAAAGACAAAGTTCCCAACAATATTATAAGGCATGGCAGGCATTACAGCTGCGGTGGAAAAAATAATATATTCAAAATGAAACTGGACTGGGAACGTGGCTAGATGTTGTTTGAGGCTTTAGCGGTTACTCGACTTATTCTTGTTAAAAAGAAATTTCGGCTTATATCGTGTAGTTTTTGTAGAAGAACGTCCAGAAGTATCTCAATTAATGTGCGGTGCATCTTGTGAAATCGAACAAGTATATCCAAGCGATGCCCATGCTCTTTGGTTGCTCGTGTTGTTTGAGTACCTACATTGAGAACGAGGATCCGTAGGCAGATTTGGCTTTGTTGCTGTGTCCCCATATTGACTAACAATGTCATCAATGAGCATGTATACTAGTTCGATTTCACAAGGTGCAGGGCACATTAAGCCAGAGAATCCTGGACGTTCATCTACCAAGACTACGCGGTCTAAGCCGAAATTCCTTTTTAACAAGAATAACGTGGTTAGCCTACCGATGGAAGATGTACTCGAACACTTATTAAGTGGAAACCAAGATCTGACACATACAGAAACAGAAGTCGGCATTCAAAACCTAAAGCTCATCAAAGAAAATTGGATTAAAGCAGCTCAAAATAGTAGTGATTGGATTCGTTTGCCTATGTCCAACAGTGGACTTAGAAAAGGCTAAATGATGAATTTGAGGATAGAAAACTAGTTGTACATTGTTTCGCAGATAAGGTTTTTTACAGTTATAGCTGGTGGGTTCTTGATGCTTCCATGTTTAATTGATTTTTCTTAAAAATATTTACCTTTTACAGCATACTACAGTGACTATAGTGGTTGACCAACAGGAGTGCCAAAAATGAAAAACAAGTACTTTTGATCTTCGATAAACTAGTCAAATAAACCATTCCCTATTAGACCGAAACTTATCATTTAATTAGACGAATCTGCATCACAATAGTGATTACTAATTAAAATCTGACGGGAGAAATATTTTCTACAATTATATTTCCCATAGATTTTGTCCAGTCACTCAAAATGTATTTTCATAGTAAATGCAAAAAATATGGATTGGGGAGCACAATTTAAAAGAGTCTCCGTCTAAGACTTTTGTACTGGGCCTTACAAAATTCTCATCAACGTATATATTGATATGGTGCATTGTATACGAATAAAATATGACCAAAATAAGAACTAATTGTTTAATCATTCAATCTCCCTAACCCCACAAATCCCTCCTAATCGAATCAGAACCGTGGCGAAATCATACAAACCATTTCGAAATAGTTTTACGTTTCATTTTTACAAAACTCCAAGTGCAAAATATAGGTTCACAACACTGCATTTAAAAGAAAGCGGGCGAATTTTTCAAGTTGAAACTTTTTATTTTGATTATGAAAATTTGCTGGATCATGCAATTCCACTAAAGTGTGGTCTCTCATTAAGTCTGATTTATAGATCGAGCACTTCAGCTATATTTTCCGTATTTTGTTATAATACCTCTTAAGTTGATACAGATTTCTCCTGTAGGTATAATCTAAAAATAAGTTGGTTTTACAGCGTGCCAATGAGATTTTTTTTCAAGTGACCAGCTCTTGTCTGACGAATCAAACATATAATGAATGGATACGAATTACGTTTTTTTTTTAGTTTTGTGGGTTGGTGTTGTGTTACTTAATAAAGATGGAAGTGCTTGCTCCGAATATACGACACAGCCTATATACTCTATTCACTATAGTCCCGGATTGTCAATGTCAAAATCCAATTAAAAACAATCCTTTATATCATGGTTAATACCTTTAAGTCAAGCTATGGGTAACTAGAAACAATTAATTGAGCTACTAATGTCAAAACTATAAATTATAGGTTATATTTTGCACTGACTTAGGCAAAAATAAATAAAAGTTGCCAAGTAACAGAAACGCAAATTTTCAAAATTACGCTTTTGCGTTGTCCAACCTAGTAGTAACAAAAAAACCAATCGAAATTCAACAGTGCTACCATAAAACGTCATTTTTGACAATCCGGGACCATAGTGAATGGAGTATACTCTGTTTACATGTTTTGGCATGAAGGTTGGCCATGATAGTTTCTTCAATTTAGCTGTGTAAAATTACTTTGTGCTATTTAAACGAGGTTTACATTGAGGTTATGTTTACCAAATACTTTTAGGCTAGAACATATGACAAAACACGTTCAAATGCAAAGTTGCCATATCTAAGCAGTATATAAAATGGAACTTAGTGATTTTTATGTATGTATCCAGTTTTAGTAATTTTTAATTAAGTACATGGAAGATTTTAAATATTTGAGATTTTAAAACTTTATCCCCATGTAGGACTATCATAGTAAGCAGTCCATCTGGCAACAATATTCTGTTCTGTCAAATGATAGTAAATTTCTTGAAGGTTATGCAGGTTTTACAACAATATAAAAATTACGGTTCTGTTCATGTGAAACTTAACAACAAAAATCCATGGCCCCCCTTCATGCAAAAAAGGAGAGAATGGATATTATAATTTTTTTTAAATTACTGGAAACGGTTTTAACGCTTTTCATTATTTTTAAACTGCTATGACTAATTGTGTATTACTAATATTACAGAATATATTGATAATCTTTGGCAACAAGGCAACCTTATGGTTATGATAAATGTAATTTAAGGGTTAACACAATTTGTGACAAAACTAATGAAACTAAAGCATTGCCTCCCTTTATCAAAAAATAATTGGACAAGTTTAAATTTGTGTTAGAGAGCTCTAAGTTTTATTGGCAGCATTTATATGAATTGTGTCAGTGATAATGATTGTAACTGATTTTTTTTATTATTAAGCAATAAACCCCCTCCTTGACTTAGTAAATATACGATCAAAAGTTGTCCATCTATTGTAAAAACATCTAACAGCAAAGATTACATGGAAAATAAAGTGGTAAATTTATATACGTTTATAATTTTTTAATGGGATGGTTTAAAAATGAATTTTAATAAGTAAATCATTTCTTCAAGCTTCTTATCAGAGGTATTTATACCAAATTCTGTCTTAGTTGCTATTTTCAAAATGTACAAACAAGCTACTAGTAAATAATGCTTTGCAAATTTTTAAAGAAAAAGTAATTTGAAACGAGGTTATACGGTTTAAAGTAAACTAATTATTTAATTGGTAAGTATAATTTAAAAGTGATTCAGAAAAATATAACGTTGTACAAAAAATAAGAAAGCATGCATATAACTAAGTATAAAGTAGAATAAAATAAGAGCATTGTTGGTTTATTTTGGATGATCAAAGCTTGACGAATTTAGAATGCCCTACTAAGTAAAACATGCTGTAAATAATTTAGAGAAAATCGGCAATTACGGCGCATAATGTAAGGGCGGCCTCATTACAAAAAGCTCCCGCACAAACGATGGCAAATGCTCGCTCAACCTTGGAGGGTACATGTCATAATGGCCATGGAAATTTAATAGCAACACAATTCTGTAATCCATTGCGCACAAAAACTGCGAAGCGAATGATCATTTTATGCTGCCCATTCATAACTGTCGCTTGCTGTATTTTAGCAGGTTGTGTATTTCTGCGATTGTATTGTGAACGCCTGCCATAAACCGATTTAATAATCGACTGATTTGTTGTCTGTCCCCTTCATCACTGCTACGCTTGTTTTTGCACAAAGCATTGTTAGCTCAAGGGACCGTGCAATTTTATGCAATTCTCCATGATACAACACTAAAACAAGTTGCATTCATTCATGCAGTGTAACGCAAAATTTATGATAAATAGATTTATTGATTATTACTTTTCACATTGTACAAATTTTACGAGCTCGGCGTTGGAGTAGAATCTAACACCAAATATATTTATTGCTCTACCATTTGGCAGCAATTTTTATTTACGAAATGTAGTAACAGATGTCCTTTTTTTAATTTTAATTGTTGCTTATTTCTGTAATTGGCAGTCAAGTAATTGTATGAAAAATAAGCCTTTCTAATGAATGTGCGTTTATATACTTTTGACATTTATAATTACATAATATAATATTGGTACAGCATCACTCCTTTATACGTAACTAATATCTAATACGCTTTACTGAAATCCAAATATGATACTTTTTAACGGTATACTTTGGTTACTCAACATAATAAACAATTTATAAGATTTACTAAATCACAAGAATTAGCGGTAATTATGATAATTAGAATGTTAACTGTATCCATTGTAATTCCACATTTAAAAAATATAAATTAAAAGGAGACTCTAAACAAATATTTAAACATATCAACACAAACTCAAAGAATATAGATTGCTCTTTGCAAAAGTATCAATACAGTCAGAGATAACGGTAGATCCAAATAAAAGTAACATATAATGTTTGATACATGAATGGTTAATCGACAATACAAATATTAAGCTATAAACAATTAATAACTATACATTTTCCAAATTTTCTACAGAAAAAAGTTACTATTGCTCGGTTAAAACTTCTTTTTGCGAGTAGAAAGAAACACTTTCGGTTACATTAACGTAAATCAT